>OW679200.1:89817357-90090216 GCA_940337035.1 Agriotes lineatus | reverse complement strand
ATCAATAGTAGTACGTGTAAAAACCAAACTGCTTCTCTTCTTTCCAATTGCTCTCTGGTCCGTTTGCTCAGCAGGTTGGTGCTCATATAGCTTAGCTACCGTATTTAGCATACAAAGTGGTCTACATGTCTGTTTCACTTCTTCACTTTTTTGGGCTTTTAATACCAGTCTTGCTCTTTTCCATGCATCTGAAAAGTATTTCCATTGTAATAGTTTGTTTAATAGTCGTAAAATATACTCCGGATATTTCAGTGCATTCCTCCTCTATAAACTTTTCAATTTCTTCTTTCTCATCGTTGTTCTATCCCAATTATGTTTTTCGTCAGTTGGGATTAATTTTTGTGCTTCTCATTCTATTTTTCATTTAGTGCCGCTCTGGGACTAACATGTAATTTGTTAGTCACTATTCTGTATTCTTGTCTCCATACGTTGCTATTCACTTCTTCTCAGATTTTTTCCCAACCTTTATTTTTAGCTTTTTGTATAGCTTTCTTCATCTTACTTCGCTTAACTGCGTAGTATTAGCTGATGTTCTTTTTACTTCCTTTTACAATGAAGGAAGTATTGAATTCACCGCAAAAGTTCGAAATTGAGTTTTCAACAGATCTTCACGTTTTAGAGTACCCTGAACCCATAAAACTTGGTTTTGTATATTGGTCTATCTGTCTGTGTGTTTGTGTGAACAGAATATCTCAAAAACGAACAGAGATATGACGTTCAAACTTCATATATAAGTTTTATGTACTATGTAGATGCGACAGCAAGCTTTTGAGGAAAATCGCAGAACCGGAAGTATGGTGTTTACTCTTGTAATTTTTTAGTTTTTTCCGATTTTCTCAAAAACGGCTCTAACGATTTTTTTCAAACGTTACATTTGTAATGTGTATTGATGCGAGATAGGTGATTTTCCAATTGAGTGCCTCTAAAATGGGTTTTTTTGTTTATTGTATAATGTAGTAGGTAAGCAAAAACAAATTTTTGACTAATTATAAGATCACTGTAAAAGAAAGTTGTGTGCGAATATCACAGCAGATATATTCCATTACACCGGACTAAGGTTTTTGTGCTTTTGAGACATTTTCTTCGTAACTCCGCAATTTTCTCATTCCACCAGTGTACGGGTTTCTTGTTTCTCTGTGTATTTCTCTTTGTGAATACCTTGTGACACGCATTCGTCATTAGTTTTGTGCAAGCATCGACCGCATTTTCGCCGTGACTGTATTCTTTATATTTCTTATTCTCATGCCAATATCTTCTGCCAGATCTTTCATCTTTCTTTCTTCGAATTTCACCTTGTTTTCACCACTGGACTTCCTTTTTGGCTTGTTGTTAAGCTTCTCGTATCGCATACTTCAAACATAGTATATTAATGGTCAGACATGTCTTTATCATCTAGTACAGTGGTCGCCAACCTGTCGATCGCGAGCTACCGGTAGCTCGCGGGGGCAATTCTGGTAGCTCTCACAACGATTTTAATTTAATAAATACAAAATCAGAGAAGCTTCCTAAAATTCCACAAAAAAATCTAATTGTCATAATATTAAACATAAACAGCGGCAACGTTGCGGCGAGCGATCTGCCGCTGACGCCATCAAGCTAGAATCGGCTAGAACCGACCAGCCGGACCAGTGCGTTAGTGTTCGAGAACGATCTGGATTGCTTTGAACGGGATAAATACGCACGGCGCGGCGACATTGCGCTTAGTTTAAAACTGAACGCGTAACCAACGTCCAGCGGTTGGGTTAGTAGTGAATAACAAAAAATAATATTATGGCAAGCAGTTGTAAGAAGGTAAAGACATACCACTTTCATTCGGAATGGGAAGAACAATACTTTTTTACAGAAGTTAAAGATAAAAATGTGTGTTTGTTATGTAATACTTCGGTCTCCGTTGCTAAAAAAGGAAATATTGAGAGACATCATAAAACTGTACATTCTAATTTTGAAAAATCATTCCCACTACATTATGCCGCCAGAAAGGAGAAACTGAAACAGTTAAAAAAGCAGTTAATTGGACAACAATCAATATTTTTAAGAACAATCGACAAAAATAAGGCTGCAACTGAAGCATCGTACCGTGTGTCCCAGATAATTGCACAAAAAAAAGAAACCTTATGAAGACGGGGAAATGACTCGTTATTTGCCAACTTTAGAAACAAAGACGAGATAGTTTCAGCTATAAAATCTATGCAACTTTCTGCTAATACAGTGATGAGACGTGTAGAAGTAATGAGCAATGATATTTTTTTACAGTTAAGAACTGACTTAGATAACTGTGTTTATTTTTCACTTCAACTGGATGAATCAACAGATGTCGTTGACACTGTCCAGATGGCCGTGTTCGTCAGGATGGTTTTTTAGTGATTTTACGATTAAAGAAGATCTTTTGAAGTTTATTCCACTGAAAGGACACACTACTGGACAGGAGTTGTTTTCTCATTTAAAAAATATTATTTCTTCCGAGAAAATTCCAATATCGAAAATGGTAGGCTTGACAACCGATGGCGCTCCAGCTATGGTGGGTTTTGATAAGGGTCTGGTGGCGTTATGTCGTAAAGATGAAACTTTTCCGCAATTTCTCTCTTACCACTGCATTATCCATCAGGAAGCATTATGTGGAAATTTCCTGAAACTAAACAACGTTATGAAACTGGTGGTAAAAATTGTGAACAAGATTAGAGCTCAAGCGTTACAAAGAAGATTATTCAAAACCTTGGCCGATGAAGTTGACTGTCAATACGGGGACCTACTCCTTCACTCTGAAGTCCGATGGTTAAGTAGAGGACGGGTGCTGAAACGTTTTAATGATGTCCTATCTGGCATAGTTCAATTTTTCAAAAACGCGATGAACCGACTCCGGAACTAGAAAATTCAATCTGGCTTAGAGATTTTGATTTTCTCGTGGACATTACCGAGAAATTAAACGAACTTAATTTGCAGCTTCAGGGGAGAGACAAAGAACTAGCAGAAATGATTTCTGATATAAAAGCATTTATCAAAAAGCTGGAGTTTTGGGAACAAAACCTAATTAACAGCGATGCCAAGCATTTTCCTATTCTTTCAGAAAAAATATCTCAAAATCCATTAGAACCCTATGACAGCAAATATCATGTAGAAATAGTTTCTACCCTGAAGAATAACTTCAAAAATCGTTTTAAGGATTTCAACGAAATGGCTTTAGTAGCGCAGTTTGTTGTTTCACCCTTTATGGAAATTGATATCCAACAGTTTGCAACTTGTGTTATGCAGAACTTTGGCGAAGACATCGCTGCAACAGAAATGGAAGTAATTGATTTTCAAAATGATTTAGCCTTAAAATCGTTAGTCTCAAGTACCAAATGTATCTGGCCTATTGTAAGTAAAGACAAATATTCAGTTCTATGCCGTGTTGCCTTGAAAGTGAAAGCATTATTCAGTTCAACCTATTTGTGTGAATCTTCTTTTTCCAATATGAAGTTTATTAAGAACAAATATCGCAATCGACTTACAGATGAACATTTGGATAATTGTATTCGAATGGCTGTATCAAATTATACTGCAAACATTAAAAAAATTATCGATGAGTCTGAGTGTCAGCCTTCTCATTGAACGTGCTTTTTTATTTTTCAATGTTTATGTTCATGATAGTGCGTTACTTTTTTGTTGTTATTATTAACTATTTTTAAATCTTACGTGACATGCCGTTGTGGCTGGATAAAAGTTTGTGTTTATTTTTCAAACAACTTCGTTTGGTAGGTAGGAATGTAGTTATTATTAGTACCTATGTATTATGTATTACCAGTTAAATAAATAGTAAAATAAATACATATAATGATAAATTAACTGTGGATTATTTCATTTACGTTGCGTTACGTGGCTTCCTGATCTAGTACTTCCCAATGTACCACGTTTTGAATAGTATTTTCGGTGCAAAATTTTATATCTATTAGAGATTGACTTCCCCGACGTACAAAGGTGCATAATTTCCATGTTACCTTCTGCCAGCCATTTTGAGAGTATATCCCCTCTTGTATTGGATGCGTGGAAAATGCAGAATTTTTTGTTGAACGCATCATAGCACGTACTCAAGGAGTGCTGATATTGGGTTCATTGACGGTAACCTAAATACAGCTGACAATGTGCTACATCATTGCCAAAGACTAGAAAATCCCATTTTCCAGCAAGATAATCTTGTCGTCCTCCCATGGTGTGCTCAATCGGCTAATCTGTCGGTTTTTAACACGTATTGGATGTGATCAGTAGGAGATTTAGCAATTTACTATACCCTCCATGATAAACTTCGGCTGTGAATCTTAGAAGCATGGAATAATATACCACAGGCTGGTATCCATCCTTTTATAGCTTATAGACTTCGTAATGGTATCAAATTTATTTGTTGTGATATCGCAAATGCATTTCACTATATTACAGTCTACTTTATCAAACTCAGTTTTCGATTTGATTTTATGGAAATCGTTTTCATTCGATTTTTATTCAATCTGAATCGATTAAATTTCGTTTCTACTGTCGAATCAAATCGTTTTGTCGATTGCTTAGCCAAACCTATCACTGATGGCCAACTTGACTGTTCTTATCGTTGTTCTGATATTACTTGGTCGATACTAATACTGTAAATGCGAATTATCTAGTAGACATCAGGGCCGGCGGTTGACGTGGGTGGTATGGGCAGTACTACCCACTCGAAAATATCCGTGTGGGTAATTACCCACTCGAAACTTTCGACCTTTTTCAAGTCTTTAGAAAATTTTACAACTGGTAAAATGAAAGATGCGGACGAAATCGTTGAATTCTATAGAGAAGATTTTGACAAATCGCGACTAACAAATGATAGAGATTTTTTTATGAGTATCATGAAGCTTGAAGGGGAAGTAGCAACTGATTTGAACACTATGGTAAAGTTTCTCAGGGGAAAATGAACATTATAATGAAAATCGTTTCCCGAGTTCGTGCGTTTTGCTGAGACTAATAATAACAGTACCGGGATCTTCTTGTTCTAATGAAAGAAGTTTTTCAGTTTTGCGTTGAATAAAAAATTATTTAAGATCGACTATGGCACAGAATCGGCTAAACTACGTTACTATTTTTGCATTTCTACTCGGATTCAGTGGATGTGCTCGATTTAGAAACTTTGATGGCTAAATTTATTGTTCGTAATAGGAAACGAAAGTCTTGTTTCGCCCTACGAAAATGATTTATTTGTACCTTTAAACGAAAGCAAATAAATTGAACTTTGTGACCCCCCCCCCCCCCCCCCCCCCCGCTTACTACCCACTCGAGCTAAAAGTGTGACGCCGGCACTGGTACACATTACGGATAACAATCAGCTTCCATATTGGGACATGTTACAACATTTTTCTAATTTATTGTGAACACCCATTCATTAAGTGTTTTTTTAATTTTCCCAAACTTATTTTTACGTGTTCGAGATAACTAAACCCTTGATTTATATTTTAAACGCTCAAATAGAAAAGATGTGCGCATAGATTTTAATCCAGCATGTATTCGCGAAGAGAAGTCATGATTTAGTTCTGCACGGGGCTCGGATGATATAAAACATAACCCTTTATGTCCGCGTTTTAACGATTGCAGAACTGTCTTGAAGAATGCCGCGAGCTAAGCTTGCCTCCTTTTCCAACTCGTTAGAATATTGATAAGAAAAGAGGTGAAATCGCAGTTTGGAAGTGCGCCGAGATGGCAGAGGGGTAGGCTAAAGTTTTAAGAATAGCTACATACTCACCCCTTCTTAATCAAAGAATGCGGAGTTATGCAGGACCTACGTCGCGCTTTTTATGTCGTTATTTATGGGGGTGTGTTACTGAAATATGTTGGTGAGTTATGTATGCAAATTTTTAATATATGAAGTTTGCTTTTGATAATGCATGCACGCGTTGATGAATGGCCGCATATTTTCGGTTCTTGCGGTTTCGGCTTTCGCGGAAACGCGAACGAAAAAGTGGAGTCCGCTAAATGCACCGATAAAGAGGACACTCGTAATACCTACCCTTGAATCCCTCGTATATTAAATTTATAGCGACAACCTAGACGGAAGCAAATCTGGAGTACCTTAATTTTATTACTCTTAACAATTCCTTGCCGAATAAAATATCATATTGAATTATTTTGGCTAACGAATTTATGCTCTCTGTGGCACTAACGATTTTTATCGTTCTCAATTTTTTAGGTTACGGGATTTAATAAATATTCTCGCTCTACTGCTCTTTAAAAATGTGACTTTAGCAACGCAAATAGCTAGAGCGTATCATCACGATTAGAGACACAATTAAAACATTAACACTGTACTTCGCCAATGGCTACTTTGTCAAAAAAGTGTCAACATTTTTATTGAAAGTACAAATCCTATGATTTAATGTGAAATAACATATTTGGTGAATGGCCTCTTCGGTTACTGTGACAAATGGGCGTCCTTTTGAACGAGTTATGCATCATGTCTTCGCATAATTGCTGCTTATTCAGCCAGCAGCTCGAACATTGTCTTTGAGAGCTTGAAGTGTTTGTGGATTATTGGCGTAGACTTTGCCCTTTACGTAGCCCCAATGGAAAAAGTTAAGCGGTGTCAGATCGCACGAACTAGGCGGCCAATAATCAATTATTAATATTTCTATTTCACGAAACAATACACCTTCGCGAAATCTTCACCACATTAGTAGTAAACTTTTGCTATTTATATGTGTTGTTGTAGCGTATATGTTTCATTTATTTAAATTTTATAGTTTTTAATTGACCGCTGTCAAGAAATCACAGCTCTATAACCTCTTATTGGAAAACCATATATTTAATATGAGCCATCGTTTACGTTCAACATGTGTGATGGTAGATGATTGGGGAAGGAGTAAGAAGGTTACACTAAAACAGAACTGAATTGAATAATGTAGCAAGTGCACACATTGTCCGACGAGAGCATAGGCCGAGTTGCACAACATGTTAAATGCAGCAATTCTTTTTGCACGTACACACACTATTTTCCTGCGATCCTTCTTAATATAGCGAAAAGCATTCAATATATGATGTGCATTAATGACTAGTTAAGCATTATTTGTAAAATTCATAAGTAGTAACTTAGTAGTTTTGCATAATCGCTAAAAAAATGTAGATCACATACTCAAATATTTTTTTCCAGAATCAGTAATAAATATTGAAATAATCGAATAGTACTCGAACAAGTCTATAGATATAAAAAGCTTGAAAAAAATCGTCAGGTTGGTTTCAACAAATTTACTTAATTCCTTCTAGGTTGTGGAAACTCTCTTGATTTCTCTTCGCAATGAATAAACCATTAATTTATGTTGAGAATCGACATTAAATTCACATGCGAGTATATTGCGTAAGGCTAAACTTCACTGCTTCACACGTACAGAAATACAATAGTACAGAAGTGGGAGCGCTTTTTTCTAAAATTAAATAAACGCTGTACAGGTTTGAAAACCCTTCATTTTTATTTTTCATCACATAACATAGGAAGTTTGATATTTAACAGTTTTAAAAAGAATGGTTTTGTAAATGTCGTCTTCCATTGTCAATACGCTGGTTAAGTCGAAATCGGAAGTTTATCTCCACATTTTGAAGCATGGCCGCATGGCGACCGGTATGTTGACAATTTCCGCTTGAATATTGTCCTGTAGGGCTTCCAGGGTCTGGGGACGATTGTTATAAAACATGAATTTGAGATAACCCCAAGGAAAGTAATCGCAGGGGGATGAATCAGGCAAGCGCGCGCGCATAATCACGTATCGTCAGTTGTTGGACCACAACCATTTTGTACGGATGCAAATGAAGTTTATCATGAAGAATGCGATGAAGAGAATGTTTTGAAATAAGAGCAACGGAATATTTCCTGGCACATCGCCTCGGAGATAGCGGCATTGATAATCGAACTAGCTCGACGTTTTCCAGTGTAATTGTTCTCTGTGGTCTTCTTCTTACCGTGGACACATTTCCTGAACCCCTGAATGCATCCACCCACGATAAAATCGATTGCCAACCAGGTATACGACCTCGAGGGGTTTATTTCGAACCGTAAACGAAAAGCACGATGATCGAGCAATTGTTAGAAAAATAAGCCTCAACAGTAAAAGCGCGCTCCCCCACTGACCACTACATTTTCGTTACTAAAACGGGGGAGAACACAAACTTCCCATGTGTCCCCCCTCGAGTGAGACCATCCCCCACCCTTTGACCCTCTTAGACTTCACGCCATTCTTCTTATAAACGCAAGTTCCCGCGCTCCACCCTATATATGTGTCAAAATCATAATAAAAAAAATTTAATCGATCTAAAAACTAGCATATCACTTTTCTTGAAATTGAAATAATTTTATTGTCCTTAAATTATTTTCTTTTCAATTACTACTACGTAGATTGTTAAAAAACTACTGCTTGACCTTGACTGTAAATAGATGTATATTATTGAGGAAATATTTCCAAACTATTTTAATGTTTGTTCCAGTGCTCTTTTCTACTCCTTCCGTTCTAACCATACCATGTAAATAAAATTGAGACCTAAAAATTCTATACAGCAACATTGTCCATTGGCACAGAGTAATAATGCATAATTAATGCAAATTACCTGCTACGTTTAAGCTTTATTTCAACAGTGTTTTGTTAATTATATTTGTATTTTGAGTTATGCAAATTAACATTCAAACCAAATAAAGATCTACAATGTCATAATTCTCTCGACACTAATCTACGCCTGTGAAAACTGAACCATACAAAAGAAACACATCGGAAAATTGGATGCATGGAGATGAAACATCTAAGAAAAATAGCTGGAAAAACGAAATGGGATTAATTACAAACAACATGATAAGAGAAACAATCAAACAAGAACCAATAGGGAACAAAGTAAGGAAGAGAGAGCTAAATTGGTACGGACACTTAACGAGAATGGAAACAAATAAACTAGTGGAAAAAGTGTGGGGGGAGCAAGAAACCACACGAAAAGGAAAAGGGGAAGACCAAGGAAAACATGGCTACAGCAAATAATAGATGTGGGAAAGAAAAGGGCAAAACAATTGAAAAACTGAAGACGATGACAACTAACAGGGCGAAATGGAAGAAATGGGTAAATAATCCCAATTCCGACACCCGAAAGGTATAAGGACGGGGCGAAAGAAAAAGAAGAAGATTTATGCAAATTCGAACAATTCTATTTTTTTAAATAAAGGAATTGAAAGAAACCAATAGGAATAGTTATGTGAAATATGTCTATAATGCAGTTAAAAGAGTATCAACCTAGAACCGACAACGTTTTGAAATCGGATGGAGAACTAACCAGTAATAAAATGGTTCTACAAATAGACATAAAGACTAGGGTCCAAGAGAATACAGGACCACAATAAAACAAGAAATATATCCGCCTACGTAAGCAGAAGTTAAATTTGCCATCCAAAGTTTTAAGAGAAAGCAAATAACGGTCATTATGCCATTTGCCTAAACAGAAATTTTCTCAAAAGTCAAACTTCAAATGACTAGCTTACATCGTCGTAGAATAGAGATGGGTTACCTAATTTAGTAAATTAATCTAAATTATTTTTAGATGTTAAAAGGGCGCCAGGCTTGAATTCGTATCTCTAAACCAAATACGAGGAGCTACTGGAATATCATACAAAAACACTTGCTGAAATACTTAAATAACGTGACAGTAACACGTAGCGCACTGCTGAAAGAGTACCAAATACCTCTCAATTAAAAGGATTAGGGCCGATTTCATAATCAATTTTAAAGCTTCATTTCACTAAAGTGGCATTAGAACGTTCACAGTGCCATGCGCTACATATGTGATCATGCACAATCTAATGCCACTTTAGTTAAATGAAGCCTTAAAATTGATTATGAAATCGGCCATTAGATTACATTAAGCAGTTTTCTTGTATACCCAAAATGCAATATTAAACATAAACAGTTGAAATATAATGTAGTAGTAATAATGGTTCAATTATAGTAGAATTAAACCTAACAACTAATAACAATTTAAATTTCTTCAAGTAAATATTTAAAGATCTTTGCTTAAATAGCAATGTAAACCTTGTTGAATATATAATCCTGCTAAGAAATATATAACCTCAAAATGGCAAATAACACATCTTATAAGTAAACGATTAATCAAACAAAATATCGTTGCCTAAAACCTATTATCGGCTCTGAATCATTTTACCTTCATACATCAACACATTCTAGTCAATACTAAATTTCTAAATAGAATACCAGATCACATTTGGTGACTATTTTATACTACAATCTTGCAAAGTTGGTGATCGGATAGGTTTTTGTGCAGCGTTCCCTTGACGATTGCTCTACGTCTACTTAGCATGTAGTATTCCGGGAAGATCCCATAGAATGCAATCAAAAGTGACATTCCAAAATAATTGATCGATATTCGAATGGCGCATCCAAATCCGATTTAACCAGCAGCTTCTAGAGAACAGAAATCTCGCCAGCATATGAACAGTTGGGATAGACAAACGAATAATGAAATATGAATTAAAACAGAGCATCTATGAGTGAAGTCGTATTTCCTTTAGAAAATGACCTGGTATTCAAATTCAAACTTGTAGTAACTTTCTGGCAGCAAATATCCCAGAACGAGTTAAACGTCTCGTCTGGTATTCATATGCGTACCAAATGTACGTATAATAAAAGTATTCTCGGGCGATCATGCCAACAGTTCTCGATTTTCGATTACCCAACTAAACGCAAAAGTCTTGCAATGAATGTGGAAGGAACGCTCCTGGATCGTCCTCATAGACCAAGGTAACGCAAGCGACGCGCCTTGTTAATAAAATTTACAGGAACACCGTGAATGACCTTTCGTTAAGCAATAGAACCCCGCGTTCACAGAGCGCGCTACTGTTACCTCATAAACGACCAGTAACAAACACTTATGCAACAAAATACACAATCTTGTCGAACTAACTTGGGAGCAAAGAGCATATTGCTATATATGTATGTACGTATGTATAAGATCTTATCGAAAATAATAAACAAGAGGCTAGAAGTATACGTGGAAAAAATACAGCAAGGGTATCAATGCGGCTTCGGAGCTGGTAGATCAACTACGGAGCAAATCTTTACGATTAGACAGATACTGGAGAAATCATGAGAATATAATACAAACGTCCACTAGCTGTTCGTTGACTTCAAACAAGCATATGATTCCATAAATAGAAAAGCATTAATATAGTAGATTATGAAATGAGGGAGAAAAATGCGTTATTTTGCTGAAGTCAATTTGTGACACGAGTCACATAGCACTGAAGCAAAATAGCAGTCTTTCCGAATTGCATATACAATTTTTTTCACGTTGCAGGAATGATGTCATTTTTGGCAGTGGTTAGTTATGATATGTTTTATCGGACTTTTTCCACTGTCTAGGGTGTTTATCACCACCAGCGCTGGTGGTCTAGTCAATTAGTTTTCTTTGCTGACAAAAACAGTAAATTAGTTCATATGGTTATTATAGCAGATATTTAAATAAAAACGCATATAGAGTGGCCGCTTATAGTAAAGTCAGAGTTGTTATATGCTTTAATATTAATTTTAGATATCATAATTTAATATAAATTCTTATGTAATGTCTTGATAGTGACAACAGAGTGGTGACACTTAATAATTTCGAATGCAAGAAGCAGTGACAGTGATATTATATACTAAAATAAACCTTAGGGCTTTTATTATTTGAAGGCTCTGTATATTAAATATGTGAGTTGTTATCAGGGAGTCAAATGTACAATTTAGTACGTTTGCTACTATCTACTTATTTTATTTGAATTTTACACTTGCTTGTACGATGTAGGAATAACAGTAGGGTTAAAAATATGTCAGCAAAAAATGTTTTAGGGCATGTTAACTTATCATTTATTGCATTATTACGTTACTAAACCACTGCATAATTGGTATTTTTGCTTCCCAACATATATTTAATGATTATTGGGCAACCTTTATGATATACGTACACATTTCAGCTATTTCCTCGATACATTTACTATTGGACGGTTTGCCCATGTACAACTGTGTAAAAAGTATAAGTGAATTTCATTATAAACACAGCACTGTAGTATTTTTACTACTGAAATACTTCATATAACACAATATAATGAAATAACAATTAACGGGAAAATTAAAATTGTATTCATTCTAATGCAGACATTAACATCGGAAAGGTCTTAGGGATCTGCGACTACTGAAATTATCTAAAAGGTACTGAATACAGTAAACACTGCAACATGCAAAACACAGAAAAAATAAAAAGTAGCTAATTCCTATCCCCCAACGAAATATAGCTTCGCATTTTTTTAATTTTCTGTCTTCTACGTACCGTTCATCACGTGTTCTATATATTTTATATTAATTTAAATTACAAAATAATGACCTAATAAGTTTTGAACATGGGATCGTATTTGTTAAATCCAGCATATAAAGAAATATAGAGTAACCAACATATCCTTCGACAAACAAGTAAAGTTCTATTAGTATCTACCTTGCTTGATAATATTTAAAATATGTATATAATTGTTTCAAATATTATTCTTAATGCCATATCTAATACAACACAAAAATTAAAATTGAAAAGCAAATAAAAACAAAGCCTTACAAGTTAACAATAGAAATCACTTACCTATTAGATGATACACATGTTATATCTTGAATAAAGACACTAAACACAATCGTAATCAAAATACGACCAACCAGATGCTAGACTGAACAGCTAACATAGTCCAAGAAAAAAACTGACTGTCACCCCATGCAAATTAAATATCATAAAGCTAATTCTTATAGCTACGCAATATACTTTCACATAAATATAGAGAGTTTCAAAATTTTCCACCAAAAATAGCCTAGGCATAGACTAAAGAATAAAAGTAATTCTTTCTTCATTTTTGTTATATCTCGAAATTCATGAATTATTTTTTTTAACTTCAACGTAGGTCTACAACGGCGACTATAAAGCAGTATTCACGTTGTATCTCTTCGATTTTTAAAATTCCGTAGTGTAAAGACGTGAATGTGACGAGACCATGCATCATATTTTTTATAGCATTTGTTTATGTTTTATACATGTATTTCGGTTTATTTTTCTGCTAAAAAGCAGGCGAACCCAGAATTCATTCTTTATGAAAAACAACGAGCGATAGTAGATAAAATTCTGTTTTTCTTTCAAATTCACTTTTGTAATTTTTCACAATAGCTATTTATGTATGTAGTTCAAAAAGTTCGTATTTATGGTGCACTAAGCACACCTTTTGCATTATTTATATAACAAGCACCTACGCTTTCTTACAGCTCTCGACTACGTCTCGAGCTTTAATGTCGCTTGTTAATAATGATGAATCGATTTTAAGCAAGAGATATGTACAATATTTTTTGTACGACGAAGGTTATACATTTTAAGCAAGCTTAATGTTCTCAGAAATTAAAAATCACTACTGTTGTAAATTATTATTTGACAGATCGATAGAGTACAAATGTTACGCACTCGTTTTGGAAAAGTGTGGCATGAAGGGCTCATAAACTAGCTGAAAAAAATACTCTCAAAGCAGTATGTGCATTGTGCAACTGCTAGAATCGTATATATCAGACAGATTCTTCAGAGTGAAATAAGAACTCAAATAGATCAAAACAAGAGTACCTCAAGGTAGTGTGTTGGGCCCTGTCTTGTACCTCTTGTTCACCTATGACATCCCTGAAATAGGTAATGTCAAAATCGCCACTTTTGCTAACGATACTGCTTTATTAGCAGGGGGAACAAGTGTGGAAAAAGTTGCTCAAAAGTTACAACATGCCATTGATGAATACATCGATTGCGTCAAAAAGTGAAAACTAAAAATTAGTTAAAATCAGTAAACATAAACTTTACCAACAAGAACATCCAGAATAATGTGCCTATTACAATAAATGGAACACAGGTACCATATAATAACACAGCTAAGTATCTAGGGATAAAACTAGATGCGAAGTTGCGGTGAAAGGAACACATTAAAAAGAAAAGAAAAGAATAGAGTTAAATGCAAATATAAGAAATTGTATTGGTTGATTGACAGGAAGTCACAACTATCAACACATAATCAATTGCTTATCTACAAGCAAGTTTTGAAACGTATGTAGACTTATGGCTCTGGGGCTGTGAAAAACCAACTAACTTAGACACCATTCAAATATTTCAAAGTTAGGTACTCCGTAATATCGTGGAGGCAACATGGTAGGTCCGAAATGCAGACCTCAAGATTGAGACTGTTAAAGAAGAAATCCAGATATTTGCCCAAAAGCAAGAAGCTAGACTTCACAACAATGTGAACATCGAGATCCTCCAGCTCCTCAATCAATATGACATTGAAAGAAGACTGACGTGGGCAAAACCTTCGGACCTAGTGTAACAGTGATAAGTAAAAGTGTTCAAAAGCAGAGAATAGTGTGAAGTGTAAGTTAGCACAAAACAAAGAAGAAGGAAGCGAGAAAAACAGTTATAACCTGAGAGACACCAATAGATGATATCTTAGTCTTAAACATATATTAGATCATTTAGGTTAAGACAAAATTCCTGATTGGTCGCATACGACCAGGTGTAATATATCAACATATTTTTTAAGCTCACTTTGATGTGGTAAAGATATTATAACACTTGTGCAGTAGAACTCCAAATTGACAGATGTCAAATTTTGGAAATGTTTGATGATAATGTTGAGTGGTTGTTGCCCTCGGGCTTCGTCCTCGAGGCAACAAACTCCACTCGTGGGATTAAATGGTGCACTTTAGTCCCTCATGGTATAATATCCTATCAATTACTATCGCAACATTATTTTTGCAGTCACCTTTAAAGTTGACACATTTCACATAGTAATCAATGTCAAACGTACAACATTTTAACTCGCGGGATTAAATGGTGCACTTTAGTCCCTCATGGTATAATATTCTATTAATTACTATAGCAACATTATTTTTACAGTCACCTTTAAAGTTGACACATTTCATATAGTAATCAATGTCAAACGTACAAAATTTTAACAAAAGCTACCGTATACAAGGCATAATGACCGTATAGAATGCATAAAGAAATTTCAAGATAAGCGCCATCAGTCATGCCTAGCTTGATATTGCATTATGTCAATAGTTATTTATTATACAAGACGATAAAGTAAAATTTTATTCACGAGTGAATCGTTTCGCATTGAGATGAAGTTGATACGTTAATAACTATTCAAAAGTGGATAATAATAACTTTATCGTCATATATAATACAAAATGTTATTCAATTCCTATATCATTAATTAATAAGTATCTTTAAAAAATGTATTGACAGCTGTGAAAAGTCAGAGTGCTAATTTGGAAACAGTCGCCTCTGATTCGTGTTATACCTTTGTCAGTACTGATGTGTATTGTCAGTTTGTCAAATTCGACATTAGTTAAGTCTACACATTACCCTTTTTCTGTGTCAAAAATAACAAAACATAGCGGTTAAAACATATGTTTTATATTACATTGAAATTAAAAAAATCATTTATATCACAGATAATAGACTTCAGAAAGAATTTGACATGTACCTTTAATGTAAGAGATGCTCTAAATAGTACATTATTCAAACCAAGACATTCTTGACCTATGTAATCCGACGTTTCTCCTCTTCGAAGAAGTTCCTAACGTTTAAAATAACATTTTAGGTTTGCCCACTTGCTTGTTATTGAGCTTTATTTTACTGTCATTTTGTGCAAATGTCACATTGACAGTATTATAAAACAAGTCATACTTAAAGCGGACTTGACCAAAAACTGCAGTTTTTTGCTTCGTCCAGATCCTTATAGTGAAATAAAGAGAAAAATTGTTACGTCACAGAAAAAGGGTAATGTGTTAACCTTAGGACAAGTTTTGTTTGTTATTTGACACAGACTGACACAAAACTTAACCTGCAAGTCTCGAATTTGACATAGCTTGACAGCGCTACCAAAAATGCAGTAGTGAGTGACATAAATAGATAAAATTATATTTTATGCTTTTGAAATAAATAGTTGAACTGCAACTTTAACGGGATGAATTGAATAATAGTCATTTACGATACAAGTGCGTAAAGCTACTCTTTAGACGCGAGTTAAAACGCGAGTGAGCGAGCGTTTTAAGTCCCGCGATTGACTAAAGATGCTTTGCGCACGTGTTTCGTACAATATTTTATCTACGATAGAATCTAGAAAACATGGTAAATATAAAAAAAAATTAATGTAAATTAGGATTACCAGCAACCGGTCGTAATTTTTCCTGTTTTAAACATTTTAAAACACGGTGCTACTGACAACGTGCCTAATGAAATCTTTTATACACGTTACAACTGACGACGTAAACTAATGAAAACATATTATTAAACAGTCGTTTTACAAACTTAAAACTGCCAACTGCCAGGCAATTTTACACACTGTCGTAGATAATAGTATATTATGTGACAAGTGGTTGAAATAAAATTTCAACGTTGAGAGTGGTTTTTTTCAACGAGCGAAGCGAGTTGAAAAAAGTAACTCGAGACGTTGAAATTTCATCAGCCACGAGTTGTATATACTATTTTTTCTACGAATTTTCACTCATTTTAACAAATTAATGCACTTTAGAAAAAAGTAAACATAAAGTGACATTTCTTTTGTCACCAATTGAATGTCAAACAGTTTGAAATCCCGGTAGTCCGAGCATTTCAATCTCTAGTGGTTGAAATGCAATTTCAACCACCGGAATCAATGTCAAAATGACTGATTTCAATGTCATGAGTAGAAAAAAAATATTTTTCAACCTTTCAAAAATCCATATCGTGTTACAAATGTTTAATTACTTAAAAGTGTATTGTTTTATTTATTATGGTCTTGCGAAAAAGCTTGTACGTATAATACTTGTGTATACATTCTACGACTTAAATTCGGAAAAACCATTTTTACACCATAAATTCGTAAATTGAAGAATATAATTCTGTGAAACTTCTTCTGCCACAATGTATTAAATAGTATAGGTTAATTTACACGCTTACATTAGAAGCGGTATAAAGTATAAACAGTCACTTTGGCACTAGAAACTACCTAAAAAGCTTTCACTTGACACGATTGTAGAAAACACCGATTTTGTCAGAACGCTGTATAGTAACTATTTAAATCGTTGTTTAAACAACCTATTTTTATATAAAGGATTAACAATTGATAAGTACTCAAAATATCTCTTATCCTTCCATAATATATCACGCCAACTGATGTAAAGGCAGTTATGTCATTAAAATTTAACTTTTTAGAAACGAAGCACATCCACGTTTATGTTAGCTTTTAAGACAGCTTAATCAGCAAGGAACAAAGCTTTTCTGGGGCGCACAATCCCAAGAAGTCGCTAATTTGATTAGCAGGCGCACTGGTAATTTTTCTGTGGCCACCATAAACGAGAACCCTTCTATGTGCAATCCTCTTTTTAAATAGCAGTCGGAAATAAAGTCGGTAATTATTAAAATAAACGTTGGTAACACGCCGTTACAAGGAAGGAAATAAAGCTGCCTCTATCTGAAGTCCGTGAAAGAAATATACACATTTAATTTTTCGCACTTTTCAAGCGTATAGATCATATATTTAAAGGGCAGAACTTCATCGTTTCAGAAGAAATGATCAAATCGAACATTGCTAAAATAATATAACGCATCAAAATTGGGCTGTACTTTCTATTTTCAACTTACATACGTACATACCGCATGATCGAAAACTTTGATCCTCTAGCTAGAGGGCTGTGGAATTTTTTTAATTTAATTTATGTTGGCAGTGATGGGTAAAGATTCTTAATAATATAACATGTCTAATTTTTGACAGAATCACTGAACTTTCACAAAATATTTAATAGTTAACACAATAGCGCTGTGTATGGAAAATAAAGAAAATCACTTTGAACATCTGTAACTGTTTTTTTAACATTTTTATATATTTAACAGAAATGTTTGTATTTGTTAAAATTACATTACTAAGATAACGGTAAACTGTCAGATGTAAAATTCTAATGTCACGTTTGATGCATCATAAATTTTTTAAAAATCTGTAAAAGGCTTAACCCAGAACTTCCCTCGTCGACATTGTAACAATAAATAATTTTAAAATTCAAATTAAGTTAGGAGTAAAAATATGTTCAAGTTTCTAATAAATTTTTAAAAAATCAAATAAGAAAACGTTACCGGTGATCGAATTCAAAGAGCAGGCGGACCGCGTGTGCTGTCCCAACGTTTTCTGGGATATTGCAAGGGAACGGGCTATTTGTATCTGAGCTACGGAGCACCGACCCTTCGAATTTCTGCTATATTTCGGAATTCACTAATTTGTTGCTCCTTTTTGTATCGTACAGCATTTATTCTGTATCTATTGGGGCCCATTTTAGGTAAGAATAAAGCCGTCGCTATGTACAAATTATCGCTTGTATTTATTGCTAAGTTAAATAAAAAATAAACACAATTTTATTTTTTTACAGTGCTCACCCTGTATATATTTGTCTGAACTTTTCTTGGTTTCATGCCAGGTACATATGTAATATGTATGCAAAATATCACCTTCCTCCGACAAATAGTTTTTGAGTTATACCGCTAAGGCAGAGGGACAGACGGAATTGAGAAAATCTGTTTTTGTCATCTAGGGACCCTGAAACGTGAAGATCTAGAGAAATCTCGAAAGTTGATTTTTTTGCGATAACAATACTTCCTTCGTCTTTTAGACGAGGGAAGTAAAAAAACATTCCATGCCTCTCTAAAAGATAAAAGTTTTCTATCATACGGTATTTTATGTTAGCAATATAAGTGTAAAATAGAAACAGTTAACAATAACACCTATTAACGTGAAAAGCATGATTACAGTGCCATTACTGAAAGCAAACAAATGTATTCATGTAAATATTATTATTACTCACCTACGATTTTACTTCCCTTGTCTGAAAGACGAAGAAAGTATTGTAATCACGAAAAAATCACCTTTCGACATTTTTTCAGATCTTCACGTTTCAAGGTCCCTAGATGACGAAAAATAGGTTTTCTCAATTCCGTCAGTCTGTCTGTCTGTTTGTCTGTCTGTCTGTCCGTCTGTCTGTCTGTCTGTCTGTTGGCAGTATAGTTCAAAAACTATTTGTAAGAGGACGACGATATTTTGCATAAATATTATATATTTACCTCGCATGAAATCGGTACAATTTCAGATAAATTAAATATATACAGAGCGAGCACCTTACAAAAATAAAATTTTGTTTATTTTTGTGTTAATTTTGAAATAAAAGGAAGTAATAACTTCCACATAGGTCAGGCTTTACATTTTCAGAAAATAAGACTTAACCGATAAAGGATAATGTCACAAAAGAGTAAAAATGTTTCAACCATTACACCGTGCTCTTCAAGACGCGCGCGCCGGACTTTTCCCGAAGAGACGAGGTAGCGCAAATGAAATTTCGCCGTACTTATATTCTCTGCGGAGATTCGGTTAGGATCGAGCATTCTGCAGAGCTGCAGATGCGGCGGGTTCAAACCCCAGCGGGATACATTTTTTTTAGATTTAAAAATGTATTTAATTTATTAGAAGCGTGAAGATATTTGTACTCATAACTTAATTTGATTTAAAAATTATTTAGTGTCACAATGTTGACAAGGGAAGTTCTGGGTAGCCTTTTACAGATTTTTCAAATGTTTGAACTATCATAAGTAAACTGGATAGCAAATTTCACTTAAACTAATTCTTTTAACCGTGTTCTACTCTTTACAGTTGCTTGGATGGGATATAAAAATAAATTACATTTGCAAGCTCTTCTTTATACCGGGCGTTGCCAAAATGGCAGATTAACTCCATATTAGGTTATTAATAGTTATATATGTATTGACGGCATAATTAATAGATTATAGCACCAAGGAATGTTTAAAGCCCGACGCGAAGCTTGATTTTGCACGTGGTACATACAACGTTTTATTTTATTTTGGTTCTCAAAATGGGCAAAATTCAAGGATTCAGTGTGGCAACAGATTAGTGCCTCATCGTTGTGCTATCGCGCTGTAAATTTTTAGTGTGCTTTGGTTTCTATGCAAATTGTTGGTGTTGCTATACTATATTGTTGGTGCTTGTTGTACTGCTCAGTAACTTATAGGCCCTAGGGCCATAAAAAGCCATCTTACGCCCGCTATCGAAGGTCATTAAACAAGATTATGGTTACAAAATAAAATAAAATAATTTAAAAATCTTTTTGTTATATTTTTTCAAAATATGGGAGCCTAAAGTTTGATTATTGTCTTTAATATTCAGTAGTATGGTGGAAAACATTAAACACGTAAAGCTAATTATATGAATATAATAGTATATTATGACACGAGTTTTATAAGAAGCATTTTGTAGTACGCACGGGTTTAGGGTACGACGAGCGAAGTGCGGAGTGCCCTAAAGGAGTAAGTCCTACAAAATGTCTTATAAACGAGGTATCATACAGTGTTTTATCTACTTTTCCGCTTTTTTAAACAAAAAAATAAAATTTCGAAATCTAGGGAATTCCTCAGCAGTTGGCAACGTTTGTGCGGTGCAATAAAGGCTGCTATTGACAGTTCGATATGTACAAGGAGCAAAGTACCTATGGTTGCGAACGTTAAAAAAATTATTACTCTGTTTTTAGTATTTTTATTATAGCATCCTTTTCGCTGTTACAATACGCAATCGTAATAGCTTCAGTACGAACGCAAAGTATATAAATACTTTTAAATAATTTCCCAAGTAACGAAAAAACTCAATAACTTTAGAAATACTAATTTCTAAAATGTGTGAAAATAACAAAAATGCAAAAACGACTTTAACATGTTGCGTAAAAGTTATTTCAATCAAGTATAATGCTAATTAACTGGTTTTGAGCTTAATTAAACGTTGCTATATCTTCAAGAATGCAATACAACGATTTTTTCATTTTTTTCCTGCTCAGGATGTGCCTCTTCATAACGTAACATGGAGTTAATCAACCATTTTTACAACACCCTGTATATTATCTTGTCATTCACGCCCCAATATCGGCGACGTACTACGCACATTTAATTATAATCGCCAAGAGACCAATATTATGCAAATGCATATTTTGAACTACCTTCACGCCAGCGAAGACTTTCATATAACTCAATTTAGAGATGCAGTTGTGTTTAAGGCGTCTGTGTAACTAAAATTAACTATTTTAGGCAGTGCAGTATTCCAGTGAAAATACCCGATCACAAAAATTCCCTAGGTATTTTTGTTACAAAAATTTCACACATACTTCAATTATGTATATAGCGACAAATATTCCAAAGAGGATTATGCAACGATTACTCCTTTCTCTTTTCCATTGCAACCAGATCCATTTAAAAATTATATAGAAGGCTAAAGAACATGTAATATGTTTTATCTTCATCGGTGTTGTTATAAACTACTTACCAAATCAAATTGAGTATCTTTAAAAGCTTGCGGTAATGAATATTACCGCACTCAATGCGGTTGTAGATGGTACCCTTTTCTACAAAACAAAGAATAAATTAAACTAGAATTTATTGATGAAGATAAAATGTTGATCAATACACGTCCGTCTCGTTATGGCAATCAAACTCGTTTCGTTAAGATGCTCATAATCGTTAATGTGTATTATCCGACACCTCCTTATTATGAAACTATAATTATACCTATTCCAGTTGAATTATGTAGGTCATAACTCACTGTTGGTGTGTATTGTTGCTAGGTAGCACTGTCAGTCTATGTCAAACTCGAGGTTATCAGGTTATGTCAAATATCAAACAAAACCTAACCTGCTATCCTCAAATTTGACATAGACTGACAGTGCCACCAACAATACACTTCAATGCTGCCAAACGTATAACACCAATCACAGACAACTTAACTAATTAAAAACTTATTTTATCCAATACCCAATAGTAATGTGGTGATCTACTAGTTCGTTTTAAAGAAGTAAATTTAGTGATTACTAGCTTGTTTATATCATAACCACGTTGCTCTTGACAACGTGAGTTATTTAACTTTTTACATCATAACCTTGTTACCCTTAACACCGTGGGTTATAATAAATAACCCACAGGTGACTTATAATACTTTAGCTCGCCCCAATTAATTTTTCATTTTTCAAATTTGTTTTTTTGTATTTATTGAGTTGTTGTGTGTTATTAGAAATAATTCACTCGAGAAAAGACCCCTCTCCGTCTGACGACCTCGAGAGCTCAACGTTTCTCTCATTGATTATTTGTAATATAACACACTTGCACCTTCTGAAAACTAGTATCAGAATTAACCCTATTTACTGTCCAAGAGATATGTGATTCGCTTCTATCTATATGTTATATTAGATATTCCAGCATACTGCATTTTGGGTTCTTCTTCTAGTACCATGAAATTATATTATTTATACAATTTCATAACAAACGTAAATATTTATATTTAAAACAGTAGTTTAAATATACTGCTATAGTCCTTTATTTTAATTAATTTAAATGAATTATTATTATTTATTTAATGTTAGGGTTTTATCGCATTATATTTTAATCTTACCTTTCTTTGTCCACAGTTAGAGATTGTCCTACTCTTAATTGGGTTGGGTTAGTACAGAATTTAATTAGAACATACACAATCAAAACTCATAACACTTTAATATGAGGCAGATATATATTTATCATAAATCTGTAGTTTATGAAAATATAGTTAGTTAAAAAATTTAGTATTAAATTAAATTTTACATAATTAATACTGTATGTTAACATGAAACTAATTTTTAATGATGCTATAATTAATGTTTATTGTTATATCGTTGATTAAAGCTTTTTACTCAGATCTGGCATAATCTTTAATTTTCACTTACATTCTGGACTTTTCTTTCTTCGCGCTCAATTTCTTTTCTTCTGATTTGTCAAAATGGATCTTGTGACTTCACTTATCTATATAACACTTCTTATAGGCACATTACCAGTATTTATTCTTATTTAAATTGAATATTTTTAAACTGATGTCATTCTACCGAAAAATTTTATACCCCTATTTTGTTCTTCATATTTTTTTATAATACCCGCCAACCCCTTAGATAATATTAACACAATTTAAATATCAAAATTACAGATTCCTACTTATCAACAATTATGACGTTTTTTTAAATAACATGTCATATTTTTTAGGTTATTTAGTTCTCAAATGTGGCCGTTCCCATCTATTCTGCACCATTAATCTTTTTATACAACAAATATGTAAGAAATAAACGTTATCTTTTGTGATAATATTTCTTTTACAGATACAACCTGACTAATAGAATAACCTAGTACATTTTATCATCTTCAACTAACTTGAATTACTCTTGCAACCAACAAATGGACAACTAAATGGTATCGGTTATAACTTCACACGTAAATAAATTAATAAGTATGATTCTGTCTAACTTACATTTGTTTTAGCTAACTGACAGTCAAATTTACTGAAGAACTGCCGATACTGCCGATAATGATAAAACAGTGCTATTCTACTCAATATCATTTTTATGTGCTTCATAATTAAGCTGCATATTAATTATAATTTATTTAAAATGATTTGTCCTTTTTAGACCATATCAATACATATTCAAATTGTTATTATAGTTTTCAATTGTGCATTTTTCATAATAAGTCAAAATACTTTTGACACGAAAGAATTGGTACTAGAGCAAAAGATACAAGCGATCGGATGGTGCATGTCAATATTATCAAAAATTAGCTAACTCTAGTGTACCTTGACTCAAACTTATAATATCAAATCAGATGTAGGAAAGCTGATCACTCGCATATTCGGTTTGCAGTTAGATGTTAACTAACCTAAATTTTACTATTGAAGATGCTTTAAAACTGCCATTAAATTATTTATTTGTCACACACCTAAAAAATATGTAAAAATGTATAATGTTTGCCCTGTTTCTTTGCCAATGCAATCCAATACTAAAATAAGGAATATTATAACTAACCACCTCTACAATTACTGAAACAAAAATTGTGCTGTCGGTAAACTCATGACCGTTTCATATATTTTATATATTTTTACAGACTACTTAGTTTCGTGTACTGTTTGCTGCATATGTGTGTTGTTAATCCTTTACAGCCAAGTGATACGTTTCAGTTCTCGAAAAAAAAATAACTAAAATAAAGATCATTGTTTTTATCTCTAACAAGAAAAACTACCTAAATGCGATATTTTTCTAGTGTAATTTGAATTATGCATACGATATAGATTGGATATTGTCTACCTTAATATTTACTAAAAAGAAAGAATAACGACATTAAAATGCTTCCTGGTGTTATGTACATAAATATATTGCTACATACTTCCACCTATATTGAATCTCAAATAGTTTAAACAACAGTATTGTTGTGTGCAACTGAGTATTTATTGTCTCTTATTATTGAATAAATTCAAATAGATATCTAACGTAATGCATAGCTCAACGATACAGCTTATCCTTTACCGTGCTTAGATTCCGAGTTCCATTCTCGACCACCTCATGTGGCCACTAAAATCTAAACAACTCGTCTTTGCCGATTCGTCATCCCCGATTCGCCGTAGGTGAAATTGGCCGTCTACCCGATTCGCCATCGCAAAAAGTCGTATTTTTAAATAGTTAAACATTAAAGAAATATTCTATAATTTTATCTCTGACGAATTTTTCATAACCACAGTTTATCCCAACGTTGAGTTTTTATTAATTTAAAACTTTTTCTAATTGTTACTAAACCAATTGTTATTCCAAGAGTTTCTGGAACGTTCGATTTATTATAAGTAATGTTATTTTTCTATTTTAAAACAACGTAATTACAGTTTGACCATTGCAAAAAGATCAACCCTAACGAGCGCGTTAGTGTTAATATGTGAAACGTGTTTTTAATTTTTTTGTTTCTGTTTACACAGAACTGAGAGCAGTAACTTTATACGCCGATTGGGAATATTCTAATGGCGAATTTTCCGACGGCGAATTGCACTTACGACGAATCGGCGACGACGAAGCAACGACGACGAATCGGCGACGGTGCAACAGCTACGGCGAATTATCCTAAAACCAAAATCTAATACTGCAACGTTCTACACGACACCCTAATTTGGCTTTAAAAACTATCATATCTTAATACCTAACCGTAATCAAGAAGTTGTCTCAGTAGTGGAGATACCAACGAGGTTGATGATAATGATGATGACAATTAAAAAACAACAACTGATTTTATTACATTTTAGAAAACTCTACGAATGTGGAATATTCTGATGGCGAATTTTCCGACGGCGAATTGCACTTACGACGAATCGGTGACGACGAAGCAACGACGACGAATCGGCGACGGTGCAACAGCTACGGCGAATTATCCTAAAACCAAAATCTAATACTGCAACGTTCTACACAACACCCTAATTTGGCTTTAAAAACTATCATATCTTAATACCTAACCGTATTCAAGAAGTTGTCTCAGTAGTGGAGATACCAACGAGGTTGATGATAATGATGATGACAATTAAAAAACAACAACTGATTTTATTACATTTTAGAAAACTCTACGAATGTGGAATATTCTGATGGCGAATTTTCCGACGGCGAATTGCACTTACGACGAATCGGCGACGACGAAGCAACGACGACGAATCGGCGACGGTTCAATAGCTACGGCGAATTATCCTAAAACCAAAATCTAATACTGCAACGTTCTACACGACACCCTAATTTGGCTTTAAAAACTATCATATCTTAATACCTAACCGTATTCAAGAAATTGTCTCAGTAGTGGAGATACCAACGAGGTTGATGATAATGATGATAAAAATTTTAAAAAGCAACTGATTTTATTACATTTAAGAAAACTATACGAATGTCGAAGGATTATCTTATTTCTTATTAATCTCTTAATTATGCCATTCGAAGCTAAATAAGTCTAGAATATACATACTATAAGTATCATTTTCTATTGTCGATAATATTGTATAAAAATGCAAAACAGTGCAATTGAAATCATTCTGTATACGGTGTCTCATTTCCTTGATTTTCAAATTTAGACTTTGGTTATTTTAATTTAAAAATTAAACGAAGTTCAAATTACCAAAAGTGCTACCTGGTCGTCGTGAACATTTTCCAGTACCCAAAGACTAAACTAACAAGATTTATTTAATATGAAAAAAATTAAAAGCCGAAAATTAAAATTTAAAATGTGATAGAAGGCTCACAACACATAACCGTCTCGTTTATCCAGCACACCTCTGTGTATTATATCGCCTTGTATTTACCTATAATCGTATAATGTTATACTGTAATAACAATTTACTGTTCTGTTAAAGTACAGTATCATAAGGTTTCAGCAAGGGCAAAGAAGAATGAAATTGGAATTAATTTATTCGGTGTGATACCTTGTAAGACTCATATATCTTGTCATTAATTTGAAAACATATTCATTTATTTACAATAGCTATTGCAGCCGTTTTTTAAATACAAATGGGTCTATAACTGAATATAACAGAAGTCAGATGGAGTCAATAATAGCTATTAACATATCTAGGATGTTATGAGTATCATAATTTTAAGACATCTAAGACTGTTATGATTCATAACATCCGTAGTTTGTTCAATAGTTTATCGGTTGCAGTATGGTAATGGTTGCCATGTACGGTAAAGGAATATTACCGTACAGATACAGTTATGACTTAGTTATCAGCTTTCTTTTATATATGTAAACAATGGCTTCATATCCTAAGTATACAAATATCTAAATACATATTTATTAAACCTTTCTTAAATCGATGTTAGTCATGCGATGATAATAGTAATAATACATCGTATTAAAAGGACTTTTTTAAATATTTCTGTCTACCAGCCCATTCCAGTCTTAAAGTACCTAGTTTTTAACTAATGCCCCCATATTTACAATTATTACAATTCGACAGCATGTCATTTTCGCGAAAAATTAGTACATGGCACATAAAAACTCCATTTTATCCAGTTTTGGATAAATTTCTAACCATTTTCATATTATACAAACTGTAACGTATCGTACCTTATTAACAACATTTCTGAGATGCTTTTCCACTGTACCCAAGACGAGTTTGACACGTTTGAAAATATTTTCACTGAGTTCTGCACACTAGTTTTAAGGTACGAAATTTTATCCGATAGTTCCAGGATTTTCCGTTTTCATACACACATGTGACGTCAGCGTCGTTGCTCTAACTTACGCGGTATATTCGAATATGTAACACCGGTGATATTTAAAGCAAGCGGCTGCAATGTGTTGCGATGTGCAAATAAAAAACTTATTTTCTTAGAACTTAACTCGTCAAGAAGCCATAAGTAAATAATTTTGCTGACCTCATTTAGCCACCCCGTTTAATTTTCTTTATTAAACTTTTCCACACGACAGTATATTTAAAAAGAAATATTAATCTACATTCTTCAGAAACCTCATCCTCCTTTAATAAAATGTATAGGAGCAGGCGATTATCAAAACATAGGCCATAAAAATGCGAATCTCCGAAATCGTGCCTACAATATTAAACAATCCACGAAATTAAAGCTTCAGGCCTCATTAAAAAGAGAAAGAAAGGGGGCGGTAGTCGTTGATTAGTTACTGTAATGTAAGAATATACGCAAGGCTTGATGAGTGTACAGGAATGCGGGACAGAGATGGAAATAGTTCATTAGTGGACGATAAAACGAGAGGGGTAACGAAATGAAGAAATTCTATCTACATTTGCGAGAGAAGTTTTCTTTGGGCTGTCATGCAAAAACCTCCCTCTTAGGACTGAAAGCTCGGGCTATTGGGGTGGGGTAACCCCTTTACAATGCTGCAAGTGGAGACAATAAAAGTAATTCTTCTTTCTTACATCTTTTACTTCAAGGGATACGCACTTGTACTTGCTTTAATTGTCGTTTTGAAAGTCTCCTTTGTAGCATTGATTTACCTCACCAATTTGTTTCAAAAATAATTCTTTGCCCTAGGTTTTGTCCTTTGCAGTCAAATTAAATTACACCGCAAGTAACCGCAATTTTAATAATTGCTAGAACCGATTGTTACGGTATTCTGTAAAACACGGAGATTTTAAAAAGAGCTTATTGACCTACTATCCAGATATTTTTAAAAATCATCATGCGATTGTGTAAGCATCTCGTACAGCAAATAGAAAATTCAAATATAAAAAAAATATTAATTTAGTGACTACGTAATTGGCAGTTCGAATTAATTAAAAAATGACCATTTACGAAAGTCACCCGGTGAATATTATTGACATCAAAAAGTATCTCAATAGCATTTAATTAATTCTATCTACAAAACTGGCAAAACTGACCAGAAAGCAAATATCCGATCAATTACACTAAAAGGAAAGGAAAATAGTTACATAACTTTTAATCTATGAACCAATATCACTTTCGATTTCATTATTATTGACAAACAGAATTCTATAGACAAATTTTTATTTCCATGCAGCATGTACAGGGTGTTCCATTTTCAATGGAATTAATTGGAAATCTCCGTAATTATTAAAGCTTAAGAAAAATGGTTTGAACACTATAAAGTCAACTTTGCAAGAGCAATACGATGGTGAAAACATAATTCGTATATCTCTTTTGGTTTACAATCGTTAAAAAACGAAAAGTTCTACATTTCTATTCAACATCACAGTTTATTTGGTTTTGAAAATATCAAAAAACCAAAGCAGGGATTCTGTATGCACTTTTTTACGTAGATTAAGAAGTCGCCTACAATTTTTTAGTTACAACCTAAAACTTCGTTTGTTTTATACCAGACGTAATTGGCCTTGACTCCATGAAACTGGAATTTAATACGTGCATAGGCTTACATACATAAAATGCAACTTTTAAATTTCTTCTCAACTCATACTTACGAGTATGACTAGCAACAGAATAATCGCTTCTTTCCAGTATTAAAAACTACTAAAACAGTAATTACTATTTTTTCTTAACTTTTAAGTATTTTTTTGTAATTCTTGGCACTGCCATAATTTCTATATTACCAAAGTTAACTGCGATCAAGTATATATTGTAATGATATACACAGTGGTATTAAAATCAATTTTAGAAAGGATTAAGGTTATGGTTGAAAATAATCAAGATCTATTTAAATATAAATTGGGAATGTGAATAATTATTATGCAAATAGAATGTAAAAGAGAATTTGTAACTGAGTGGAGTATGGCTGTTTGAAAGTCAGATGGATTCAAAAATAATATAATATTTTAAAAATTAAGGTTTTAAGGAAATGACAAATACTTAATTGTAATAAATTATAAAAATAGTAGGTATAAATCAAATATTATGAGATAGAGTGTAAAAGGTAGAAAAATGATATTGTTAAGCACTTTGTTTCGATTATTAGAGATAACAAATTTTGAAAAATGTATCTGAAATAATTTGGTGTAATTAAAATATTAAAATAAACCCTAATTTTATTGATATGTGTTTGGATGATAAAAAGGGTAATATACTAAATTGGTGTGAAGTTAAAAAAAATTTAAACCCAGAAGAAATAAAACTAAAGAAGATTACAAGTATGTGGTAAAAAAACTAATGGCAAGCAGAATTAATCTAAAAATGTGAATAACTGGAGTAAAATACTAAGTTAAGTTTATTGGAGAATTACATTAGACATCAAATATTAATCGAATTGGATTGCGTCGGGCTGTTTGGTGCTAAGGGAAAGTTCCAGAGGAGGACTATTAGTTAAGAAAGCACGTTCCAGGAGGTTGGCAGATGCAGTATTGGAAGTAGATAGCTGCAGATTTGGTCTGTTTGGTTGCATACTGTGGGGAAAGTTTGAGTTGCTGATTCTAGACAGTTGGAACTTCTTGTCTGTCAGTGGGGCCTTTCATTGCGGGAAAATGCTTGAGAGGTTGGATCAGTAGTTTACTTACTGTTTTTAATAATGTTGTGTACTAGTATAACGATCTGGTATTTGTCATTTAAATTTCAAATCTGTTTGACATATACTTGACATAAGTTATTTTGACTTATGGGAATGATATTTAAAATTAGAACATCAAATTTCAGAAATAATCAATCTAGATAAAGGAATCCACCCCTGATTTTTCAGGAGCTATTACAAATAATAATATTATTGGTATTCTAAACATAAATAGGGCAATTTTAATTTGATAAAATAAAAATATAATTCATAGACCGATTAATATCACTATACTTGAAGGTATTTAACATATTTAGGGCTCATTGTGATGGTTATTGACAAACCAGTTCATATTTATGTCGCAAACAACGTGGGGCTTGAGTAGGACTTATTAGGGGCACAACCATAAATAAAAACATTATTTATGGTGGTCTAACGTGAGCTTAGTAAAAATCAACTTGAATAGGAATTATTAGAGGCGTACACCGGTAAAGAAACTTGGTACTAGCTGTTAAATTTAATAATTCAATTTAAAAATACAATTATACAAGACAAGCATTAATAATTCAATAAAAGTGGTAAGAAGGTTAATTGTCAATAGTTGTAGAACAAAATAAATAGATTTATATTTTAATAAAAAGTCCTAATAAAAGCAGATACGTATTGAGAATTTAAAATAAAATATGGATGATAAACGGATTACACGAAAAAGTAAAAGGACAGAAGGGGAAAAAGAAGAGGAACAGCATGAAATGGAAACAATAACAATTCCTACTGAAGCAGAAATGGATGAAGAACAGCAGGAAGTAGATGTACAAGGAGATCAGGTAAGCGTACAGGTAGAAGAACAGATAGTAAAAGAGGACAGTATGAAACAGTTAATGGAAATTATGTTAGGAATGAGGAAAGAAGCTGAGGAAAGGGAAAATAGGTTAAATGAATTTGCAGAGAAGCTGGCACAAGCAAATAAGAAAAATTCAGAGGAATTGAAAAAAGATTGTCAATACAGAAAGATGCAGAAAAAGGGGAAAGTAGTTGCAGGCTTTAATACAAAATACTGCTGAGAAACTAACGCAAGAAAATAAAAAAGACGCTGAGGAAAAAGAAAGAAGATTGCAGGCATCTATACAAAACACGGTACAGACGCTGCAAGAGCAGAAAGAAAATGCAGAAAAACTAGCACAAGAAAGTAAGAAGAACATGGAGGAATCGCTGAACCAGTTATGAGAAGATTTTAATAAAGTACAAATGGAAAATAAGCAGGAGCTACATTTGCAAATAAATAATATTTATCAGAAGTTACAAAATTATAAAGAGGAAATTAAGAATGAAGAGAGAATGGTAAGGCAAGATGAAAACAAACAACTGGAGAAACATTTGAATAAAGTGGTAGGAGAAAAATTAGATAAGAATAAAGAAGAGGTTGAAGGAAAAGTAGATGGGTTGAAATTAAGAATGGAGGATCAAATAAGAACATTTGGTGAGTGTGTAGATAAAAAGTTTGATTTGGTAGAAATGAAGTCAGATGAAAGAAGATTGGAAACACAGGGAGCTATCTTAAAGAAAGTAATATTATTTTTATTAGAAGACAAAAATTCAGTGAAGTTTAGAAATGTAGAAGAGCAATTAAAGATGATAGAGAGTGGTTCAACAAATGGAAATGGAAATCAAGGAATAAGTAACATAGGAATACAGGTAGATAAGTTACCAATTTTTGAAGGAAGAATAGAAGAATTTCCAATGGGTTATTTAACAAAATTAGATGATGTTATGAAGATAATTCATATTGAAAATAAGAAATTACATATAATAAACATGACTTTAAAAGATAATGCAGATGTGTGGCATAGTATTATAAAGCTGAAGTATAATACATATGAAGAATATAGAAAATGATTTATTGAACAATAGTGGAGTAATACACATCAATCACAAGTCAGAACAGAATTAACTATAGGAAAGTATTTGGAAAGAGGATGTTCCAGAGATATGTATGTTATTTATAAATTTAATAAAGCACAAAACTTAACACAAAAGTTGTCAGAAGAGGAAATTGTACAACATTTATCAAGACATTTAGAAATTGAAATTACAAGAGCTGTAGCAGTTTAGAATATTAAAACAATGAAGGAGTTACTTGAAATAGTAAGAAATTATGACATGGCTATGTATAATATCAGTGATACCAACAGAAGAGAAAATGCGAATTTTCAAAATTATAGTAAACAAAATAAATTTAATTTTGACAGAAATAATTATAATAATTACAGACCAGGTGAAAGGAATTTTCATACAAATAACTACAATACGAATTTTGACAGATGGAGAAGTAACCAGAATAAGAATATTTAAACAATTATGAAAGAAACTACTATAATGATAATTATGAAAGAAACTACAATAATAATTATGAAAGGAACTACCAGAATAGAAATGATAACAATAACTTTGAAAGGAATAGATACTACGCTATGATTGATGAGAAAAATAAGGAGAAAACGAACCAAGAAGAGGCAAGAAATAAATATCCCAATCGTCAATACATAAATACTGTATATAAGCAAGATAACGACAGAGGAAGACCGATGCAAGAAAATCGGATAGAAGTAACTGAGGTTTATAAAAAGTGCTCAGATAAAAAAACTCCAATTTTAATTAATTTAATTAATAACATCACGAATTTTAACACTATTTTTGAGAAAAATGGAACATTTTTACTAGAAGAAGATGAGGAACAAAATCAAATTTCAACTTACCATTTATAAAAGTCAATTTAAGTAATAATGAATACCTAGCATTAATAGATAATGGTGCAATGGCTTCATTAATAAAAGAGGAAATAATTTTAAAGAATTTAAATGTTTTAAATGAAAACATAATTAAAGTTAATAAGATAGATTTGTTATCTGCTACCAAAAGAAAAATTTTAACTACCAACAGAATGTTAAATATTAAAATAAATATCAATAGTTGAGAAATTGTTTATGTACTGTTTGAGGCTTTCGCGGTTACTCGAATTATTCTCCTTAGCATAGAATTTCGGCTTAGGCCGCGTAGTATTTGTATATGAATACCCAGCATTTTGTGGCTTAAAGTGCCTTGCACCTTGTGAAGTCGAGCAAAAACCCGCGCGATGGCCATGCTCTCTGGTGGCTCGTGTAGTCTGAGTATCTTGAGAACGAGGATACTTAGGCAGATTTGGCCGTTTTGCTGTTTGTGCATCCATATTCACTAACGTTTCGCAAGACCTTGCAGCTTGCATCATCAGAGTGAAAGTCGCACTAAGAACCGAAGGTCGGTGTGGAGCTATTTATAGTCCTCTGTGCCAGGCGCTGGGGTATATCGCATTCCTTGTTCTTGGGGCTCGACTTACATTGGACAGACTGGTCGTTCCGTTGATCTAAGACTCCAAGAACATAAAGGCGATTGCAAACACAAACGCATCACAAAATCAGCCGTAGCTGAGCATACATTTACAAATGGACACACTCTAGAATTTGAGCATGCCAGAGTACTTGCCAGAATACCTCATTACTTCCCGCGAGTTGTACGTGAAGCCATAGAAATAGAATAACATCCAAATAATATCAACACGGAAGATGGATTTAAACTTAGTAAAACGTGAACCCCTGTGATACACGATCTAAAGCATTACAACCAAGGTGCGTCATACGGCCACGCCCCACGGATTACGTTGCACTCGGATGACCAACCAGCGTTACGCCACTCCGCGCGCCTGGCACAGAGGACTATAAATAGCTCCACACCGACCTTCGGTTCTCTAGACCGAGCTCCGTGGCATAGTGCGTAGCACGTCCACTTAGCATTCGGGAGGTCGTGGGTTTGATTCCTGCGGCCGCCTGCCTTGATTCAGGTTTTTAGGTGGTTTTCCTGAGTCAACAGAGTACCTTCTCTGAGGCGAATGCCGGGGCAGTATTTCTCCACCTTTCCTGACCTCTCTTCCAGTCTCCACCCCTCCTTTCTCTCACCCATCCTATAATTCCCGTTCTTGGCTGAAGAGGGACGGAAGGTCCCTATAGCAGCCCGCCCCCAGTTGGGGGAATTGAAATAACCCTGAACCTTTACCTTTTTACCTTCGGTTCTTAGTGCGACTTTCACTCTGATGATGCAAGCTGCAAGGTCTTGCAAAACGTTAGTGAATATGGATGCACAAACAGCAAAACGGCCAAATCTGCCTAAGTATCCTCGTTCTCAAGATACTCAGACTACACGAGCCACCAGAGAGCATGGCCATCGCGCGGGTTTTTGCTCGACTTCACAAGGTGCAAGGTACATTAAGCCAGAAAATGCTGGGTATTCATATACAAATTATACGCGGTCTGAGAAATTGTTGTTAGATTGTTCATAGTAAAAGTCCTGAGCGTAGATATTGTATTAGGAATCGACGTCATTCAACATAAAAATAGATAGGGAGCATAAATGCATTCATCTAAAGAGATTAATTAAATCTTGGACAGAACCCAAAAGTGGCTGCCAATAAAATAAGTGTTGCCAAAGCAAGTGTACTGGATACTCAATAGAATGAAATGAAGGTATAATAATTAATAATAATACAATAATGAACATAAAGGATTATTCAACACTATAATGAACGAACCAATAAAAATTGTTCAATTTGTCAGAAACGGCCAATCAAAATTGACTTTCATTGAAAACACCTAATGTCACAGTGTTTTCAAGCTAGCCCGATTGGTTTCAATGATTTCAATTTAGTGAGTAGCCTTTGACTGACATTTCACCAAAACGTCAAAGTCAAAGTTTGGAAATCAGCGTCGTTCTAAAAACTCATAATAATTGTGTTGGAAGTTTCAGTATTGAATTAATAGTGGATCTTCCATGCGTATAGATGATGTTTGGTTCCAGTATAGGTTGGTGATTATCCGCAGATCTCGATCCTCTAGCCCAATTTCTTTCAGTATCTCGATGAGTTTACTGTGTCGTACGTTATCAAAAGCTTTTTGATAATCTATAAAACATGCAAAGATATCACAGTCGACATCCCTACATCTTTGAAAGAAGACCTGAATACTAAATCGTGCTTCCATTGTTCCCATCGCGTTGCGAAACCCAAATTGTGTGCGGCTGATATGTTCTTCGCATATCCTGTATATTCTCTGGTGTATAATTTTCAGGAAAAGCTTTAGGAAGTGACTCATAAGGCTTATGGTACGGAAATCACTGCAAGATTTGGTGTTTGGCTTTTTGGGTAGCAATATAAAAGTAGATTTCAGCCACAACTTTGGTATTATTCCGCTGCCGTATATTTCATTGAAGACTTTGGTTATCCATCCAAATTTTTTTAAGAGAATTTTTTTCGACAACATGCAAATTATTGCAAATTTCTCTCAACAAAAACTGCTCAAATGTTTAACGCAGTTTTGGTTTCGAGAAATGTAAACGCAATAATTTGCATGTAAACCAAAAAATTCACAAAAAAATTTCACCTTTTGTGGTATTACCCTCGATTATTCAACACTATAGTGAACGAACCAATGAAAATTGTTCAATTTGTCAAAAACGGCCAATCAAAATTGACTCTCATTGAAAACACCTAATGTCACAGTGTTTTCACACGATCCCGATTGGTTTCAATGATTTCAATTTAGTGAGTAGCCTTTGACTGACATTTCGCCAAAACGTCAAAGTTAAAGTTTGCAAATCAGTGTCGTTCTATAAACTCATAATAATCGTGTTGGAAGCTCCAGTATTGAATTAGTAGTGGAAAACGTTAAAAATGTATGCTGTCGAACACGGTAAAAGTCATCTACCCATATTTTTGAATAATCTTTCCAAATACCACCCAGGGCAAAAATTTTTAAGAGAATTTATTTCGTCAACATATAAATTATTGCAAATTTCCCTAAACAAAAACTGCTCAAATTCCACTCGACCGGCGATCTCGCGGAATTTTTGACGCAGTTTTGGTTTCGAGAAATTGAAACGCAATAATTTGCATGTGAACGAAACAAAAATCTCAAAAAATGTTTACCTTTTGTGGTATTACCCTTGATAATTATTCTGATAGAGGGGTATTGTTAAATGTTTTGAAACTAGGTGAGAATAATCTACATTTTAAGGGCAGAATATTAGAAATAATTAACAGAAATAAAGAGATTATTAATGAAAAAGTAGATCAAGCAGAGAAATACATTCACAGGTTGCAAGTTAACGAATCACAGAATTTGAATAGTAAGTCGTATCCAATTCCTTTTGCATTAAACGCACAAGTTAAAAAGAAGATACGGAAAATGGTAAAAGATGGAGTAATTGAATGTTCAAAAAGTAATTTTATTAATCCATTAGTACTGATTAAGAAACATGATGGTTCACTTCGTTTATGTTTGGATGCACGCAGAATTAATTAGATTACAAAGCCACAATATGAATCTCCACAAACAATTGATGGTTTGTTAAGAAGAATATGGGACAAAAAAATATTAACAAAGTTAGATTTAAAAAACTCATTTTGGCTTATTCCATTGCATGAAGAGATTGATGAGGATATTTTTCAGTATAAAGTGATACTATTTGGTCTATCTACATCATGTGCCGCACTTGTGAGAGCAATGCAGAAGATTTTAAACCAATTTGAAGACTTTTGTGTGCATTATATTGATGATATCTTATTGTTTTCTGAAAACGAGGAACAACATTTAAAACATTTGGAAATTGTAATAGAAACATTAAATAAAAACGGGTTAAAATTGAATCTATCGAAATGTGAATTTATGCAGGAGACTGTAACTTATTTAGGATATGAAATAAGTAAGAATGGTGTTACAATAAATGAGAAACGTCTTGATGAACTTAAGAATTTACCTCGCCCGAAGAATTTCAAAAAGTTAAGAGGTTTATTAGGTGTTTTTAATTATTATAAAAGATTTATCATTACTCAGAGTTGACGTTACCTTTGGTACAATTATTAAGGTAGGATGTTAAATGTATTTCGAATGAAAAACGAGAAAAAGCATTAAATACCATCAAACAGAAGTTTCATAAAGGATTATTACTAAAACAGCTGAATTTTAAAGAACAGTTTGTACTTCGTACGGATGCTTCTGATCGAACAATAGCAGCTGAATTTATTCAAATACAAGAAGGGATAAAAGTACCAATATTTTTTATTTCAAGGATTCTGAATTGTGATCATTCCAGTTGTTCTCCATATAAATCATACGTTAAGGTTAACAAGCTTTTTTCAAATTATATTGCTGTCTTTTGTTCAGTACACATTGTATTCTAGAGAATTTCGCAAGAAATCAATGAATACCTAATAGCTTCGTAAAAATATTATTGCAATCTTAGAAATTCAAATAATTATATGAGTAATGTATCGGCTTTTTTGTTATATTGTGACAAGTCACTTTCTTCAATCCTGAGATATGCAGTTATCATACACTTTTCATTCTTCTAGCATGAATTCGGTAGTTCTAATTCATCCCCCAAAGCGTGTGAGCATCTTTTCTATGATAATTTTAAAAAAATTTTGTATCGCAATTGCACATATTAAATTACTTTCTTGGAGATTAACTAAGTGGGCAATATGTTGCAAACATAATAATTAGGCGTCAGAAGCTAGACTAAAATATATTATTTTAACTAATTTTAGTTCACAACGATTTCCAGTTAGAATCCAAGCAATTTAGTAGCAACCACATATGTTGACTTTTTAATAGCTTCCAAAATTATTTCTCCATTCTCCCAGTGCTTACACCTCAGAACTGATTTCAATGAGATTCCAAATTTCCCGTACATAAACAAAAAAAAATCGAAAACATAACCAAAAGCCAAATGGAATTAATGGATGATATAGATGTTTTTTAAACGTTACCTTTTTTTAGATTTTTAATTTTACAGCAATTTTATAAGCAGCACAATACGCTTTGAGATATTTATTTAAAAATAACTTTCTTTTTTCAGGTAAACTAACGCTGAGTTTGACCATAATAGGACTGCTGTCGCTACTTATAAATAAAATTTAAATAAAAGGTTACACTATAAATTATTATTTACACTATCTTAGTTAAAACTGTGCATGTGATTACATTTTCCCTTCTTCTTCTGATTTTTAACACTATGATAGATATTATAGTTAATAAATTGTTTTTAGCGTGGTTAAATATACAGATTTTTCTTCAATTACGCTTAATGTAAATTAATTACAATCAACAGTTGATTAAAATTTTATTCCGAGAGAGATAAGGATGATTTCTATATTAGTAAGACTTTTATGTAACTGTTGCCCATTAATACAGTATAATAAGCTGCCTAATTCTTATGATACAAAAGATTTATTTACCATGCAATTGCGTAAATACTTTAGTCACGAGTGGGGCGCAATTAAAACGCGAGCATAGCGAGTGTTTTAAGACCCGAGAGTGACCAAAGATGCTTTACAAATGTGCATCGTACAATATTTTACCTACGATAGAATCTAGAAAACACGTTAAATATTAAAAATTACTTCAAATGTAGGTTAGAATAACTGCTGCAATGTTCTTCTTGGATATATGAAATAAATATTCTTTTATATTACAGTTATTTATTTTCAAAAGTACTTTCCACCTAAGCTTGCACAACTATTTAACCCTTCAAATGTCAGATCGACTTAACCTAAGATAATAATGGTATATTATGGTACGTTGTAATATTAATCATTTACCCCAATTAAGTTATGTTAACTAAACCTCAAAACTATCTCAGTTAAAAACATTAAACATGAATCTCTTTGCTCAAGTTGGGCATGCACTTTTACATGTACTGTTACAAATTTCACTTAGTAATTAAATTCAGAATTATTATATTTACCAAAATTATATTTTTAAATCAAAATAGAATCTACATTTTATCACCACTAATGGCCGATCCAAGAGTTCATATGCAAGAACTGCGCCCTTTCTCATTTCTGCTGCATTTTGACGAGTAACTAATATAGCTGTATTACGAGAGGAAGTGCTCCTTTTTCTCAACTTTGGTGTATTAAAAGTTTTTTCAGTTCTACAAATATTCTATAATTTTGCAAAAGTTACTAAAAGTTATTGTAAGTAGACTTAAGTCTCCCGATTGATTCTATTACAGTGCGTGTTTCTTCTGGGTGTTTGAATGTTTGTATTTTTGGGGCAAGGATGAACCAAGTTCACACGCACTTATGCTACATCCAAGGCATGTGTGTGTACATGTGTTGCATGTAGTCGTGTTATTCTATCTCATAGATCAATCTTCAGAAAAGAGCTACGTTTTCTATCCTTCAACATGTAGAATGGAAACATTTTCTTCTAAGCTAATGAAAATGCAAGTCTTCCATTACTGTAAAATGCCTCAGTCAGAGAAATTTGTATTGTCTATAAATGAATAAAAAACACTTTCACTACCCGGAAAATCAAGCTCAATGCCTTCATAGCATAAACCATAATGTTTTATCGTAATACATATATTGTAAAGCGTGGAGAAATAATCGAATATATATCATAAATCTCTTGGAGAGGCTTGAAAGATTTTATTTTTGAATAATTATCTAGTTCTTCAGAAACATGTTCTGTAATGCATTGGTCTTGGATTATATCAAGTACTGCTGCACAATTAGATTACGCCTGCTTATTTATTTTTATTAAATGTGTATTGATTTAAAAGGCATCTGTTACTAGTACCTCAAATGCTACCGGCTCCCAGTTTTACAATCATGTTCACCTACAGCCCATTTTACTCTTATCTTGACATATCACTCATCGTTTTATTAAAATTAACTAATTCTGTAATTTTTTTATTTAATTATTTTTTTCTACGACTACTATTAGAAGTAGGCCTTTTAGCATTAGCTTGTTTCAATAAACATTTCGTTTTAGAAATCAGGGTGTTAAAAGTGAAATCAGCTGTTTACTTTTAACACATGTGCTAAAAGTAAACATCGGGTGTTGAATTTAGAATTTTAAACAGGAAGCGAGGTTATAAAGTTATTCCAGTTACTTCTTTCGTTAGAGGTGAAGTGTTTGTTAAATAATTGAAGCATTATGTAATGAATAAAGTCAAATATGTACTATTATAATTACTTTTAATAACTAACTTTGACAGCTACCGACTGCAGAAACATTCACCTGCGCCGTCACAGCCATTTCTTTACTATGACATAATTTATAACTGTCATAAATGTAAACCTTTGTTAAATCGACATTAGGGATTAATAACAGTAAATTTAAAGCCGTAGAAAAAATATTGTGTGCAAACTCGTGCTAAAAGTGTTTATGCACGAGACAGCCTTTGGCTTAGTTTCATAATTTTCCTGTCTCGAACATAAACATCCACTTTTAGCACTTGTTGCACAAATAGCTATTAAAATATAACCGGTGTATTAAACAGAGCCGCTTGCGGGTGCAGTATCATAGCAATTTATTTAATTTATATTCATTTACATTATCCATAAAAACTGTTGTGTACTTTTTAAGAAGCTGGTCATTACATTAATTGGGTCAACATTTATGTTATACTCTCAGGAATGTATATATTGTACTGATTATTATTTAGTTCAATAAATGATTTAAAAGATAAATGAGTTAAAAGTCTCAAAAGGGTCGAGTCTCTACATCCTAGCAAGTATTATTAAATAATAAGAACTAATTCAAATACATTTGCTATCAAATTCAATATTTGGGTCCTTTTATAATAACTGAAAACTTTGAATAATACGCATTTAACTACTGGGAGAAATTATAGCTACTGGGACTCAAGTAGAAAATACGGCGTTAGAACCTCACAAATTGTCCCAAAAAAATTCGCTATTCTTCAAGAAACAGTTCAGGTTTACGTCATTATACGTTTCCCTTGCGACAACAAAAGCGTAAGTAAATAAACGCCACGAAACAAAACATTTAAGGGACGCTCTTGCCGGAAATTGATATAAAATAGACGCCACTTCACAAGTTTAAGAATAATTCTTTCTAGAATTACTTTCCTGACCTGTTCTGTTGCTCCTGCGATTGCTAATAGGGCTCCAAAAAAATCTACAGTAAGTCCCGCTCACTGTAGGCCCCTGCGCTGATGAATACGACTGCAACGGTCCACACACCTCGCTTTGCTGCCAACCGAATTCTCTCGACTGTTACTCTGCACCACTCAGTATTTTCCCTGTCATCGGGCTCCAAACTGCTCCAGGACAATCCGCTGCCTCGTTCACACTCGCCTCACGTTTCAATTACGCTGCCTGCTCGTCCAAAACTTCTTCGGAAACCACCAACTACTGATCGACCACCAGCTAAACTTCCACAGGAATCTCAAGACCTTCCCAATAAATTATACAACTGGGATATTTATTTATTGATAATTTTAGTTTTAATTGGGGAATCCAAACAGAACACAGCCACCAAGTTTGGCCTACTCTCCCCAATCGTTATGTTTACAGATTTTATTGTTTTCAAGACAATTCAAAGCCGACTCTTGTTTACTGCAAAGCTAATATATTGAGATAATTTTAAGCTCACAATTTAGCTCTATATGCAGAGAGAAATATTGAAAAAAGTCAATTAAAGCACATATTGAAATATTTTATTTAATTGCAATCTAAACAGTAGTTAAAGTTATTAAACGCATTGGAGATGAGATGCAAGAGGCATAATTAGAGGGATAAAGGCAAGCATAAGCAAAACAGATTTCAGAGGGATTGAATTTGAAGTTTGAGTAAAAGAAAGATTTAAGATGGCTAATATAATATAAGTAATATTATAGGTTTGAGCATATTTGAAGCCAGATCAAATGAAATTAAATACAAAGGGTTGGTTATGTGCATAATATGAGCGTAGAGGCATTAATAAACGTACAGGCCAGTGAAAAGCAAGCAATCTGAAAGGTAAATGGAAATCGAAGCAAGATAAGATAAGATTTGCAAAGAGCAATAGAGAACAAGGGCAACGGAATTGAAGAAAATCCAGTGACGTGTTTAAAATTGAACTCAAGTGCCAGTGCATTGTAAAAACTAAGTGATTATAGCAGAGCAGTGATTATAAAAACGTTTATGTGACGAGAAAGAACAATTTTTAGGTATAAGAAATAGAGACAATTTTTAGATTTAAGAAACATGTTATCAAATTTGATTCCTTGATGTAAAAATAATTTCCTATAAACAATTACAGATCGCGGTTACTAAGCAACGCGATGCTGTTGGGTCATACAAGAAGAACAATTGCTGAAAATTGACTAGTTTGGGGCAAAATTGTGCTCCAGTAAACTAACGTTTTAATACAATAAAAAATGTTTTACCAAGTTAAAAAGTATACCATTTATTTATTACAATTACCAGACATCTGTGGTAGTGTTTGCAGAAGTTTCTGCGACATAAAAATTTTTCAAACTAACTTCGGCTGAACAACGGCAGCGGACACCTGCAAATTTCGACCTTCTATACCCTGCCACTTGAGCTGCCAAAGCCAGGGTTCTCCATTCCAACGGCCTAGGGAGGTGTAAAAGAGCATCTTAAACAAGAATTGCTGCCAGGGAAGCGACTTCAAGCGAGTCAGGACCTCGGCGTTACCTGCAACCATCTCCGTGGCGAAAATCGGCAGATTTGAAAGATAAGAATTGCCATGCTTTGATTGTTTGGGAACCGGGAAAGCTAGTGAACTGCTAGATTACACCTTGCGAAAGAGGTCCATCATATTTCCAAGTGTCCAGATTAGCCTCAGTTTGAGTAATTTGAATGGCGTCAGTAGAAATTGCGGTTCTTGCAAGAATTTGAGGCCGTCATAGGAAGCCAAGAACAAAAGACAACTAGCGTCGTTTAATGTCATACCTGAAACAAAATCGAATTAGTTGTTGCTAGGCGGGAGTTTGCTTCAATTTACCTGACGTTTCCTAGCCGAATTTCACTTTTGAATCATTAAATACACGCTATATGCATTAACGACTTTCTGTAGTAAATGTCAAGTTCGTGAGGTTATGAGTAACGGAATCTAGTAGAGCTGTTGTATTAAAATTTCGTATATGAGCTACGCTGAGTCAAATATTCTAAACAAAATTTCAAATAAAAACTCAAATTTGAACCCAACCTGAGATAGTTGTTTTGTGTTCTTGTCGGAGCTAGCCCAGAATATTATTGCAATTCGATAAACTATAGAAAGGAGCAATTAACCATTTTATTAACGTATAATAAATACATTTCATTTTGATTAGCCTAAAATACTGACAGGCAAAGTTTGCACAATAAAAGTATCCTGAGCATTGTAGTGATTTGCCCTAATTAAATTATTCATTTTATCCCATAAAACAGAAAGACAGCCAGGCACTGCAATATATAGTTATATATAGTTTTTAATCAAATCAGTACATTATGGAACATTTTTCGATATTATTTGACATTCATGAAATGTTATTAATTATAGTAATAATTATGGAGGCTTAAAATTGTGTTCATAACAATATATATATCCCTATTTGACTAGGTATGTTGTGTTCAGTGTTGCACTCGATTTAGGATTTTAGAATGTGGTGCAGTCAAACAGAGAGTACGTCATTGGAAGTTGTTAAAAGGGAATAAATCGAAACCGCTGACAACGATCCATCGATATAATTCCAAAATTTGCATTACAACTTCACGGCCACTTAATATAGTCAAAAGTGCTCTTATGTTCATAAAAAATTGTTGCATATGGTTAAACATGCAGAATCGTAGGATTAATTTTCAAGTTTGAAAATAGTCTGAAAGCTGAAGAACAATAGTCGTACTTGAGATTTGTAATTTAATATTTTCAATATTTTAGTGTGGCGCATTGCTCAACAATGCCACCAAAAAGTTCCAAAGATTAGTTCAACTTTGAACTGAAACTGATTTTGAATTACAAGGTGTCCTTGTTTCTTGTGTTTTATAAAATAGCTCCGCCCCTTCGCTACTATTGTTAGAAAAAACTAAAGGCAATTTCTCGATCTTTTAGTTTTATTTTTATGTTTATATATGTAATTATAAACTATCTGTAACTTGAGAGGGATGTTAATTCAAGATTTTTTTTGTCTTCTCCACTTGATTACACCGTTACATGTTTTACAAAAACCCTCAATCGATAGTTTGAGTACCACTGACGCGTGGCCCCCAAACAGAGCTCATTCGTAGAAATTTTCTTGTAGACAGCGCAGTCCACAGTCATATCCAATTAACTAAGAACTATTAATTATTCCATACGTATTGCCGGTTCGGTTAAGCACGATCAGTGTGTCGACAGGGGCTGCAGTCGGTTTAACATATCCCAGGGTGCCCAGCCCTGTGGTGGGGACCAATGCACTCTTTCCGGTTCCGGACCGCTTCCGGTGGCTTCCGCCCTACCTTTCTCTGATTGAATGTGTATTCGTGTTAGCCGCGCGTTTGTTTCGTACCCATCAGCCCCTATTTTTTATTTTTCGAGTCTATTGCACCGCTCATTCGCGATATTTTTATGACTCGTCTTCTGTATAGATTGGCTTGCTGCTTGCCTGAATATTGTTTGCCTTTAAACGCGTTGTTCATTGTTGATTTCTGTTATAGAACTCAAGAAATCAAGAAATTCTACAGCTACTGAGAGCTGCCAGTAAAGGTCACACCTAATCAAATAGCCAACCACCTCATTAAAACTGACAAAGCAAAATCTGATAAGATTCACTTCTGATTTTTTTTAAATTACCTCCCGCTATAAGAAAAGTACCCCGATTACTTGAACATTTCACAATCCTTTACTCTAGAAGAGATCGCTGAAATATTGAACTTATCAAAATGATAAAAACCTATGGAAAGTCGGTATCATTTACAAACTAATGAAAACTGTTAAATGTGATACATTAGTGACTCTTATAAACAACAGTGTGAATAACCGTTTCTTCAAGTTACTATGCATAATATTTTATGGAAGAATGCTGAACAATGGCCTTCCGCAGGGTTCTGTCTTAGCGCAGCTGCTTTTTAATCGGTATATCTCTGGTATGCCTAAAACAACTAGTAGAAAGCTCGCATAGGCAGACGACATTACCATTGCTACATAGTATACGAACATGAGCAACTTGGAACAAACTCCAATGGAAGACCTTGTAAAGTTCAACGACTAGTTCCAGAAATGGCGTCTCACTCTAGGCATACCAATAAAAAAACAATCGTGTTAGCCAGAAACTGACTCGACAGTCGACGTTTCCCTGAGTGGAGTTGCTTTGTCGTGCAATGAAAACACACATTATCTAGAAGTAATTCCTTTTCTTCTTCTATTTTTAACTAAAAGTATGTGCTGTATGTCTGATATCGCGATTCCGTGGATTATAAAAACTTTGATACCCCTGTTTTGGTGACCATCCGGGTAGTCTTCTTCCAGAAAGTTTATTATTTCTACTTATTTCCACTATTCTATCATTCTTCATTTTTTATATGTTTATTTCTTTCTTTATTATGTATTTTCACCCCCTTTATTATATCAATCCCGCATCGTCCCTACTTATTTCACTGTTTCTTATTCTGTCCTGAAGTGATATGCCTAATACCGTTCGTTTCCTTATCGCAATCTAATAACATTCATGCTCAACTTAATCAAATTCGGACAGCTCTTCGAAAGAACATTTACCGTGTTAGGAATATACAGTCCAGTACTATGTGGTACAGTGTTCCACTGCCAGTATTAAACTGCGTTATCGCAAGGATTGTGCTCAGTTGTGTTGTCTCTTATTTACTTAAATTACTTGGCTTAACCCAACTGTAACTTATTGCTAAGGTCTTTCACGAACTGTCCTCGCTAGGAACTGCCGCTCACTGGTTCACTATTTGGTAATGAGCTGTTCTTAACTAACTAATTAAGTTATTAACTAACTTAACTGACTTAAACCTAAGTTAATGCTAGGGGCACCCGCAAACTTTTGTCACTGCTGCGCCTGTCTGTCGTCCAGGAGTCTGGGCACTTGCGATGCAAAACGGCTCAAGGCCGCCCACCAGTCCCGTCTCCCGCCAGTTGTGCGAAGTCCGTCGCTGTTTGTGGCCATAATCCTCGTTGCGCTAGCCAGCGGTCCTCTCTTCCTCTGTTGTGGTTTTCGAGGCTGCATCTTAAGAGGACGTGCTCCGCCGTGTCCTCTTCTTCTCTGCATTCGCATACTGGGTCCTCGCTTCGACATATTTGGGTGAGGTATGCCTCGAATCCGCCGTGTCCTATAATGAGCTGGACCAGGTTCTTGTCGGGATCCTGGAGAAACTGCTCTAGGTGCTCGACAGTGGGAAGAAATGCAAAAGTCTGCCTGCCTACGTTGGTAGTCGCCCAGCGGGTGTTCCATTTTGCTCTCGTCCGCTTTTTGAGGTGGTGGTGACCATGGATTTTGGAATGTCCGCATATATGGGTTGGGTGTCCTCTGCTGCTGCCTGCTTCGGCAACTCGTTTGCGCGCTCATTACCTACTGTGCCGTGGTGTGCTCGTGTCCAATGCAGTTTTAAAATCGTCATTTGGGGTAGTTCCTCGCAAATCGTCCACGTCTGTGCCACGAGTCGGGTTGGGCTGCGCAGATTGGTAAGTGCTGTCAAAGCTGCTCTACTATCGGAGACGATGGAAGCTTCAGTAAAGATCACTAGGTTTGCTCTTAGGTGCGTCATTGCTTCTCTGAGGGCGAGAAGTTTACATTGGAAGTTGGTACTTCCGTTGGCCAGTTTGAATGTCCGCGACAAGAGTTCTTCTCCTACGAAGTTGTAGACGGCAAATGCTGCTTCACGTGTTTCCAATCTCTAGCCGTCTGTGTAGTAGACGACGTTGTGCAGGTTCTCGGTGCCCAGCTCGAACGTGGTGGTTGCGAACCTCGATGGATGCACCAGTTGGAGGTTAGATATCCTGGTGTGGCAGGCCAAGCTCGATTTGCAGAGGCCTGTTTCCTGCTTTTAGTAACTCCCATTTGTCGGCTGTCTCGTGGAGTGTCAGGTCCACTAGTAGTATACGGCTCAGAATTAGTGCAGCCTCGGTGGATACCCTGCTGTAGGCGTTGGTCGCTTTCAGGGCTACCTTTCGTTGGACGCTCAGGAGCTGCCTGGACTGACGGACGCCGCAGCCGGGGCGCCATATTGGGAATGCGTAGAGAAGGGCTGGCTGGATGGATCCCTCGTACACGGTTGCTAAGGCTAGGCCCCTAAACCCCCCCCCCCTCCCCGTCAAGCATGGCGAGGACCGGATACAGTGTGCAATCTCCCCGGTTCGTCAACAAACGTCGCTGAGGAATTTACAGTCCACCGGCCATCGTCATCCACAGCCACCCAAAACCTTCGGAATCCGATCCTCCCGCAGTAATAGTTTTTCTTTGTCCACCGAGTCCAACGATCGTGTAGGGCAGTTTCTTCAAAACCAAAACATCAAAACGGTGTTCAAGCCTGTGAGCAGAATCTCCCAGATTCTTCCTTCATCAAAAAAGTATTTATGGAATATCTTGCTTCTGTAATTCTGTGTACAGTGGTTAAACGTTCAGTAAAAAATCCGTATCTCTAAACCGCCGCGTTGCTGCAGATCGCGTCTCGTTTCGTCATCAGCCATTGCCGAACACCAATGCGATATCGGCCTAAAAATCATTTTGATGAAACTTCTATTATTTGCAAATCCCCATTCTTCTTTCAAAAATACATTCGAGAAGCCATTGATAATTACCAACACACCCACACCGTAACGGCTCTTGACTATATATTTTCGATTTCTTCCTTCCGATCGTTAGAAAAGTTTCGTCTCTGGCGTGGTTTACACGGTGAGTTACCGTGCTCGTTTGTTTTTCTCCTGATGCAGCCCATCATGAAAGTGGGCGAAATATTGACTTCATCTATCTTAACAATGACATGGTCCAATCTTGGAAGCCGTTTGTTACATAATTACACTAGCCGTGGAAGCCTTCTTAATCACCATCGTCATTGTAGTTTTGGTTATAATTTTGATATTAGATTTATTTTCTATGATATTGCAAGATTGTTTGTAAACCATCCTTTCCCCTAATTAGTAAGACAGTGTCGCCGACATAGCATATTATATTGATATTATATACTGTTTCTATCTTGCATCCACGTAGATATTGAACATGTCCTATAATATTATTCATAATTAAATTAATTAAAAATGTACTAAGTGGGTCGCCTTGTCTTACTCCAGTTTTTATTGTTACGTACTCAGAGTATTTGCTATACATTACTAGTTTAGTTTTCTCATTTGTATTAAATGTGTTATAGTCTAGCACTATAGGCCTGTTAGACACATGGCTTTTTTACAATGTTTTCGACTTCTTTTTTTCTTTTGCAGCTTTTCGCCAATTTTTGACTTTTATGTCTTTAGAATCCTATTTCACATATTCTCTCCACTTACGTTTTGAATTTCCTTTGCTATCCTTTTCCCACTTTTTTTATTCTTTCTTCTTCTAGCTGAACTCTTTTTTTATTGCCATATTGATTGATGTTAGCAGGTGTTTCACTTTTAAATGTTTTTGTTGCTTGGTGGGTTCTCCTATTTGTGTCCCGCTTACATCTTCCATCTGTTGTTATGATAATTCCCAAATAGCAAAACCCCTTTACTTCTTCTATTCTTTTATTTTCAATTCTTATTTTTCCACACACAGTTATCTTTGTTTTTGACTTATTTAGCTTGATATTATAGTATTTCACGAGAGTAGTTTCCTTTAGTGTTTTATCTGGATCTTCATTAGTTTCCGCTAGGAGATCAACAAAAGTTGCGATAATGCACATCCTTGTCTCACTCCCTTTCTTATACTTGCTTCGGTTTGGTTTTTTTACACTTAATTACTGCTAATTGCTTTTTCTCATCTTTGTGTTTTATTCCAATTGTCTGTATTTGGAATGTTTTATGTCAGTCTCCATTATCAAATGGTTTATGTCTTTATAAGCAATGCATGTTTGTTAATCCTTCTTAATTATTTCTAATATCAGTCTCATTAAAAGACACCAAATAGCGCATTTGGAAGAGCGTTAGGCTTGCATTAAGCAAGTCCTCGGTTAAAATCCTACAGTGAGCAGAATTTTCCGCAGCCTTGGCGATCAGAATCGGGTTTGATGAGACCATTCACAATTGGACACCAACTTAACTGTGCTCTACTCAGAACCACAGATCTAAGAGATAGAATAACAAGGTTAACATATCACCAAAACACACATCTAACACAATTGTTGCACGAAAGGCGGCCTCCAACTTTGTAACCCGATAGTGGGCCAGGTTGAGCATTGCACTGCTAGATGCTAAAGCGTATAAAGCACTAGCTTCTACACCGCAAGGTAAAATGAGAATACCGACAAAACATGCACACATACAAGTCTCATTCCTAATGTCGTTGCTCCTCTTCCCGGTTTTTTATTGAATTTTACTTATTTCGATTGTCTTTAATATTTGAAACATTTATGCTAGTTTTCATTATTAAATGCTTTTTCAGTATATTTTAAAGCAATGCATATTTGTTAATCTCTCTCTCTCTTAACATCTCTTTTTAATGAAACCAGATTGGTCAACTTTCGAGTTTTCCTCTATTCTTTGTTCACTTATTCTGTATGTAATCCGTGTAAGTATCTCTAATATATGTAAGGTAGAGGTTTGATGATTTTCACATTTATGATTGTGTTACCCTTTTTTGTGATTGATATCAGTATGCTTTTCGTGAAATCTGATGGCATTTTTCGCTATTAATTCAAGGAGGTTCTGTATAGTCTGTTCACAGAGATAGTTGGAAATTTCAGCCAGGATTTCACTTATTCATGGGGCCTTCATTCCGTTTAGGTCTTCTACTGCGTTGTCAAATTCTTATCTTAGTATTGAGTCTCCCCTTCCCTCTTTCTCGGCGTTTTCTTCTCTTTCTATCGCGGACTCCACATTGTCAACTCCTTCATACATATTTTCAATTTATGTTTCCATCTGTTCAGTATCGTCGTGTTCTATTAATAAGTTTCAGTTTTCGTCTTTTAATTTGAGGTTTTTTGTCTTATGCTCCTTAAGGCTTTTTTATGTTTTACTTTCTCTAATCGCTGCATATCACTATTCCATATCGCTGTTTATGTCTTCATATTTCTCCGCTATAAAGTTTTCCCTAGCTTTCTTAGCTTCTCTATTTCTTCTATTATTTCCATTATTCATCTTGTGATCCATGGCTATATGTTCTGTTGTGTTTTTTTGCCTGTATTTGCTTGTTGTGTTATGTATTGTTTTGCCCTATTTTACCTAAGTTTGTTCTTCTCTCTTTCCATTTCAGTTATTGCTACCTCTTGGTCCACTTTTTACCCAAAACTTCTGTTATTCACGTCTTTTAACCCCTCGGTGTTCCAGCCAAGTCTTTTGTGAGATTTTTAAATATAAGTATTGTTTTCATCATAACCAGGTTCTGGACTCTATCTATGTCCACGCCTGGGTAACTTCTGCTCTCCTTTATTTGGTTTTTGAATCTTCGCTTTATCAGGATGTCAACATGACACCAAACTTCCATCTGCTGGCATGGACCAAATATATCTCCTTTTTGCATTGTGCTCAAACAGAGTATTAGCTATTACCACCTCGTATGCTAAATTCTACTAATCTCTCTTTTCTTTCAGTCTTTATTTCTAATCCTAACTACTTGTAATCTTGTCTTCGGCTGTAAGTAGGCAGGTACACTTGCATTATTACTGTATCTGTTGGTCTTGTTTCTAATTTTACCATAATAATTCTCTCATTATGCAAGATGTATCTCTTGATTTTTCTTCGAAATTTCTGGTTGAGCGCTGCACCTGCATTTCCACCTACCACGACTGTGTCTATTATTCTGTGGTTTCCGCTCCAGAAATTACCCTATTGTGACTATCAGTGCTCGGTTGTGCCTAGTATATCGATCTGTCATTGTTTCATTTGTAAATTTTTACGTTTTTTAATTTTCCACACACCAGTATGTTTCCTTCTATAATCATTTCTCTAATTTTTTGCAACGAAGTAAGGCATTTTGCATATAATAATTTTCTACTTTAATGACACAAATATTGTAATTCATATGTTTGTCAACAAATGACAATAACGTATGAAGGTCCGCCTGATTTTGTGTTGTTAGGAAACAAAATCAGTAAGACATCACTTATAATAATGCAGAAGACTAAAAGCCGTGTTTACACAACTGAAAGTACCATAGTTGCGTTCCACCATTTCTATTTTCGGGTTTTTGTAAACAAACTTCCCTTAACTTTTAATAGCGATATTATCACAGAATACAGTTATTTATTATGCATATTTATTGTGTTTTTTAAAACTATTGACTCAGCTTTGAAGGCAAGTCCACTTTGGTTAATGTTCATATCTGCTTATTGAATGCTCCTAAAATTGAAGCCGCACGCACACGCTAAGAAGGCGTGTCTTTAAAGTTGAGGCTACATAACCTACAAAATTTCAGATTGGCCTGGCAATAACTAATGTGTTCTAGCAGTGGCTACAAGTATTAATTCTGTGATAATGGTCTGCTGTGCATCAGATTGTAGTACAAAGCAAGGTAAGGGAATAGCGTTGTTCAGATTTCCCAAAAATTTGCAACAACGACATTATTGGTCTAAATTTTGCAAAAACAAGAATTGGATTCCGACTAATGCTTCACGGTTACGCCACAAGCTGAAAGGAGTTTCATTCGTAAGTTATTTGTCCTATTATAATCCATAATGTGTGTTACAATTTATAAATTCTAGCAGGAAACCGAAGAAGCAATGGATTCGGGAGTATGTTGTGAACCAAGTAACACACGTTTCTGCAGTGCTCGGTATATTCCTTTTTTAAAATGTCGATGAAAACTAGAGCAGCTTCTTCTGTTAGTGATTGTAGTGTAGACGCTACCAAAATCGCAAAGCAAGTTGTTGCACTTCTATTGCAATCCAATGACTTTAAAGTTGTCGTGAATAAAGTAATTTCCGACACGTTGCACGACTTAAAGGCAAGACGTAAAATTAGCAAAGCAAGATGCAGATTTAGACGTTTTGTTTATAAATTGCAAGTGTTTATGTGACATGTGACACTCACAGGTAACACGACACACGAAAACTAATCCTGTTGACAGGTGACAAATCAAACGATTTTTTCAAAAATTTACGAAAATTTTGATATATTGTTTGTAAGGGTCCTGATATGGAACGCGTATGAATGCTATTCACTGACATGGCAAATAAATATGACTTAACTATTGATAAAAAATAGATTTGATAACATGTAATAACATTTTATGGTCAAAATTTATTTAAAAACAATTTAAATTCAAACATTTAGTAAATTTATTCAGAAAATGTATAATGGTTACAAAAAGATTATTTCTATATTAAAATAAAGACACTTAAAACATTTTTCCCGCTGCTGTTCATGTAAGTCAGTGATACAGCCTTAGTAACAAAACGTGTAAGTCGGTGATTATATTTGTTTGCTGCGTTTTCTTGACAACGGAACTTAATATTATTATTAAGTTCCTAGGATAATAAAATTAGCAAAGCAAGATGCAGATTTAGACGTTTTGTTTATAATTGCAAGTGTTTATGTGACGTGTGACACTCACAGGTAACACGACTCACGAATATTAATCCTGGTGTCAGGTGAAAAACCAAACGATTTCTTTCAATAATCTAGAAACATTTTGATAAGCAGCGGGAAAAATATAATAAGATAACTAGGAATGTATCGCCTATTAATATTTTCGGCAGGCCTACCTCAAATGTTAATAGCTATTAAAAGAAGCTTATGAAGCACGTACTCTGCACTCCTTTCCACACCACCATGAAGTAGAGTTGACGGCACGTTTTTTTTATGTGGTATCCCCAGGACACCATTCCACATGTCACAAAGAAAGTTGTTGTCGCTGCTGTTAAAAATTGACTTCAGAACTGTGTTGAAGTGGTAATGTATCACTTAAAATCTTATACTTTTGTTTCAAAGTGCCAATTACACGCTCCACGTGAATTCCCACATTGAAATTGCATATACACTATAGTTTTTTATCTCGTTACAGCACATATTACGTGCAACAGTTTTTCATGAGTGTTTGAAATTTTGATAACATTTGAAATAAACGAATTTCATAGTTGCCGCAGTGGCATCTATGAAATTAGTTTATTTCAAACGTTACCAACATTTTAAACACATGAAAAAGCGATGCACGTAATATGTGCTGTAACGAGATAAAAAAATCACAATGTATATATTTATTTTTATAATGAATAATCATTACATTTTGACTGCTACTATTTGGCACTCACTCCAGTGACTCCTGTAATAAAATAATTTATTATTAGGTAATTTAATACTAATTTTTTAATACTTACTACCAATAACTCCTCTTCCACTACAGTAGAATTGTTCTGCAAATTTTGAACAACATGGCAAATTAGTTGTTATAGATGTGATAGTTCTCCACAGGAGATAAGATTGAGATGACAAATTGCAATAAAATTGGGAATTAATTAAATTGCTCAATTTATTTAAAATAGTGATATTTAATAAAACATATTATTTTTAATATTAAGAACTAAAGTAAATACTTACAATTAAGAAATGTTTTAAAATACTTTGTAAATGCGATGAAATTAATTAGTTTTGAAAACTAAAAAATTTTAATACGAGTTTGGTTGAAATGTTTGTTTGAACATTTACTAGAAAAGTTCGGTTCAAAAAAAGTATGGTTCACACAGCCCTACATACAGGGTGCTCAAAGTTAAAGCTACGATTTCGACTATATTAGCATTTGTAGTACTGTTCACGTAGATTACGATGGCAAAAACAGAAAAACAATTGAGCATCAAACTTTGAGTTATTCGCAAAATTAACATTTTTTGAAATGGAACAACTTATTCCATAGGTGTATTTACAATAAGTAATTTTTAATTTTTGTGAATAATTTGAAAATCTGATAATCAATTGTTTTTCTGTTTTCGCCATTGTGATCTATAGGGCATTCAGTAAACACAAAAACAGTTTAATTTTTTTTGCTAGATGCTAGATAAATGTCACACCCTTAACCTATTTGTTTTAGTAACTTTTTGTAAGTACATTTGAAGACAAAGATGCATTTTGGAAGTACACTCATGAACTTTTGGAAATCAAAGGCCACTCACTTTGTATTTTTATGTTTACTGAACAGACTATACGTGAGTTATACTACAGATTTGCTAATTTAATCGAAATATTGATAGTAAAAAATAATTTATTATAACCAACTGTTTAATCAAATTTACACTAATTATTTAATCTTACCGCTTGCTTCTTTTTTTTGGCTCTCTGACAAGCCAAAGCTTTTGCTCGATTGGCAGCTATCTGCTGCCCCATGTCAACTACCTTCCTCAAAGAAAATTCTCTGGTATTCCCACACCCCTCGCAATATTTTTGGAAATCTAAATTGAAAAAGGGAGTAGTCAAATTAATTCCGCAAGAAGTCAAACTTTTGAATTTTCTTTCTTTAATTAGGATAGTCGATTACTTAGTGAATAATCAAAATGACGAATGATCATATTTTTAAAGATGGATGCCTAACAGTAAATTGTAATACATACCACAGATCAGAAAATTGCACTCGCAACAACGTATCACGGTGCAGGTACGGATGTCGTATTGCCCCACCGGAAAATGTAATTTGCAGGAGGGACATATCTCTAAAAAGAAAATTTGTAATTTAACTAATCAAGTTTACTTTCAAACATAAAGGTTCCGTAACTTTGTCCAAAATGCGCTTACAGACAAGAGGTAAATAACAAATTAAAACTCACGCAACTGAAGAATTCTCCGACTATGAATCCTTACTCCACACTCACAACAAAATCTATTAGGATTTTATAAACAAATAAAGAGTATTTTTAATAAATATTATACACCAAGTGAATTAAGGTTTTTGTTTGATGAACCATTTGTTTAAGCCAATCAGGTATTTTTTTGTAAAAAAAGTAGGTAATAAAATGGACATTTTACTTACCATGTTGATTCACACACCACTAAGAACAACGCAAAATGAATAACTACAAAGGCCACGGGTGACTGTTGAATGACAATGCTAACTAGCAATTACTGAATTTTCAGTTCCGTTTTATCAAGAAAACTGTAGACGGTTCTAAAATTTCCCCGTAGGCCAGTACCTTGCTGGACAAATGAGTATCGTAAATGTATGTTTTGGCAGGACAATTGAACTGGACAATAAATTCTGCAAGTAATGACGGCTAGAATACCAGAATTCAAGGAAGAGATCGAAGACCTGATGCTGTAAGTAAAACCGCATGTCAACAAATTGCAAATAACGGTTATGCGGGGAAGGAACTTTGTGTCGGATCCCTTTATTAAGGGCAATCGCCTCCGTAATCTGTGAGAAGCTTAAATAAACCGTCTTAAAATAAATATACAACTACATAGTAAATAAAAAGAGAGAAAGATGAATGGTTCCCGACACCGAAAGGTAAAAGATGCTACGAAATAAAAATATGAAGGAACTTTTTAATTTAAAAACAATATTTTAACAAACACTTGAAATAAGTAACCGAATAATAGAACACTGCAGTTTAAATTGAAACTAAATGAATTAATAACAGATTCATCCATTTTCAAGTAAGGTCTATTCTATAATGTATAATGGTTATTTATATTTATACAGTACAGTAAACATTGCGCTTCCATACTTTGACCAATATTATTTAACAAGATATTTTTGTCAGCTACAAGGAAAAATTGCATGTTCAACACATTGGAAAATTCCACGTAAAACTTTTACATTTGCTGGAAAACTCTCACTTTTCTTAACTTGTAGAACAATCTGCTATTAATTCACTAGCGATTTAAGATGAAAATTAACTCGCTAGCATATAAACATTATAAACAGTTACTTATGGTTGCTATTATAGAGATAATAATAATAATGCCAGTTTAAAATGTATTATGTATGGATGTATAATCGATAACCTCGTTTTACCTTGCGGTGTAGAGGCTGGTGCTTTATGTGCTTGCATCTGGCGGTACAATGCTCAACTTGCCCCGGATTCGGGATACAAAGTTGAACCGCGCCTTTTAATGCTTGCACAGCACCCATTGTGTGAGGTGTCTGTGTGTATTATGTTGACCTTGTTACTCTATCTCTTAGGTCTGTGGTTCTGAGTAGAGCACAGTTAACCCGGGAGTGGTCGCGCTATGGTCGATTCAACCGCACATTTTAACAAATTGCTGTAGCTTTCTAATGCAGCTCCTTTGCGACTTGAACTTTTAAAAATTTACCTAAAATGCAGTTTTGCTATTTTTAGTGACATTTCAGCACATTTAAAAAAATTTAAAACCGTTTTTTTGTTAATGCGGTTGATCTAACGTAACTCAATTATTTTTTCATTTATCTGGTATTATAAATGAATGTTACGCTGTAAAATCGTTTATTATGCTTTCCTAATAAAGTGCAAGAGAAATGTTATAGTTATTATCGATATAAGGCCGTTAGTAGGCATCTAACAAACGAGAATAAATTTGTGGCCGATGCCGTCAGGCCGATGCCGTCAGGCCGATGCTAATGAGTTCATCTGAGCCATGGCCATGGCTGTTATAAGGAACTTTTCAGTCAGGTTGACAGTTCTGTTATTAACAAATAACAAGTAGGTGTTATGAAAAAGATTTTTATTAATTTACATACATTCTGTTAAAAAAACTAACTGATGTTGAACCGACCGGGGCGCGATCATTAACGGAAGTTTAGGACGCGCGACTACACCCGGGTTAATTTGGTGCCCAACTGTGAATGGTCTCACCGAGCCCGGTTCAAATCGCTTAATGCAAGGCAAGCGCTTATCCATCTGCGCTACTTGGCTTCTTGTGTTTAAAATGACAAAGAAATAATAATTAATCAGTTATTTAACAATATCAGTAACGGCGTAACTGGAGACTTGAGTTACCGCATTTATATTTTTATGACGTTCAACGCCTCAACGGCTTAAATCTGAAAAGAAACAGATTGCAGGCAGCTGAAAATTATTTCGCTGGCGCAAATAATTCTCACATATAATCTCATAAGAGCATTAATTCTTTCCGGAATATTTTTTTTGACTGCGTTCCAACAACGTCGTATTAATTAGGACGCCTTTCAGGGGCGAGCGTTTTCTTTCCAAAGACTTTATACATTTGAAAATATATTTTTTGGAACTGTTCCTTACTGCCAATCTCTAGCGTGCTTTTAAAGCTTTATTTAGTGCAACAAAAGTTATTAAATTCGTCCTACATTTTAAATGCGGCATATGCCGCGGGTTTCAGCTAGTTTAGAAATATACCAACACTTCTGAATGATTGGAGTAGGCAACACACATTACACCTATCTACCAAAATGTACGATTCTACATCACCACATTGGAGCTTCTGGTAGCAGTATATATAACTGTTTATTGTATATGCATATCAAATTGCCGTATATCTTCAAAAATTTAGAGAAAAACTCAAAATTTTGAAAATGCAGAAAAATATAAGTCTACACAGGTGGGCGGCTTGTCAGTTCTGCTATGTAATCAACTAAAACATATAAATTTGCATCTTCAGCTACTGCGGCTACAACTAAATAACATCTCCCAATATATTCACTTTTGGAACGAAATAATAGTTCTTGCAACCAAGTGTATTTTGTTCTTTCTAATCAGCTCTGTGAATATCAGATTCATTGGCTTTTCAGTAAAAACCGTAAAAACTATGACATGAGTTAGTTACATCAATGTTTCTTTGTTACAATACTTTTGAAATGTCCTGTGCCTTGCACGTATTCACAAGGTGTTTTTCTGAGTTGAAACTTTAAAGAGTTTAGCCACAAGTTAAAATGGTGCAATTTGGCATAATACCTGCTCGATTATTCTCCATGTAAACCCACTCAAAATATTAATTTAAATATTTATTGACTAAGAAAATATTCTTCAAATTTAGCAGATGTTGATGTCAGACCATAATAAGTAAAACAGAATACATTTGACATTTACCGGTCAAGCCCACTATCGTATGGATAATACTTGGTAAACCACCCTCGTAAGTACAGTGCTTAAATAATGTTTTTATTTTTTAGTAAACCATTCTTATTAATGTTACTATTTACGGTTTTTACATTATCACATAATTTAAGATGCAAAAACCACACAGGCTTCTATGTATAAAATAAAAAAGTAAATTAAAACAAGTCAGTAATGTGTCAAATTATGCATCAGCAGTAAATTTAAACAACGGCAAAGGTAACCCACATTTAAAAGCATTACAAACGAAATTTGTGAAGTTTTGTTATCTTGTAAAAGGCTTTACTTCCAGGTACTGTGCCCGGGAACATCTTGCAGTGCGATACAAAAATAGGAAAGGGCATAATCTCCCTTACAATCTCATTACAAATTTATAACTACAGAAAAGATGGAAAAAGTAAAAATCACTAGACAAGAAGGAAACGTGAAGTACATTAAAAATTAATTAGTACTCGGAGATGAAACTGGAATTCTTATTTTTCACTGCACATTCTCATTATGAGTTTTGCAGACTTCTGATGCGTTCTATACATATTCCTGTAAATTCAGGTTATTAATGAAAATTCTGAATCATCAATATTTTACACAGGTAAGGATGTACTATAAAGTGAACTGATAATTGAAAAACAAGACAACTGAGAGTAAGCTGAAAATTGCAATAAATTTAATTAAAATGTACATCCAGTTAAATAAAATTGTTATTTGGTTCAATCGTAACAAACCTTTGAATTTGATTTAAGTAAAATTTTGCAATGAACACGATTTAAGCCAGTACAATTATGATAGGAATTAATGTAATTCAAGCATTGCAAATATTAATTTAAAATATTCCATAAATATGATAATTTGAATTTACAGATTTACTCAAACCACATTAACCTTCGAATAATCTGAAGTTTAAATTGTAATAAAAATAACATTAGCCTTGCCTTGAATATAAAATTGTAATCGAAGCACTCCTTATTAAAAACAATAACAAAATAAATAATTGGGAAACAAGAAGCCAAGCTTGGGTGTGTGTTTTGGCTTCCCACAAATCGAGGTAAAAAGATAATAAATACAATATTCGATTCAAAAAGTGTTTTCACATTAGTACAGTGCTATTTGATAGGCTGCATAAGATTTGCATTCATTCGTTGCGTCTCTGCAGAAAGTAAAAGGTGTTGATGCGTGCATCGAGTTAGGTGGTATTTTTGATGATGATTGATTGGGGGTCTAAATAAGAAGCTGAAGCCTTGAAGCCCAGGGAAGGCAGCGCATTGCAGCGGAGCCCTAGCTGTAAGTACAAGAGCTGAAATTAGAGCCGAAAGCTAAGACTGGAGCTGAGAGCAGCGAGTAGATGACGAGTCATCAGGCGGCTTCTAAGGCAGGCCAACCGATAATAAGAGAGCCCATTCATCGAGGGATTAGTTGGGAGCGCGATAAAGGCTTAAAAATCTGTCGTAGAAGCATACCCAAGGTCAGATATCCGTTTTTCCTAAAATTAAACCATTAAATTTTAGGTGGCGTCGTTTGAGTGTTTTGTTTTAAAGTGGCATTGTTTACTTACGTAATATGACCTAGGAAATTGTTTTAAATTAAGCCAACTCGGATTTGTTTTCTGCGTTATAAATGTGCGATTACATCACGATAATTTGACATTTAAGCTATATCGCCAACACACAGGCAGATTGACAGACAGACCGACAGACAGACACACCGGCAGACAGACAAGACCGACAGACAGACTGGCAGGCAGACGCAATTGAGAAAACATCTCGGAAGATGATTTGGAGGAAGTGAAAAAAGTCGATAAAGCCGCTAGTCAAACGCATCAAATAAAACATAATGAGAAATGTAGTCTATATTTCAATAAAAACTGTTATTCATTACAAGTGTTTTTTAAATAAAATTAATATTAACGTCAGTATAATCGTTATACTTTATACTCACTCTATATAAACCGGAAAATACATAACGTAGATATTAATAAATTATATTAAGAACCTATACAACAGATATATAAACGAAAGAAACTATTTTATAAAAAAAATACTTGCATTAAAAACTATTGTTACTAATTCTGCTAATAGTAGTAGTTGTTGATGGCCAGTAGTGTTAAAAGAAGTATAGTAATAGTGAAAATGTTTTAACATGTATCACTACTGGTCATCAACAACTGTTACTAACAGAATTAGTAGCAATATTTGTCCATACAAGTATTTTATCCACTACCTACTTGTAAAGCTGTACTTTATCTACGAAAATCTCCATGATTGAGTAACATTTTAACGATGAGTGTGGATAAAATGCTACTTTACTCACTAGTGAATAAAATTGTCCATAATCCATAGCAACTAATAAAATAAATAAGTGCTACCGTGGTAACAAGTACAAAAACAGGTAACATAATATTTATTTCAAATTATTTATTCAATTTCAAAACTTATTTATACTCGTATAACTAAATGTAGGTATTGGAAAAAGTTTGATATGCCACACGCGAATAAAGAGATGTATCCATTCGGGGAAATTATCTCACTCGGCTTTGCCTCGTGAGCTAAAATTTCCCCTTATGGTTAAAATGCCTCTTTATTCAATTGAGGTACATAGCTATTATTATCGGTTGTATGTGTTCTTAGTATGATTAATATCTATATTATGTGTTTTCCAGTTTATATAGAGTGAGTATAAAGTATAACGGTTATACTAACGTTAATATTAATTTTATTTAAAAAAAACACTTGTAATAGGTAGCAGTGTATGTATTGTAATCGTAAATAAATCATCTTCCTAGATGACGAAAAACATGTTTTCTCAATCCCGCCTGTCTGTCAGTCTGTCTGTCGGTCTGTCTGCTAGTGTTATAGCTCAAAAACTATTTGTTGGAGAAAGACGATATTTTTCACGCATGTTTACCTTGCTCGAAACAGAATATATTTTCGGTAATATAATTATATATACAGCGTGAGCAGTATAAAAAATAACATTTTATTTATTTTTACATCAACTACAGAGCTATTCATTAAATAAAGGTAATATTTCGCACATAGATTAGGTTTTTACTCTTGGTAACAATAGGCATATTTTGGACCTAACGGATACAGTCCGCATTTGCGAGGGAAGTTTCATGCAAATCCCTTTACAGATTTTTTTAAATAAACCCATTTCTTCTGCTTGTTATCAACATAAATTTCGTACCTTTATCTGAATACTTTGAAAGAAAAAAATTAAAAATAAGGAAATAACAATTTCTATTAGTACTTAAGTATTTATTTAACAACTGATCTTTCTTTTAGATGTAGATAAATTTTTGGCTTATTTTCCTAGTGGTTTTATATTCTTATTTTTTTTTGTGTACAAAATTTCCATGTTGAAGACGCTGTCCTAAACACACTCAGTAGTTGAAAAGCCAATTTTTACATCCCCTATTGTAATCACGAAAAAATCACCTTCCGAGATTTCTTCAGACCTTCACGTTTCAGGGTTTCTAGATGACGAAAAACAGACTTTCTCAATTCCGTCTTCTCTGTTTGTCTGTCAGCCTGTTGGCAGTATAACTCAAAAACTATTTGTCGGAGGAACATGATATTTGGCATACACATTATATATACTATAATGGTCTTAGGCCCACGACTAGATTCTGCTAGCAGTACAACTTAAGAAAAAAGTCAATAAGCACAGAGTTGGGGTGTTTTATGTAACTGCAATACTAAGCTTAAATTTCAACCAGTAAGTGCATTGGAAAAGAGATGCCAGTATTAATAAAGGGATTGAGTAAGAAACGCAAAGGGCAAAGCTTGCTTTTTACAGGGTAGAAGTTGAAGTGCAAATTAATTAAATATTAGGTTTGTGCAGAATGAATAGCCGAACCGAAAGAAATTAATAGTCACAAAAAAGTTTGCGATATGCATGTCAATGAAGAGTAGATTTCAATATAGCTAAGCAGGGAAATTTGTGAGCAATCTAAAAAAGGTATAGGAAGCCAGAATAAAATAATAATACGTTGCAAAGAGCAAATTAGAAGGCTGGCAGAAAGACAGGAAATAGCAATTAAAATAGCAAGACATGAAAAAGCAACTGAAAAGCAGACAGAAGGACATGGAAAAGCAATTATGAAGAAATAAACTCTATAAAAAAATCAGTGCAATTAACGCGAGTGAAAAAAGCAGAGCACATAATAAAACGTGTTTGTGGAGCAAAGAGACATTTTAAAATTAAGAAATGGACAATATTTTAGTTATAAGAAATTGGTAAATTTAATAATTTGTAATCAAACTTATTTCCGAAATGTACTTAATTTGATCAAAACTAATTTCCGTTAGCTTGGTACCCATAGTGATAGATTAGAATTTGTTTTAATAACGGACAAACAAGAGAGAACAAATGAATTAATTAAGAGCTTGACATGTAGTTTTTGTGCTCCGCTTGAATCAAAGTTTTAATATAATAAATTAACATATTTAACATAACAAGTATATCATTGCGTTGGAAAAGTGTTAAAGTTTATGTGGGAATGTTTGTGGGATTTTCCGCAACATAAAATTAAATTTTCACCGAGAGCACCTCCGACGATCACCGGCAGCCGTCCACATCAGGATTCCGATATTGAATTCCGGCCAAAATAAGGGTCTTGAGCCAGGGATTTCCACTGCGACGCATCAGGCAGGAGTGTAGGAGACCGACCAACAGCATCAACACAGAAGAAAACAGTTCCAGAGGCAGATACCAGCTGGGGTCTCTGTCCGAGCATTGCGACGAACACCCCCAATTTTTAAGGTACCGTTTTAGCCTAAAAGTATCACTGTTAGCATCCGGAAATTTGTGTGCATACGAGACCAAACCTTGCTTATCAAGATTCGAGCATATCCCAGTATCCAGCGAAGGCGCAGTTCAAATTATAAGCGTTTTCCCAAATTTGAGGTTAGGCGAATGTAAAACAATTGCGAGATTTAGATGGCGTCCCTTCTGACGTCATAGAACAAATTAATGCATGAAACAAAAGCTAATAATAACCGCAATAAGAGCGAAGATTTGAATAAATACCTCATCGAATGTTCACAATTTTGCTTATTTTAACGTCAACAACGCTGACTGCACGATACGAACCATTTTGTGGGTTTTGACAATATTGCATACATTAGCTACGGTGTATTAGAACTAATTCAGGTGTACAGTGGGGCACCATATCAAGTAAAAATTACAATCTATTAGGAATTCACCCTGGGATTAGAGTTAATTGTTCTACTGAGCTAGCGTTTCGATATAATAAATTGCAGATAAATAAAATATTAAAAGGGCAAACAACCATTTATTTTGCCTAATAATTAAATAACAGGCAAAGTTCCGTACACAGTAAAATCTTAAACATAGCATTGTGCATATTGGATTTTGCTTTAACTTATATATTATAAATCAATTAGATATTAATTAAAACCCAGTCATTAGAGAGAATCCATTGCAACTTTATGACTCCGCAACATGGGGCAAAAGCGAATTAATAATTATTAGACTGTCCCAGTAGAATATAAACATTAGGTAAAATCCATTGCAACTATATACCTGGAATGAAACCGTAAAAATTTCAGACAAATATATACAGGGTTAGCACCTTTAAAAATAAAATTGTGTTTATTTTTGCGTTAATTTTGAAATAGACAAGAGTAATAATTTTCACATAGGTCAAGCTTTACACTTGCCGAAAATAGGACTCAACAGATACAGGATAATGTCACAAAAGAGTCTAAACGTTTCAACAATAAGACCGTTCCGTTAAATAAAGGCGCATTTCAATAAGGCTGGATGGCGCAGTTCAACTTATCGATGCGATTACAATCGCTATGCAGATGCGGTGAGTTCAGACCCTTGCGAGATATTTTTTTTTATTTGCAAATTGATCTAATTCGCACGAGGGAAGTTCGGTGTAAACCCATTTACAGATTTTTTGTACATCGTTCAAATATTTTCTGGAACTTCTCCTGGGTGAGGTAGGGGTTTTACCAAGGGGGGTTTTTATTTGTATGACTTGTTCTCAACTTAAACCTAAAATGGAAAAAAGTGTAGATAATTTAAATTACAATATAACAGCCGAAAGAAGATTAAATACGAGGGGTACCCAAGAAAGAACTGAATTCGAATGTGACGTATGAACAGGAAGTCATGAAGACGTCGCGAGTTAACGTTATTCGTACTCAGTCTACCACATGGTGTGATTCCGAATTGATAGGTATATTTTGTTTGGAGACTTTCATGATGACTCATAATAAAGAAGAGAGTATGTGCGACGCTTAGGTGTTTTTTAGGGGATAATTGTTTTAGTGCACGAATGGTATTCGAGTTTCAAGTGACATTTCATCTTGTTTTGTATAATTTTAGTTTTCTTATTCTACTGCCTGTCATTTCTGCCATTATATGTTATAGTTATCTCTAAATATTTGTTACTGTTGGATTTTTTATGGTAACTGAATACAATTGAAGATCTTCTGCTGTTGCACCTTGTTACGTATAATAACCGACATTTGTAACAAAATTAATTAACATGCAAAATCTTACCTGACGCAGCTGGTAAAATACCTGCTAGCTTCTGAATAATAAAACAGTAGAATGGTCGTACTTCAAATATAAAATAAAGAACCAATCTTTACAATTACAGTATCAATTAATGGGCGCCAGGCTCTGTAACGTGACTTAGGACACTTCGATAGAACCACTCCAGGCAGTTAGACTGCAGTAAAGTGATCGTTTCTTTTCAGCCATTTGTCATCCACTGCCAGATGTAGACCTTCCCTAGTTGTTTCAAAACTATTCTGTTCTACGCAGTTCGTCCACCTATCGTTTTTGTGTCTGCCCAAACTTCTCTTTGTCATTCTTGGACGCCATTGTACGATTCTATACGGCCAGTCACTTTCAGTTTTACAGGCAACGTGCTCATCCCAATTCCACTTCAAGCATGCGATCCTATATAAATCATATCCGTTACACCAGTTCTACGTCGGATTTCGGTATTTCTAATTTTGTCTCTTATTCTTACATTTAGCATTACTCGTTCCATTGCCTTCTGAGTCACCTTTAGCAGTTCTACAATCCTTGCTGTTAATGTTGCAGTCTCTAAGCCGTAAGTTGAGACTGGTAGTATATACATGTTGTGCCGAGTCTTACAAAAGCGGCCTATCCCAAACGAATGAGCCTTTGAATCTCTGACCCATTTTAATAATGTGACCCAAGTAAACATAGACGACCCCTGTGGTATGGCGGTTAGAATATAACCACGGTACGTCTTGCCTGTCGTAAAAGGCGACTAATCGGACCCATCTCTGGGCCAGGCTGGCAACCTTCTAGAGATGTAAAACTAATTATGCTCACAGCAACGGCGGAAAAGCCTCGGATACTGGACAGAATATAACGAAGACGAACAAGACGAGAAAATGGACACGAAACAATACATTAAGAATAGCCTGCTGGAATATTTTCTCCAGGACAAAGAGAAATCAGGAAGTCGTCCTCGAGATGAACGAACATAAAATAGACATCTGAGCTCTATCGGAGACTAAGAAAAAAGGCAAAGGTACAACAAAATACCAAAACCACATCCTTGTGGACGAAGGCAAAGGAGAAGATGAGAGAAGTAAATCTGGTGTAGGGCTGCTGATGCACGAGAGGTTCGAGCAGCACATCACTAACATAGAGTACGATATATTAACCATAGAATAATAGCCATCTCACTCAAGTTTGAAAACAACTCACTCCATGTAATATCGGTCTATGCACCAGACTCAGGCAAATCATCAAATGAGACGGAATAATTCTACACGAATCTGCAAGACACCATCGATAAATTCCCACAGGGAGAAAATAATCCTACTAGGAGACATAAACGCAAGAGTAGGTAATCATGCAGTAAATGGAGTGAAACAGAGGTTTAACGAGGATGTGTGTAATGAAAGTGGAAATGCATTAATAGAATTATGTGCGCAAAACAGCTTAAGGATTAATCATACTTTCTTTCCGCACAAGGAACAACATAAATACACTTGGGAAGACACTAAGGGACGAAAAAGTACCATATCCTACATAATCGCCAACAGACCACTACACCCCTCTCAAATCTTTAGCGATTATGTGGTAATCTGCCTTACCGGCAGACTGAGCAGCTGTTTCAAACAATTCGTTTTGGTTCCGTGTGTTTTTCTCTTGCAAAAAGTAGCGTCAGCAGAATTCGTGTGATTGTGCTCCAACTTTTAGCTCTCAGCTTCGGGTATTTTGAAATACTATTTGTGGAAACTTCGCTTTGATGCGGTTTATGGGCTTTGGGCACTTATGTGGGGCAAATACGTCGTGTCCTTGAGACGGTTTATTTATCACATGTTTTTTAGCCTGTATTACAGAGTAAATGAATTAATGTAATGCAATTTCGGCATGTTTAGAGTCACCTGTGAGTTGCAAAACATCAGCGATTCCGCTTGCTTGAGTATTCCTCCAGGCGTCACCCGAGAGCTATTCCTCGATTCCTACTTTGGAGCACCGCTTTGGTTCTTGGCCGAGTTCGAGTTTGAACCTCATCGCCTGAGTGCTTTGTCTGTTGTGAGATCTACTAGCATTCTCCATAGCTCGTTTGCGGGCTATTTCATTTACCCCCTAGAGAGGCATGACGCTCTCAGATAAGTAGTGTACGATCTAATGATCTGCGGTGATGATATTGGTACCAAGGACAATATGAAAGAAACCTAGCTGTTCTTAATATGTAACTGTACATTTTACTAGTTTAATTTTAAATTGCGTATGGAATTGTCCCAATCACTGCTCTGTTAGCGTTATTTGGGGTGCACCCTTCGAGTAAGTAACGCCTAATCAACAATTATAGTAGTTATGAACTGTTACTATATGCAGCGTTGTTTAATAAATCTAATGCACTGTTTATACCATTCATTGTCTAACTTCATTACTGCTACCTTTTGTATTTCAGATTTGGGTATATTTGGTAATTACATCATTTAAAGAACTGAAAGCCGTTTTCACTGAGTCTAGCTGGCGAGCCCCCAAATATACTCTCATAGCGTTGCGATATTTGAAAATATTTAAAGAAACTATAGTTAACAAGAAGTGGAGTTAGATCATCAACTTTTGATATATTAATCGTTTAAGAACACACAAAGCACAGGGAAACCAAAAACAATTTATATATAATAAGTTAAGCATATACATTAGCCGCTCGATTATCTAAACTAATTAAAACCAAGTTTTTTCGTACAACTGAAATGTTCACTCAATCGAATGAACAATTTAAAATAAGTATATTGTATTTATCAATTTAAATAAATGTTATAAATTAACAGTAATATATATATAAATATGTATAAAATACAACTAAATGAAGAAAACATCGCAGTCGGTGGATTCACACCTACGTTTCCAGGCGAAATCCGATTGCTGACCAGACGATTTATGCGCTCGGCAAAATTTCGCTCCTTAGCGTACTTTCTAATTTTTGCATTATAAAAGATACTGCGACGACGGGACCGATGGTGGACGAACTGCTCCCGATCGCTAACGATGAAAAGATGACAGCCACAGATTGCAGATACGCAAGCACAACACACGTTTATATATAAGGATTTGTAATTTACAGTTTTTAAACCCCCTACTTTAAAAACATGCAATTACACTGTAAATTCAACGGCTCGTGAACTTTTCTCTTCAATTTTTAATACTGCTCTATAAGGAAACTATGAATCTAAGACTAAAAGGTCGGCTTAAGAAACGCCCATTATAATGATTAATTTCATTTGTTTTTTATTTTTGTGATGATGCATCTTGTATAAATTATCTTAGTGTCTTTTCAACTATGATTTGCCAAAGTGGATTTCTTTTTGCTTCATCAAAACTCTTGATAATCATTTCAATTAATATTACTTCTGATAGAGAATTTATTCTACGAAGTTTAATACCCGTACAGGCGTACAACCATCTATTTTTTATGTTTGTGAAAATTTCATGTTGGGCGCACCAGGTTTACCTTTAAACGGCAGGTTTAATTAATAACAATTACTGTCAGAATTAAGCTGCAATACATATCGAGCGCAGTATTAGAAGTTCTGGTAATACAAAGCATCGAAACTAATCGGGCCGGATCTAGACATAAAGTGGGTGGTGGACAGCGCCACCAATGTCGATAGCAAGCAGGACTTGAACTTCAGGAATTTGGTGATCGTTTAAGTTCACAACTAGAGAAATTAACCTGGACGCGAATACCATTTATCTTGGTTTGACTTAACCTCCCCTGCTCGGCCCCCCCGTCCAGAGCTCAACGCCATTAGTCTTGGAACTGCGGTCGCATCGCAAAACAATGCAGCCAACTTTAAACACGTATCAAGCAGTATTAGTTACCTGTAATTGTTACTGGACCGGATATATTAGTACGGTATTTCATTACATTATGTTTCATTAGAGTTCGGAGTTGAATTGGTTTTGCGGTTTCGAGTAATCGGAAACCGCAAAGAATTCCTATACGTTCCGTTTGCAACGCGTTTGCACAGTAAGCTTCTAAACTAATTTTACTTGAAAACTGTTCACTTCGAACTTGCTGGGTTCGAATGCGAACAATGGCAGTAGTTAAACTTTCATGTATGACTATTTTTCTGCGAAATAGGCACCACCACGCAGAATTTGTTACAACGCCATTACAACCAAAGTCTGACAATCGCTCCCCCCCCCCCCCCCTATAACACACAGAATTTTTAAATTATAAAATTCACTAAAATATAGTAACTTAGTTTCTGTTCCTTATAATCAAAAAAAAATGTAATCCTTGATAGGATGTTACATTCTAATATCGTAAGTATCCCATATTTGACAATTCTTACGATTGGTAGACTGTGATAGCTACTATTATTGTAATTAAATTACTGTGGTACTGTGTTGCAGCATTTAGTGTTAATGTTTTTTCGTTTTCGCCTCCAGGAAATGACTGGCAATTTATTTGATACAATACCTGAAAATTAGATGCGAGAATGTCATCCTTATATATAAACGTGTGGTGCCCCTGCGTCTCTGCATGACCGTTTCATCAAAAACGATCGGACGCACTTCGTCTACGATCAGTCGTCGTATCGCGTATCCTTTATAGGGCAGCGACAAGCAAACATGATGTGTACCTACTTCTTTGTAGACAAGTGGTTACAACGTCTGACTAACAATCAGATTCCGCCGGTTCAAATCCAACCTGAATTGTTTTTTGTTACAGATGAATGTAATTCGCATTGCTAAGCGTTTCCTTTTGCTATTTCAGTAGTATTTGTAGCATGTTTACCTATTTTGTGTATAATTTTGAACTATATTAAACACGTTCAAAACATTTCATTCTGTGGCTTTTTTATTTACATTTCAATTTTAAAAATATAAAAACTAGTTTAAGTAGAGTAAGGCCACCTATCTGGAGGGCTCAAAAGCTAGTCTGCAATAAATGCATGCTTTATTGTGTTTATACATATAAAGCACTTTCGTAAAGTAGTTGATAACTTCGTTAAAAATGCAAGAAATAACTTTTGGAAAAACGCTGGAGCCCGTCGATTTTTATGTTTATTTGCGGATTTTTTTCAAATAAAATCTATACATACAGGGTGACCCGCGTAGGAGGTATAACGTCATCGATGTTTTTTAATAGCAACACCCTTTTTCATTACGGAATTTGAGAGAACGCATTTTTTACTTATGCTAAACTGATTTTTAGGTAGTATAGGTCACCAGACCAAAAATTAAGAAAAAAAAATTAAAATTAGAAAATATTAAATCTAATTTTAGAAAGTATGATTTTACGTTTTTATCAATGACAGCAATCATTAAAAAACATGTCACTCGTCTTGGCTGCTGTGAGGCAGACAACGATGCACAATTTGCACATTTAATTTAGTTGTTTTTTAAGTTATCACTGCAGTTAAATTTAGTATTTGCAATTTTAATTTTGTTTTCTTAATTTTTGGTCGTGTGACCTATACTCAAAAATCAGCTTATCATAAATTAAAAAAATGCGTTCCGTAATAAAAAAAGGGGGTCGCAATTAAAAAAAATCGATGACGTCATACCTCCTACGCGGGTCACCCTGTATATGTATATAAATTTTATTTAAAAAAATGCTCAAATAGAAATAAAAATCGATGGTTTATTCCAAAAGTTATTCCTTGAATTTTTGACGAATTTATTCACAACTTTACGAAAGCACTGTACAGAAGGTTTTTCACCTAGTTCACAATTGTTTATTCCTTTCCACTGTGTAATTGCGATGTTCTTTTATGCATATTGTACATCACTTGTTTACTAGATAATACACAAGATCAATTTCTGCCACCCCACTCCTGGAAAAAGTACAACGTGTATCACACAACCACAATTGGAAAATAAAGTTGTGGAAAATATAACCCTATATTAATAAGGAAATACTAATATGGCACAAAAACCAGTCGATAAATACAATATTAAGTTACTTTACTATATTATAGAAACAAAAAAAAGTGGACGTGACTACCTCCCTGGACTTTCCCATACTGGAAACTGTTCATATCGTCTTTATTCAACAGTCTTTACAACATATCAAAATTTCAACTCGATGACTCACGTCTTCACCGTGATAAGCGTTTACACTTTCACGTAAATTGCGGGTAAATATAAAAGAATGTGTAGTTCAAAACGTGACCACCGAGCTTCTGTAGATGGCGCCAAGTGGACAAGCCGCCACTGTGCTAGTTTATGTATTATTTTCCTCAAAACGGCTGTAGCACCGAGGTGAAATTTTCTAAGTACCTGGAAATTATATTTTCTAGGGCATACAAAATCGATTTTTTTATTTTCGCGGAAAAAGATTCTTTGACGCAAAAATATAACAACCGTTAGAATAAAAAAATTATTTTTCAAAAATAGAGGGGGGAGGGGGCCGGTGCGCTTACATATATCCACGAGTGTAATATTTTTTTGCATATTCATATGCTCCATTATGCACTGAGCAATTCAGTGAAAACCCCAGCTACCTATCTTGTTTTGTTTATTAATTAAAGGGGTTTAAATTTTCAAACTTCAAAGCTTCGTAGAGGGCGCCACAGATAATTCATGAGATTCTTTAAAAAACAGATCGATAGCCCTTTTTGGGGTCTATCAGTGTATGAAGTTTAAACAAATTCCTGTAAGCAGTTTTTGAGAAATGATTTTTAAAAAATTTCCAAAATTTTGAAAATTTGTAATTTAGGCCCCTTAATATTTTTCAAAACACTTTTTATATCACCTCATGTTAGCCTTCATATACTATTCAGAAAAAAAAATCAATTGAATCGATTCATCCGTTTTTGAGTAATAGGGCGTTAAACTCAAAATTTTCAAAAAATCATAGCGCCCTTCATTTTAAACCTAGCGAGTTCGGCAAAAAACTAACAGATTTGTCTTATGACCCTTTATCGTTATCCGCGATAAAATTTTCAAAATTTTAATCACGAAAACAGTGATACCAAAAAAACATGCGTAACTTCCGCTTCCGGTTTCGGATTTTTTTGAAAAGCTTATTTTGTCGATGAATTTTTGATACACCCCCACATTCCAAAGCGCATCAAAATCTGAGCAATACTTTCGGCTGTAGGAGTGTCACCCACCCACACACCCACACACAGACAGACATTTTTTAAAAACCACTTTTTTGGGTTCCTAGAGACCCAAAACGGACATTTCTGTGAAAATCTCGATTTCCAAAATTTTCATGATTCCAAGACTTCCCTATACCTATGGGTATGGGAAAGTAAAAATACCGACTAAGTGTACCAATACAACACCCCGCATTTACAATCGAAAATTGTGTTTTTTTATTTAATAATAATAATAACAATAATAATCAACTTTATTACGTCATACTAATTACAACAAAGGTTATTTGTAACAACAACAAATAAAATTTATGGTATCACATAATCTGAAATTGCTTTATGTCTATATTTTTTCCTTCGTATTTGTCTATAGTCAGTAGAAGAGTTTCGCCTCTGGCGTGGTTTACATGTTGAGTTACCATGCTCTTTTACTTTTCCTCCTGATTAAGGCCCTTACGAAAGTGGGTCAAACGTTTAGTTCTTCGATCTCACTAATGACATGGTCCAATCCCGGAAGTCGTTTGTTGTCAGTTCGACTTCTTGAAACTACCAGTATTATAAACGTGTGGACAATGAACCATCTGATATCAACGTTGTATGCGCTTTTACGTAGCTGAAGCTTTTCCTTTTTCATTTTCGCCGTAGATTCGATTAACTACGCAAGTATGATAACGTGGTACCTAGCAGACATGAAAGATCTTGAAATCAACACCTCAACTTGAGTAGGCAGATACAAAAATTATTCTACACTCCCAATACAATTCATATCGTGCTACTACCTTTCATATTTGTCAAGTGTACTCGCCTGGAAAAAGTATCTGGGACATTAGGCAACTGTGCTGTTGTTTACAAAAAAAGGTACACTGTATAAATCTGCCACCAAAATCCTCTCTAACAACATACATCTTAAGAACCCATTACCAGATGATGGATTGATGACGCCCTAATCTACAACACGCAAATCTCCCAGAACTGTCACAATTTGGGTGGAACAAGTCTGTGAATCAATATTCTCCTACTATGAGTACGCTTCTATGTACACCAGAATCATCAATACGTATGTGTGGTAATATTGAAGAGATATGTGGCAACAATGATTATATAGACGATGAACATGCACTGATGTATTCAGAACATGAGCTTTAAACCATATTTTTATCTTACCTATTACACATTCAGCGATTTCCATTGAAAGTCGCAATTTCGGAAGCCATACCTCGGAAGCCGTAGTATTAAATGGTTTTAAATAAGGGGAAATCAAAACATGTTACTCGATTCCTTTAGCGAGCCCCTTTCTGGCCACTAGCAAGGTCGCGTAGCTGGCACAAAATTGTGTGAGGTAAAACCCCACATAGCCCATTCAAAGGTCGGAAGCGGCAAGTGTCTTTAAAAGCCCATACAAGATCAAGCTCGACGCCCTCGATGTGAATATAGCGATTAATGAAAGCTCCGAATCTGCAGCTATAAATAAAAACAAAGAGCAAAATAGTATCTCGGATGTCTTAAATCACGGCACAAAAAGCTTCATTCGACTTACCCCAATTTGGGCCACGAGTAGAAATGGGTGAGCAAAGCGCTTTATCCGCCAGAATTGCGTAAGAACAAATTTCTCAACAAATCGCCGAGATTGCATAAGCCGCCACTATCAGCGAGGGCAAATGTCATCAAACATAAACTGCATGCCCGCAAAATCACTGGGCAATTCAAAAGGAGCTCAGCCTCAAATAGAAAAAGGACGCCTGGAACCTCAGCCAAGTTCATGTCGCTGCCCGTGCCTATAAACAAAAAACAAACAGACGGAGATCGGGTGAAATTCAAATCCTGTACTACAGACATGGGAAAACATATACGGCGCACACAGAAATGTGAAGCTGTAGAGACGCAATCTAAACGTAACATTTTTTATTTTTCGTGTTAATGAAAACAGAAAAAGCTTTTAGCACAAGTGCCGTAGAACTGACCTGAAATTAATTACAAAGAAGAAAACAGGTAAATGTCATTTCTGGTAGCCATCTTGAAATTATGACGCCACACACGCTCTCGACCAGAGATTCGGACTAAGCACGTGATAGTGCGTGATTGTGCGGTTCATAAGCTATATTGCCCCACTAGCCGTACAATTTTAATTAAAAATCCCACAAAATGGGATATATTAACTAATTCTTCTACACTAAACAGGGAAATATGCGAAAGAAGATGTACGGCTTACTTCAGAAGTAGACAACTACAATCTTCTATTTTGTAATGTCCTTTCCTCTTACGCTGAATGGAACCAAAGCCATCTTTTCTATTGATCTCTGTAGCAATAAAATAATTTTGAACAAACCTAATTTACATATTTAATATTTTCTTTAATTTATAGACCTAAGAAAACAATTCACTGGTAAGCTCAGACGATCCCGTTTGATACCTCATTCGCTTATTTTTACTAAACAATAGCTATTCAAAAATTTTCAAAAATTGCAAATTCTACAAAAACGGTACAAAATAGAGAGTTAGTTAAAGATACAATTTTTTTCTAGAATTTCAAGCTGAATTAAAAAATGTAATAATATACCGGGTGTTGTATTTAAAATAGGAGTTAATAACAAAAATAGAAAAAAAACAAAAGAAACCCATTTTAGAAGTATTCAACTGGAAAATCACCTATCTCACATCAATACACATTAAAAATGTAATAAAAATATAGTTTAAAAAAAATCGTTAGAGCCGTTTTTGAAAAAATCGAAAAAAATTGAAAAATCGCGAGAGTAAACACCTACTTCCGGTTATGCGATTTTCTTCAAAAGTTTGCTGTCTCATCTACATAGTACATAAAACTTATATATGAAGTTTCAATGCCATACCTCTTTTCGTTTTTGAGATATTCTGTTCACAGACACACACACAGACAGACAGACAGACCAATGAAAAAAAATATGTTTTTTGGGATCAGGGGACTCTAAAACGTGAAGATCTGTTGAAAACTCAATTTCGAATTTTTGGGGTAAATCCAATACTTCCTTTATCGTAAAAGGAAGTAAAAAGGTAAAGATTCAAAGTCATTTCAAGTCCCCCAACTGGAGGTGGGCTGCTATAGGGACCTTGCGTCCCTTTTTAGCCAATACCGGGGTGCATAGCTTTAACTAGTTTCATTTTTAAGTTAGATAAGTGTTCTGGGCGTGTAACAAGTAACAAGTTTTATAAAAAGGATCAAGACCAGGTCAAAAAAATGATAAATTTTTCCTGGTAAAATTGTATGTGACATAACTCTCTAAACAGAACTTCTACGTTTATAAATTGCTTGATGCACCGTACACGTTTGCTCTCTGACGCTTTGGGATCCTACAGCATAGTTAATGAAAGTTTCACACTGGTACAAACAATTCGACTTGAAAAATTGTCCAAACACCTAAAATTTTGGGGATCCTTTAGTCTCATGAACATTTTTGGAGGTTGCCTAACAATACAATATTTGCCTATAATTCAGTGTTTATCACGGCCATATGGGTGACCTTGTAAAGTAACTGTCAAATTAAACGCAATGGAAAAATAAATGGCACATTTTTGAACAGAAATCTAAATACGACCAACTAGCTAAATTGTTGACAAACCCATAAGCATAAGCACGTCAAAATCAAATTTGCTCATCCCATAAATTAAATATAGAGAGATTTACTTTTGCCAAGATTCGCGCCTATTAAGTACACGGCTCCTCCAACTGAGGTAATTAAACAGTGTACCTTCTTATATTTATCTAGGAAAGATTCTCAATTTAAGTTTAATTTCCAATAGTACAGCAGGACTGCGCTTTGCCTAAGGCCAGCCTACTAATTACTCCAGACGCGAGTAAACAACATGTTTCTGAGAAAACTAAATTTCAAACAAATTTCCTCCCTAGTTAAAAGTGCTAGGTTTGATGCAATTTATTTGATGTTATGAGATTACCTGCAGGTTCGTGTCCTCGCCGTCGATACTGATAATTTGTCGCAGGTCACAAATAGCATCTCGAGAAGATTTGAAAACTTTACGTCATGTCTCTTGCTGTTGATATTGAGAATTATGGCGTTAAAAGGTATCTAATCTAAAATTTATAATATCAAGTTTATTTTTCAAAATGTCAACATTTATTGATATAAAACCACTGATGTCGGTGATAAAATATAATATAAGAACAATTAAAATTTTGATGAGGGCAGAAAGACTGAAAAATGGCGTAACCGCTACTTTCCAAGACGTTTCCAAGCTGCAAAACCGAGAATTAATTCTTTATTGTTTTATGGGTGCCGGTAGTACGGCTGAGTGGTGTTGCATCTCTCACGGCACTTGCAAAAGTTAAGCACCAGTCTGCTTGGTCAGTACTTAGATGGGTGAACAGGGTGAACATCTGGAGAGCGCACGTAGTGTTCTAGCTTAGACAAGCTCCACTACCTCAAGTACCTCCGCCGAATTTAAAAATGCACTGTGTAAATAGTATAAGGGGTTGCAGATTATGTATGTATATTTTATGGGTTCCATAAAATCATATTGTGTATACAAGATATTTAATTAAAAAAAAAGAAACCATTCATAAACTCTGCTACAGAGGAAACCCAGGTTACGACCCGTAACAAACTTAAAGGCGTCCACTAGATCAGCGGGAGGAATGGGTCTTAAACAAAAATAAAAGGGTGTTTGCTCGCGATATTCCAAACAATGGTACCTGGAAAGAAATGGCGACAAATTCGTGTTATTTTTAAGGGAGTCGCCTTATAATAAGAAACTAGGGAACTATCCGTCGGCTATGGAAAGTACGTGTGTGCTCAGCTTCAACAACTCTTCTTCTTTCACGAACTCTGAAAGCATATCTTACCATAAGCATACGCGGAACTGCACTTCGCTTCAGAAATGAAAATCATACAGTCAATTTGAGAAATCTTATTAAGATAACATTTATCAAAAATACGTTTATACTGGCAGCGGAAAAATACCAGAACGGCAACAAAGAATAATAATAAAACAACCCCTAAGAATTCTACCTGTCGCGATGTCACGTCGCGCAATAAGCAAAAACCTTCAGCTGCATTAGTTACTTATAAACACGTACAACAGTTATGATAAATTATACATACAATACTAAATTAATAAAATATTTTCAACTTATCTCGGTGCATCAAATTATTCGACAACAATGCGGGAATGCAGGCGGTCGAGAACCAGGGCTGGTCGAAACTGGCTTGAAATTCCGGCTCAAAAATGTAAACCGTGGCTAGTGACCGGGCTTCGATTACACAAAATAAACATTTCCAAGAATAGCGACGAGATTCGTTCTACTTCCGATATGGCGGGAGCCTTTTCGGGTCTACATTAGGTCAAATATTGACTGCGAACAATCGACGTTGATCTACATACTCAAAATGAGAAGTTCCCCAGAGCTGACAAGACGCCAGTATACAGGAACATTCATACGAAACGGGATCGAAGTGTCAGATTGATAAGCTGCGTTTTGGGATTTGGAAATATTAAACAAAGGTTGTATTTTTTAAAAATTTGCACAGTAAGCCTTTTCCAAACAGCTACGTTTACGGCATGATAACGGTCACATCAAGCACAATATTTGTGTTTGAAGTCAATTTCCCGACTGAAATTGAATCGAGACTAGTTTAACGATCCCCTCATGTCATTGCCGGGTGCATAAACACAGTGTCAGCGTCAATTTCCAAACAAAATTTTGTGAAATTTCTAAAACAAAGTATTTAACTTTTTCACGTCATTTAAACTAAACCACTTTTTGGTTATTGATGACAACCAGGTTGAAATGAATAGCAGAGAACTAACATGTGTCAATGAAAAAACTTATTTCTATTTGTGATTATAACTTCGAAAGTAATTATCAGATTAATTTGAAAATTTATTATAATAAACACAAAATTCACAAAACAATTGCTAAAAAATAGAAAACTATAGCAAATGTTGAAAATGCTGCCCTCCAGCGTCAATACAAGCATGGCACCGTCGTACTAGTGATTCATGCACTTCCTGAATGTTATAGATTCCACAAATTTCATTACCAGTCTCTAAAATTATTTGCTGCAATTGTTCTTTCGCGTTAATTACCTCACGGTAAACTAGCTATTTAAAAAAACCATAAAAAGAAATCCAGAGAAATCGAGACTCCTTGGTGGCCAATTCGTTCACGATTGAAATAGTCATTTAACCGTTCTATAACGATTTTGCCGTCTTATTTTTCGACAACATATTCATTTGGATTGTAAATTAGAGTAAATCTTTCAAAATATGATGTATGTGTATAATTTAAGATTATAAAAATATTTAAAAATAATTGAAAATGTAAAAATCAATATCACTTCGAGTTTAATTCTGCTATTGTCGAGACTATCAAAAAGTAGTTGCATTTATTGCTCTCCTTGCAATTCAAGAATATATTTTTCATAACTGAATAATATAATAACCCTCTCTTAGCGATAGTATTGCAAGATATAGTACAATATGATTAAAAATCTGTAAAGGACTTTACACGGAACTTTCCTCGAAAGTGCAGTCCACAACGACCGCTGATCCGCCTGCCATGAGCGCATTTGCGTTTGTCGCCGCATTTCCGTCTCTTTTATTATGTTCACCCTGTATCTCTTTGATCCCATTTTCTCCAAGGATAAAAACATGAACTACGTGCAAAATATGTCTTTTAACTATTGCTGAATTATAACAAAAATAGACAACATTTTATTTTTCTTGACCGAAATAAATAAATAATGTCTTCCTTCAACAAATAGTTTTTGAATTATACCGCCAAAAGACAGACGGACAGGCGGACAGACAGACGAACAGGCAGATATGAACAGACGGGCAAACAGACGGAGAGATGAACAAACAGATGAACAGACAGACGAGCGGAATTAAGAGAACACGTTTTTTTTGTCATATAGAGACCCTGAAACATGAATATCTGAAGAAAACTCGAAAGGAGATTTTTTCACGATTGTATAAAGCATCAGCCTCTACACCGCAAGGTAGAAATGAGATTACAGATAATACATACAATGCATGCAATGTCTTAACCTGATATTATCTTCGTCAGCAGATGTTCATTGTTCTGAAAGCTTACTAACGTTCAGAGGGCACCGCGCACCCAATTTATAAGATGAAACGATAGTAAGCGAAGTGTACGTGTGCATGGAAACAAGAAAAATTGCAGAAAACTCGCTCCTGCGCTAATAATTAACATTGCACGTGCAATTTTCGAGTTATTATACCGACAATTAGCATATGTATCTATAAATGCAGAGACTGGTGTGTAGCCAATGTACTACTCTTAAATTTGCTTAAATAATCGATTCCAGTGTGATATTCTATCGTGTTGCTATCAATATTCCCTAATCTAAAATCGAATAAAATTATTGTTAAACTCTATAATTAAATTAATGGCCTTCTATTAGAACTTAATAACAAAATATACGGTACCCCCCACCCAATAAAAGCGCTCTTCGGTGCTTTCTAAGAATACGTCGATACTCAGCGTCACTCTGTTTCGCTAGTACAATGAAATGTTATGAACCAGTTATTATTAAAAAAAAAAATGTTTTAATTTTTTTTCGACCATACCTCAAAAGTTGATGTTGTTTTCATTTTCGGACGACCTATCGTATGAAAGCAATCCAAGACTTCAGGAAAGTTCCTGGCGACATACGTACACCGCACAGCACGTTTAGGCACTCCCCAATAGGAGGGAGGGATCTAGTAGGCTGGGGTTTTCACCAAAAGATCTGCACAGCCGAGACGGAGATTTGGTATAGTGGATTCATTAGTCGGTTGACACCAATTTTAGAGATATTTGACTCAGAGTGGTTTTTGATATGAGGGAATTTCAATACTTCGTACACTTCGTGTTGAAGTAACTGAGAAAGTCAGAATTCGGATCCAAAATGAACAAACCAAATCGATCCAAAGACTTGATCAGAAAATTTATATTAATTTACATGAATCTTGCTTTCACTTAAACGATTATGCACTCGCAATCAATGTTGCTTTAATGAAGCCTCTTTACATCTCCTTAAAATGGGTGAGCAGTTTTCTCACGAATAACGATTATTAGTCCTATATTATTTGAAGAAATAATATTTTCCAATTATTTTAATCAACTTTAGCAAGAAGAATTGCTACAAAGATACTTTCACCGGATAATGCAAGACCTCATTGGTCTCGAACCGTTGTGGAGTATCTAACACAATTTTTTGGAGGCACAATATTTCAGCAAACCTTTAGCCACCAAGATCTTAGAGTCTTACAACTTGTTACGATTTATTTGCGCACCCATTTGATTTCAGAGTCTGTGGTAATATTCCATATTGTTACGCATCTAGTCGATTCTGATGTCTATGGTACTGAGTTCATATTTCGCGCTCTTGTGCCTCGCCTACATTTTGGCTTGCAGAGCAGAGTTGAAAAGGTCGCAATTGTCAGCCCAGCATTCTCTTTCCGGCTGCCTTAGTTAGTACTGTTAGTAGCATGAAGCCAGTTTAAGCGTCAGTAATAGAGTTCTGGGAATTTATGGGGATGCATTTTGATTTCGTGTATTGATTCCCCGCGCCTGTTCAGCGGATTTCCTTTCCTGAAACATAATTTTACGCTGCTGGTGTATTTCGTGCACGTGCCCTGAACATCGTGGATTGAGTAAGGAAACCCTCTTCGGGCTGTATTTAATTTTACCTGTATTCTATCGTAGACTATTTTCCCCTTATAGCAGTCAGGTAGAAGCAGTCAGGGCCGATTGCAAAGATCTTAGCATCCACAGCTCATTTCGGTGAGGAAGTCGCGTAGGGCATGACCTCGAACCGTGCTTATCTGCAGTCGCATGGCCGCTTCACACCTGTGGCGTGCATTCCTGCCGCTTTAAGCTCCGTTCGGGCATTTTGATGTTTGGATCGACCCTGGTAGTATACAGTTCGCTCCGCGAGCTTGCTACCTGGGAGCACACTAGCGTATCGCCTTACAACCCTGCCGATTTTAATGTGTGCGATAAATTTTTGTATGGCTGTTCTGTGAACTTGTATGTATGCATTAAGAAATATGTATTAGACCTAATACGTTTTTGTGAGGTGCCTCGTAATTTTTTAACCTGTAATTTTATATATGCACTGATGATAATTATACACTGTGATATTCGCATTCTGGCGTTGTTTATTTGTTACTGCTACATGTACTTGAGTTGAGCTTCTCTTTCACTATTTTGTGCTAATTGAATTTACAAATTCTCTTTGAATGCCTGGATACACAAGTCGTTACGTGATAAAAATCCGTTGGCGCTCTTTTTTCGAGTATATTTAAAGAACTGTACACACCGTCTCCAATCGAGCTAGTTTCGGTCGGCAATTGTTTCTAAGTAGTCACAAGATTGTGTATTTCTTGCGAGATTAGCCAACGGTAGATTTGTTTTGATAACAAACCTTACACTACCTCTTCTTAGTAATTCAATATTAAAACGCCTATGCGTACACCTCTAGAGCTACCAGAAAAATCATACTAGTATTTATTGTAGTAAAACTTACTTATCGAGTATTTTGTAATTAATGCCACATCATCAGTAACAGAAATTTAGTCCGATAAAAGCCTAAAACAATTTTTCTGCGAAAAATTACCGAATTTAAATAACTGAAGAGTTTTGACTTATAGTACACACGTGATATGTTATAAGCTCATAAAGTAGTCTTGTTAATATGTAGAAATCAAAGTAAATTTTTCCAGAACAAAATCTGATATATGTTCGTAAATTGAAAATTCTAAATACTTTATCAGCAGTGGCCTAATTAAAACATATTTCATCGCCACGAAATTACCGCCGGCATAACATTGTTCCTAAAAGCGAATGCCGCCATTTCGCATTTCTTAAGTCTGATTTTTTGTTCCGCAAGCCTTAAAAGTATAAAAAGCACTTACACCCGTTCCGTACCTAAAAGCTGCTTAGTACGAATACGGCGTCTTCGTGTTCAAAGTAAAATAAAACGTTTTCAGCCTCTAATTTGAAATATTCTGCTATATTCGTGCACTCATTCGTATTTGTTTAATTAGTAATTATAAATAAATGTTTAATTGCTGCTGATTTCTCGAGAAACTAATTTGCGCAACGCTTCCAAACTCGTTACGTTCCGAACGGAAGGTTTTTTAATGTACAAGTTACAGTAAGCTCGAGTGCCATAAAGAAAAGCAATGAGCGTTTCTGGAACGCAGATAATGTTGCGTTTTTACCTTTTTACTTATCGTAACTCGCTCTTCAAAAGTGTACGATTATTGTTGGAATGAGCATAATTAAATTCTTTGTATCTACGTTATTAGCAATTTTTTAAATAAAGTAGGTGTTCTGAATATACTGCTATGATATTGTACCTGAAGGCTATTCTGTTCAATAGATCATTTTATGTTGAAAGAAATAAATAAAAATAGTAGGATTCGTTATGGTTTAATTATTAAAATGTTGATACTGGAGAAAATGGAGTCTAATAAAATGATACATTATATGTTAATATAAAAGTTAAATAGGTTTAGGTGGACAGGATTGACTATAACTTGGGAGCAGGATTTCATTTGAAAGTCTAGTAACTAGAAATGAATGTTAAAATTGCTTAAATCAGTACAAGACGGTGTGACATTTAATAAAGATAAATATACATATGTAATCTAAACTAATCTGAGGTTTACTGTAAAATGGCTTTTAAAAGTAATGTTATATAATATTAATACATGCTCAAATTAATATTGTATTACACGTTCTTTAAAGAGTGTAAGATTGGTCACATAAAGTATGACGATAGTTATATGGATATGAGCACAATTTGAATAATATCTGCACATGAATCGCACAAAGAATGTGTAATTGTAAATAAGAAATAAGAGAGAAGGTACCTGAAAGCTAGATTAAAAGCGTCAACTAAAAAACATAATCAAAATGTGTTGATAGTGAACAAATGTCAGAATTGTTAACATTTACAAAAATTAAAATCGAATTAGTATTAAGCGATTGTAAAACAATTGAAATGTCAGTTACTAGGTAATAAGGGGGAGTTAAAAGTTATTACAGAAATAAAAACGGCAATAAGTAAAAATGTATGTTCAGACTGGTTTTCATACGTTAACGTAATAAAACTTAATAAAACCCAGTAATCAATTTAAATTAATTAAGGGTTGTGATGGCAACGTCAGTAGATATAAATTAATACATAATCCATAAGTAATAAAGATAGTTCGGGGTTGAGTGCAAGTGAAGGCAATTGGTGGAGCTCGTCTGAGAATGAATGGTGTTGCTAGCAGAAAATGTGACTATGTACGACGTCCGCTGGTTTCTGAATCGGCGGTAATAACTTTACGAGAAAGGTAGGAGCCGTGCAGCTGAAGGTGGTGCTCTTGCAGCCATCCAGGGTCCGCTCATAATCCTGAGTTTGGAGTTCGTTACGGTTCTTGGTTTCCAGACTGCCTAACCCAGTTGTACAATTAGAGCCCCCTGGGAAAGAGCGCATTTGATACGACGGTAATGTCGTGACCGAATACACAGGTACCTGAAATAAGCATTCTTTTTTATCATATGCAAATTAATAAATACAAGACGTACCTGATTAAACAAATTGTAATTAGTTGTTTTATTCAGTATTTAGTGCAAGTGAGGTTACTTCAAAGCATAAATACAGCTTCACTAAAAATAATGCGAAAATATCATTTAACCAAGTTTGTATTGGATCTAATGGCAATTTAATGAAATTGTTATTTTACCCAAGTGTTGAAACCCAACTCTGACTTGAGTTATTCTATCTAGCTAAGCAATTGAAATAGAGATGTAACGATTAAACTAAAGGGAAAAATACTTGGCTATTCAATTGACTTTGTACCTAATATTTATACAAGCATTTTTAAATAGCTACAGAAACATAAATGAATATAAAAATTAATAATGTGTCTATTTATTGCAATACTTTGAAATTGCGATTATTTTTCATTAAATAAAGTCGCTGGTGTGTACCTATACTAAATTCAATGGTATATTCTAAACTCATCAATGAACATGACTTTGTAAAAATACACACCGATCCTAGTGATACACCCAAATCCCATCACCCATACATTTTTGGTTTTCTAAAATTCGAAATTGTCTTCTAAAATTTCTATTTCACAAAGTTTTCATGCAAATGCAAATACCCTTGAAGTTCAGCGCATCGACTTCTTCTTTATGCCTAAATCCTTGTATTCAGATACATTTTCTTTTTGCAACAATATCTGCTAACAGCAATCCGCAACTAATCATATGTTATGTTTTTGACCATTTCGTTATTTTGAACCATATTTTACTTGCAAGCGTCATACATCATTTTTTTCCATAAGTAGTACCTAATCATCTTTGCATACATATTTTCCTAAAATTCCGTTTTCTGTCAGTAACTTCATCTTATTTTGTTCAAGATAGCCAACTTGTGTTTTATAAAATGTGATTTTAATGATTTTCAATTAAAATTAACTGTGACCGCTAAAAAAGCGTAGTTTCATAAACTCATTTTCAAAAACAACCTGAACGTATTTAAATTTAACGTAACTAAAAAACAAATGGGCAAATAGAAGTAAAAGTTTACATTTTTTCTATCCTCCTGGCCCTCCTGGCCACTCTAGCTACATATCCAAGTTCTTGTTGAAGTCATTTTGTAAAAAGCTTGCTGAATTATTTTATTATTCACACTTAGCTCTTGCTTTTTAATTCAGTTGTTGTAGGTCATTGATGTGTATGTTAAGAATTGAATTCTTTATAAATAGGGGTTAATGGTGTTAAATCACATGATCGTGAAGAAAATTAATTTTGAGTATTGCTGCTAATTTAATTACGCAATGACTGTAAGTAGTTGTAAATAGTGGATGAGCTCACGTGCTGTGTGAGCTCTAATGTCATCTTGTCAAAAGATGCAATGTAGTTCATCGTGACGTCATTGGATTTGCTTTTCAATTTATCACCACCATATTTCCTTGTAAAGTTACCTCTATTACGAAAAAGTCGTGCCTAGTGCATTAAATTAATATAATAGCTATTTATGCAACAAGTGCTAAAAGTTGATGTCATACACTACATGTCGAGTGCAATAACACTTTTAGCACGAGTTTGCATACAATATTTTTTCTACGACCTTAAATTTTCTGTTATTAATCCATAAATGTCGATTTAACAAAGGTTTGCGTCTACGACAGTTATAATTCATGTCATATTAAACAGTAGCCCTTGACGCGCAGGTGAATGTTTGTAGAACCAGTACTGTCGAAGTCAGTTATCAAAGGTATTTATTAATACTACACATCTGACTGTATTCATTATATAACGCTTTAATTGTTTAAAAAACACTTTACCTCTACTGCAAGGAGTAACTAGAATAACTTTACAACTTCACTTCCAGTTCGAAATTGTGGTTTATAACCTCAGTTTTATCCACACATGCGCTAAAAGTAAACAGCTGATCTCTTTAAACACGCTAAATTATAAAACGTCAATTTAGTGAAACAAGCTAGTGCTAAAAGGCCTACTTTTAGTAGTGGTCGTAGAAAAAGTTTATTATAATCGATCACTTCGTCTGGATATTTTTCTATAAAATTACTAAATATTTAAAAACTGGGTAGTTCCTTGTGCAGAAGCCTTTTTTGATGTAAACAACATATTTAATTATAAATAGTTTATCTAAACCTTATTTTCGCTTTCTTATTACGGATTCAATTGTAAATGGTAAATCGTCTTCACCCCACGAAATGCATAAATTACTACGTCACTTTATTAATTATTACTACCTTCTTTAACTTAAGTCAAGTTACTTGTTATTAATCTATGTTAGTATGTGGAATTGTATCCTACGTCATTACTATCGCTTACTATTCCAGTTGGCTGTATTTTGCTAACAACTACGCAGCCGATATTTTTCTTTGTTTTGCTGCTAATAGGAATATCGGGAGCTCCAGTCATACCACTATTGTTTTTAATATGGCGCTTTGTTTGTCCCTAAATAGTTTTTTTACTATTACTTCAAACTACATACGTATTTATTAAATATCTGTTACCTTTATGTGCTTCAGTACTTATTTTAGTATTTTTTCTTACTGTAATCTAACTTCGTATCCCAGTGCAAGCTGTCGTACACATAAGAGCAGTATCTGATTTGCTTATTGCTCACGTGCCTATTCATATTAAATACACGTCTGCTTGGTATTATTGCTAGTGCTTCTGTCTTGTTATTATTTACTATGTTCTCCTTTTTACAGTGTTACAATCAATTTCTTTGTCGTATATCGTCTATTTCGGACGGCTCTCTGAGGTATGCCACTGTAAGTCTAGAATCTAACGCCTTAGTTGACCTAATTATTGGTGTGCTAATGCTATATAACATTTTTGCCTGCGATCCTTCTTCTGTTTCTGTTATGAGCTAGTGGTTCTATTAACAGGATATTAATATTGGACCCTTTCCTATTGTTACGTCTAACTGGAAACGTATGTAACATTATTTAAGTGCCGATTTTAATAAAGCGATAAATTCATCTACATACATAAAGCTCGATGAAACACTTCTAAATAAAGTTTTTACACGAATACTATGTATACAGGGTAATCGTTTTCAAGCATATATCGCTTACCTTTAGAGATACAATGCTAGTTAAATAAGAGAAAAGTTGCGTAATTTAGTGGTAGTCCATATTCTGGAAAGAAATATCATGTAATACACTTAGTTCTTCATTATACAAAAAAAAAACGGAGAGAACGAAGTCAAATTTACCAATAATAAGTTATACAAATTTTCGCCGTTTTAACCAATATCGCATACAATAAGAAGCGATATTTCGATTATGCATATACTCTAAAAAAGAGCACTCTCTATATGCGTAACAATGATCAGGGCGTTCAGCAAATATGAATATGGAATGAAATGGTTTACCTGCAGGTAAAGCTTTTATCATTGAATAAATACTTCTGAAGGAGTAAATTAAGAGCATTCTTATATACAAACGTAAGTTATGCCTGCGTTTATTACATTCTCATCGGCACACATCGGTCCTATTGTCATCTTGACCTTCGTAATGCAACGATAAGCATGTTCGCTTACCTAGCATTCCTGATCCAGGGCGCAAGGCATCTGTCTACAAATCATGTACCCTCTGATAGCGCGAATTCAACTCCCATCCACTACAACATAATGTAATTTTCATTACTAAGTGCTTCCTTTTGCAGTTTCAGTATTATTATAGACCTTAAGATATTTGTTAGGTACCTATTATGCACACTCTTCAACCGTTATTCGATTTAGCAAAAGTTGTTTTCCTTTATTAAAGATATTAAAAACATTTTCTTCTTTAACCTCTTTATCTACACCTAATTAGCATAAAGTCGCTTATATGGTGGAATAAACGCAGTTAAAAATGAAGCTAAGAGACATAAAGAATCCTGGATGAATTAATTACACCTCAAGTAACAGTTGCTAACGATTGGTTCACGCAAAATAAAAAAGAATAAAAAAACTACTGCAAAACAAAAGTAGTAGGTAGTTGAGCTCCTTGGAAAAAAATGAAAGTGTTAAAGGAAGAAAAAACTGAGGGTCGGATATATGAATACCGGAGCACTTTTCCGAAAAAATACAACACAGTAATAGTTTATTAAAGTATGAGTGGATAACAAGCTCTTTAAAACACGCGCGAGTTTTCGAGCGCGACGGCGTAGCCGAAGTGCTCTAAATAGAGCAAGTGTGTTAAAGACCAGTTATCCACGAATACTTTACTCTATTTTTTATTATACATGCAATACTGGAAATAAATTACGCACTAAAAACTTAGAAATAATTTTTGTCTTGATAAATCGAGAGGCCATAATAATATTGCTACTATAGTTACGAGAATTATTTACGTTTTTGTCGCGTCCATGTTCGTTGTTGCATTCAGTCGTTTCCTTGACAACCTTTAAAGCTCGGCGAGCTTTAATCGCCTGCTTTCGCACGCTCAGGCGTGCTTTAAACGGCGATTCTGATGCAGGTATAATAAAATAGTATATTAAAGTATGAGTGGATAACAAGGTCTTTAAAACACGCACGAGTTTTCGAGCACAACGGCGTAGCCGGAGTGCTCGAAATAGAGCAAGTGTTTTAAAGACCAGTTATCCACGAATACTTTACGCTATTTTTTATTATACCTCCAATACTGGAAATAAATTACACACTAAAAAAGTAGAAATAATTTTTGTCGTGATAAATCGAGAGGGCATAATAATATTGCTACTATAGTTACGTGAATTATTTACGTTTTTGTAGGGTCCATGTCCGTTGTTGCATTCAGTCGTTTCCTTGACAACCTTTAAAGCTCGGCGAGCTTTAATCGCCTGCTTTCGCACGCTCAGGCGTGCTTTAAACGGCGATTCTGATGCAGGTATAATAAAAAATATTTTATTCACAAACATTTAAAAAGTTCGAAAATCAGCCATTACTAACTTTTACTTCCCACTCTAGACGGGAAGTAGATTACTATGACAGTAGGTGGAAAGTAATCCATTCCCTGACGCTGTCATGGCAACAGATTTTCGTCGCATTGTATTATATTGCTTAAAATCAGTTTTAAAGATGTCGAATCAATTTTTGCAATTATTGTTCAGAATAAAGTGGTTGTGAATAAAATAGTATACATAACACGGCAAAAAGTTTCATTTCTGTCTCGAGATAAACTACTTAATCTCTCGACAATAATGAGACACTTTCCACCTTGGTATGTAATATATTATTATTCAACAGCTTCTTGATTTTAAACTTCTAAAGTGGTCGATAACCCACTAGTGAGGTAAAAACCATAACTCACTAGTGAGATAAAAACCGTGCCACTCACTACTGTCAAATTCGAGATTTGCAGGTTAAGTTTTGCGTCAGTCTGTGTCAAATAATATTCAAAACTTAGCCTACTAACCTCGAATTTGAAATAGGTTGACAATACACTTCAGTACTGCCAAACGTTTAACTTTATTTGCTCTCTGAGTACTTTCCAATTTGTTACTATGACTTTTCGCAGCTGTCAATACAAAATTTATGTTTGTACCATAAATAATTATTTTGTTCTACTGCATCGAAAAGCTACCAATTTCGGCAATATTTAGCGGCCAAAAACGCCCACTTTTTCGTAGTGGTACCTTTTACTTTTCAGCAGTAATAACCACAGCAACAAAAACTAACTCTGTGTTTCCAATGGTCGAAACTAAAATATACATTGCCATTTTTAGTATGATCATAACTTCCGCGACTTTTGCCGACCTCCTCGATTAAACTGTATTTTTTTTTTAATAAGAAAAACGCTTCCAAATCCGTAGAACGAAAAATAATGTATGCAACTCTTAGGAAAGCGAACTTTGAGACTGGCTTTATTTATGTATCTCGCTCGCTGCGCTCGCTTGGCCATAAACTATAGCACGTCCAAAAATGTCGTTAATTTCTTACTTGTAACATAAATAGCTATTATTACAACATATGAAAAAGAGAAAAAATTGTGGATATAGAGTATTCCTAAAGTACAAGCAGCTAAATGTCAATGGCACCGATTATACAGTAGATAGATGATTTACAAGAAGAAATGGATGACGACAGTTAATGAAACAAGAGAAAGCAAAGTACTGAACACGAACAATCATAAAATTCCTTACTTTCGCTTTCTTATAATAAAAGATGATCTTAAGTTGTAATATAATCCAGAAAACTTTCATAGACCCTCCCTCGTTTTTTAGCCTTAACATGGCCGCCGCTGAACAAAATTCGAAGGATGAGCCCCCTCCCCCCTCCCCCCTAAAGAAAATCTTAACTACGTCACTGAATAAAGCCCAAAACTAATAGATAATGATAGACGATCTGAATATAGCATCTCGAGAACTACGTGATCACACGACTCTGACAAGGAGAAGAGTGATGTCTGACAAAGTAGCAAACACATGCTTCAACAATAACTCAACTGAAAAACTAAACAAAATATATCTCTCTCGGTTACAAATTCAAACTGGAAAAAACAATCAGGAAGCAGCAATAACAAAAAAACTGGTGTTTAGTTTGGTGAACCTTCGGTGAACTTCGACATAGATATATTTAAAAACTGACTTTGTATGTTCAGAGCAGAGCGATACCATGTGGATTTGTGTATGTTGTTGCAAGTTGTAAAGTATTTATGAAAATAATTTGTGTTTTGATATTTAAAAAGATAATTTAATAATTGTAATAATGTACAATTTTAACAGTAAGTAGGCTAGGTGCTAGAAGATTTAGAAATTAAAAATAACAAATATAATATAATTTTCGATAAATGAATTACACACATATTTATAATGTAAAAGTTAGAAATTGAATAATTTCCCAATAAATTGCTATATAAAATAAAGATATGTGTTGTTAATTGACATATACCAAATAACGGAGTGTCAATATCATAAAATGTCAAGTGCATGGATGAAGTTACTGAGAACTGGCCACAGTTCATCAATTGGCTGTGGCAAAGAACTACCCAATTGCTGGCGCTGGTACCAGAGAGCCCTTTTAAAATATTAGACTAATATTCCTTAAAAGTTTTGTACAGAATTTGTGCTGTGTGAGTATAAATCCATAAAAAAAGTGTTATACTTGCAAATATTTTGTAAGTATACATCTAGGTCTACCTAGTTAATGATACAGTAAGAGCCTTTGTTGAGCAAAAACACAACACCCAATAAACCTACAACTATCTCTGTACAACACATTTTTGAACACGACTGTACATAGACGAGGCAAGTAGAAAAAAATGCTTCTGAAAGAAAAGATTTATGATAAATAAATTAAACTAGGTAATGCCTAATTAATAAGCTGAGAAGTGATCTCATATGAGCTGTTGAGTTGAAAGGTTGAGTGAACTGTCAACCTACACTTTATATTAACCCCTTCAGACCCCAATTTTTGTTTCTAAGTAAAAAAAATATTGTCCCTATTTTGGTTCTAGAGAGTTACATTTTACAATTATGACATTTTTTTGCATTTTGAATTAAGAAAAATAATATGTACATGTGTACCTACAACTGATCTCACATGATGGAATTTAAGATAGATAAGATAATTTTTATTTTGGAACGCTAACTGAAAAACATAATACATCATAAAAAATTTAAAACAAACTTAGTAAAAAAACTAACCAGCCTTATTTGGCTTTCTATGAAACATAGCAAAACAGTTCCTCTCTATAACTAAATATAAATGGATATTGCAATTATCACAGAGAGCATTAGTTCTGCCTTGGCAACCAGGACGTTTACATCTTGTTGCTTCTTTATTTATATCAAATTTTGGCAAGCGGTCGAAGTGATCGAGTTGTATTTCCTGTAGAGGATAATGTTCACCTCGTTTTCGTAGCAGTACAGGATAAATAGAAGGTGATGAAGGAGGTGGTCTTCCACGCTTGCTTTTATTTACATACATATTTACTCTCATCTTAAGGGCAAGTAAATCTGTTACACTTTTTTTTGGTATGCCACTGATTTCATAATTTTTTTATACTCTAACCAGGCATTTGACAGGGAGAAGTCAATCATGTGCATTGTTATACTCACAGGCCGTTTTCTGGAACGGATAAATATCCGGTAATAGCTAATTAATTGGTCTAACAGATCGACTCCTCCCATACAACGATTATTGCCTTTTATAATTTGAGGACGATGGATTTCTATATATTTTCCACTCTTCTTGTACTTTTTGCTTTATCTTGTTGACCCGTTCCAATATAGTTTGAAGCAAGACACACCGTCCTGTTATCGAGCCATTTTACTAGAACAATGTTGCCGTCTTCATTGACTACGTCGGAGAATCTTCTCCCTTTTTTTCATTTCTTGATCCGACATCATTGGTGGTTAGAAGGTTAGGTTTTGTGTCAGTTTGTGTCAAAACTGACGCAAAAACTAACTTGCTAACCTCGAATTTGACATAGACTTACAGTGCCACCAATGACATGTAAACAGAAAGTTGGGGACTTTGATTCAATTTATTAATCATATATTAAATATTGTATCAAGTGATAGGCGTTCTTTGTATTTTGGGTTGCATTCAACTTTTGGTCAGAAGTAACCCACTCATGGCTAACCCTGTATTTGTATAATCAGTCATTTTATCAAAAATGTCATTTGAAATATAACGAGAAAAATATGAAATGGGATCAAGTGACTCTGTAACACTTGTATCTCTCAATGTTGATGGTGAGTCGATATTTGGTGGTGTACCTAAATGGTTTTTTCGCCCATTTTGCACCTTTTTCACATTCATTATTGCTACATAACTGATTTTAATTTTTGTGTCCAACATTTACCGTCTCTTCGAGTATTTCTGTCTCATTTCTGTGCAATATATCTGCTCCTGGACGAAGTATAGGGTCAGGATTATATTCATCTAAAATATCATCGTCGTTTTAATATCCTACACCTATTTTTTCAACTTCATAAAGATCACCGTTCTCGACCAAAGCCATAAGGTCTTGAATATCCGTTTCATTTTCTACGAGTAAATTGTACTTTTTTTATTTTTTCCATACTTTGATTTTGAAACTGCACTTTACTTCTGCTGAAAAACAATGTTTTAATTGTACACGTTTTTAGCAACACTTAGTACCTAATGTTGTACATACATGCACGTGCACACAGTTGCACACCGCCCGACACTGTTTGTACATGTCCACGTACAGGGTGTCCCATTTTCGATGATATTACGGGGTATCTCACTTACGAGTAAAGATAGAGAGTTGCGGTTTTCGCAATACTGTGCTACTTTTTTGTGAAAACAAAGATGGTCTAAACAAAATTTTCATAGCCCGCTTCGTTTTTGAGATACAGGGCGAAATTGAAAATATTGCATTTTGGGACCCTCTCGTATCTCCTTTATCCTTTAACATATCGCAAAGCTAAAAACTGACTCTTATACAGTTTTTTACGTAGAATCCAGTGGCGTAGTCAGATTTTTTCTGTGAGCCGTCAATTTTAAGTTATAAATTAAACTTATGTTTTTTTAACGAAACACTCTGTATATATTTTTGTAAAGCTTATAAAATTTCCAATCAAATGAAAGAAAAATATACAGGGTATCCCGTTTAAAAAAACATATGTTTGATTTATAGCTAAAAATTGACAGCTCACAGCAAAAATCTGACTGCGCCACTGGATTCTACGTAAGAAACTGTATGAGAACCAGTTTTTAGCTTTAATATATGTTAAAGGATAACGGAGATACGAGGGGGGTCCCAAAATGCAATATTTTCAATTTCGCCCTGTATCTCAGAAACGAAGCGGTCTATGAAAATTTTGTTTATACCATCTTTATTTTCACAAAAAAGTAGCACAGTATTGCGAAAACCGCAACTCTCTATCTTTACTCGTAAGTGAGATACCCCGTAATATCATCGAAAATGGGACACCCTGTACAGTCGTGTTCATTAAGGTGTTGTACAGAAATTGTGCTTTGTAATTTCACAACGTTCGAAAAAGTATTGTTCATCAAATATTTCGATAGTATAGATCTAGGTCTACCTAGTTAATGATACAGTGTGAACCTTTATTGAGTAAAAACACAACCACTAATAGACTTACAACTATCTCTGTACTCCACATTCTTGAACACTCATGTACGCTGCTACGTACATCAGGTCTGAATGGATTAAGGAAATTTACATAATCGATATAGGGTGTAAATGAAAAAATAAATTTAAAATCTAGAACAGTTAAGTAAGTGCATGTCCCAACTGAAGTAAAAAGTGTTACGTTTTGAAAATTATTAAATCAGCTTGTATTGAAAATTATAACAAAACATATTTGCTGAATCGGGTAAACTATTAATATGAAGAAATACATAACCATAACTATTTTAGGTTAAGTCAATCTGACATTTGAGGGAGTAAATATTTGAGCAAGCTTATGTAGAACGTAAATTTGGTAACATATAATTATAACATAAAGAAAAATTATTTTATGTACCCACATACAAGATCATTGCATTATACTTTACCTACCTTATTTCCTTATATTTTCAGCTCCTGCAAGCCCATCTGGCACAGGTCCATCGACCCTTTTGCTGACAATAATGAAAAAAATGCTATAGCAACTTCAACAAAATGCCAATAGAGCACATATACCACTTTTAATTATTTCTGTTAATTTCATATAATGGTTTAAGCATATCAGCTTTATCAACATATCTCGAATTTACTAATTATGACCATGAAATGTTCTCCAGCCTGCAGTTATTCTTCCTTCTGTTCATTGACACTAAATCTTGTCATTGATAAAAATTACTAAGAAAATATAAGCCTTTCTCATTCTTCCATTTCATAACCGCAATGTTTTTATTGTGATTGTTAGAGTCTCCTCTGGATATATTTTTATTAGTGGTGGTTCAGGAAACCTTCACTTCCCTTCCGAATAGTGCCTCAAATATAAATCTTGGGATTTCTTAAAATTGTTCATAAATGAGTTTTAGAGTCTATACTGTTGAATAGACGGTCATCGTTTAAGCCAGTGATTCCCAAAGTGGGCGATACCGCTCCTTGGGGGGCGGTAAAACGATCCTAGGGGGCGATAGTAGCTTTGGGTGCATTTGGGGGGCGGTGAATAAAAATATGGGGGCGGTGAAAGCTTAGAGAAGGAAGAGAAGATACGAAGATTTAGAAAAACCGTTCGTACATATTTCATCTGTTTTGTAATATAGTGTAACATTATTTTCCAAATAAACACACAAAATACAAGTTACAGATTTATTTATTCCATAAAGACTATTTACCATTATTAAAATTCGTTTTTCTACGACCACCACTAAAAGTAGGCCTTTTAGCGCTAGTTTTTTTCACTAAAAGTGACGTTTTATAATTTAGCGTGTTTAAAATGAGATCAGCTGTTTACTTTGTTACGGTATTAAAACAACTTTACGACACCCACCCAAGGTGAGCATCGCACCACGGAATCAGTCCTAGAAAACTGGCACACTTGCCCTGAGATCTGCTAAAAACAGGCTAAAGGCCACGGCTGGAACGCTCAGGGAGTCAGGCGTGAGTCACACGATACGTTCTGGGCAAGCGTGTTGAGGCATATATATAGGGTACGTCAAAATTATGAGGACGCCACCAAGCCTGTCTTAACCCGGATAACCGGGCCTGGGCGGTTAGACGAAGGCGAAGTATTCAAGACACTCCGTCGATAGGGGTACTCGTGAATTATAAACTCACACAACGATTTCGTGATGGCAAAAATACTTAGATCATGAAGGGGGCTTTTTCAGCCACGGCAATGTCACCACCAAGCCTACCTGCACGCTCTGATCTCACTGGCTCCACCGTACATTCATCTCCTCAATGATGGCCGCACACTGAAACAGAACATGCACAAAGCGACCAAGAATAAAGCGTCTCTTACTTAGATAAGCGTCTATTGGTCCAGTCTTACATTGGGGCAGCAAAGCGTGCCGCAAACATTGCGTTAACTCTTATAAATAAGCATCAGCTGATGGGCGCACTACGGTTACTAAACAACACCCATAACTGTACAACATCAAAAGCAGTTTGACATGAGTCCCACAACGGGAACGTTTGTTCATAAAAAAAATGCTCACATGATAATTTGGGCAAACACAGCAAGGTCCAAGTGAGGGAAGTGATTAGATCAAAAATGAGCGAGCGACGCCACTTCGCGACAACGATTTAAGATGCGAAGGGTACGTTTTTAACGGTGCACAAGATTTCACAGTTATTCACATGATTAAGCGCACAGCTCGCGCACGAGAAGTTAGTATAATTCAATGGTTACAAATACCTTAATTTTATTGGTGACGATCCAAGAGATCAGCGTGCGGTCCAGCTTGCGGGAAACAGGTTGTCTGTGGCAATTCATTCGCCGCTAAAACGGCCGACGTGTGAATGGTCTGGATGCGCCCAAAATGGCGACAAAGGCTGGCGCTTCAACAAACGCCGCTACGACGGCCAAACTAGCCCAAGTGATGTCCTACCTCAACGGAATCCTCGCATAACGAGCTAAAGGGAACACTCCCTTACGTGACGACGTAGAACCGGGCATGAAATTCCATCACACCTACGCCTTGGCGCGATAAGATCGCCATTAACGACACACACACACCTCCCTTGTTCAATCGCCTGAGTAGAACTGCCCAAGCAAGCAGCGTTCCGACCCCCGCCGTAGCGTGAGCCAAAACGGCGTTACCACGTGACTCTCGACAGCCAATGGCGAGGCGCCCACTAAAACAAATAAGTGCCGGTGACAAAGACAGCCAATGGCGAGGCGCCCAATAAAACAAATAAGTGCCGGTAACGAAGACAGCGCGAGGCCGGTCAGTCACACCAACAGCGTAAATTCTAGAAGGTTCGGAAATCCTGCGAGCGTTAACACCCGATTGTCAAAGTACCAACAAAGGGGTGCCCCGGATGACGAGAAATACTGCGCTTGAGGCCAAATGTGCAACATCATTATTATGGAATTAGGCGATGAAGCCAAATAAGTAACTAAAAGGGTTTAACATACGAGCACGCTGCCCTAAAGCCTAGGTGGCTAATTAAAATACAAAATGACCTGACAACTTTTAGCACATGTGTTATAAAGTGAAGTGAGGTTATAAATAGCTATTATTCTCCGTTTCTTTAATTTTACTTTATCACACCCTTTAATACACCATCCAGAAAGTAAATACCATTATAATAAAGGTTTTTTATTACGTATTCAAATTTGCTTTTACGCAAAACACAGGCTGCAAATTCGAAAAGAAATCGGCTATTTTAAAAATATAATTTTCGCTAGCAATAATAATTTATACAAAATTTCTATATGATGTATTTTATTATAACATTTTATAATTTACTTTTTCAGATAATCATTTGAGTTTGGCTTTCACTTTAGTTATTCCGATTGTCAGTTAATGCAAATTAAAATCTAAGCTCTGCTGTTACCAAACAACTATCCCAACTAAATCAACTTATATGCTCGCACCCTTTTTAATAAACTATTAACAATTTAACAGTAATTGTATCTAATGTATCATTCATTAAACAATTCTCAAATGTTTATGTTGTACTTTTAATGTGTAAATCCCCCCTTGTAATTTTCAATTGCTAATTAATTTATTCTTTCAAAATAATTTCCTACGTAGAAATACTCTTATAGATAATTATCAGTACTACAATATGTTTCTGTTTGTTCGCTTAAAGAATATAGATTTCCAGGGGGCGTTGAGTAATTTTTTTTCTGAAAAGGGGGCGGTAGGCCAAATAAGTTTGGGAACCACTGGTTTAAGCGAATCATGGATTCACTAATTGATGAAGCCACAAGGACATTCAGCAAACATGTTTTCACGACATAAGTATTAAGGATCAGAACAGAGCCAATCAAACAATTTCGTCCTCATATTATCTTGAAATTGATGAATATTTGTAGGTATTTGAACATTGAAAAGGGTAGGATTGTTGAAACCTGGGCAAGAATACACTCACAAAGTTAATTCTGAAATGGGAAAGTGGGGTTATGCATTTTAAAAAATCAAAAAATTTCATTTTTTACGACACGTTGTGATTATTATACCACATGATCACTAAAAAAGTCCATAAGGGGCGGAAATTCAAACTTATGAATAATATGTTGGTGGCACTGTAAGTCTATGTCAAATTGGAGGTTAGCAGGTTAGGTTTTACGTCAGTTTTGACACAGACTGACGCAGAACCTAACCTGTTAACCTCGAATTTGACATAGACTTACAGTGTTACCAACATATTATTCATACGTTTGAATTTCCACAGCCTTTTTTAATGAACATGGTGTAGTTACTTTGATAAGTTCAATCAACTGCCTTGATATATTAAAATCGCTTGTGGCCTTCTAAAACTTTTTATTTTCTTAGGAGTTTTCTCAAGAACTTGATGAATGATGAATATAAAAGTTTCATTGATATTTTGCAAGCATAACCTCTATATGAGATGCTTACATAAAAAACACTTAAGGGTTGACAACTAATATTAAAATCCATGCCTCTACGCCCTAATATTTACAGGATTGAAGTATGTAATACCATTTGAAGTACAGTCGGCGCCTTGAAAATCGGGACACGTAATATTTTATGTTGTAATACAGCGTGTTGAAAAAAGGGTAAAATATTATAGATCTCATCAATACAAACAAAAAAGTTCTAATAAACATGGGTCCGGAAATGCTTTGTTTCTGAGATACAAAGTGTTAAAGTTTGCAAAACAATGCAGCTGCCCCTGGAATAATAGTAGATTATATTATAAGTGAGAGAAATGCATCATTATTTGCGAGTAAGGATTTTGAATCGCGAGTGCCCCAGCACGAGCGATACAATTTCTTACGAGCTTATAATGGCATTTCACTCACGTGTGATATACGACGTTTTATCTTACAGTAGCAATTCTTGTGCCTAAATAGTTTGCGCAGTCAGAATATGTCGCGAAATAAAATTATAATTAGTCGCCTATGATTTGTGATATACGTTTGACAGTACTGAAGTGTATTGGCAGTACTGAAGTGTATTGTCAGTCTATGTCAAATTCGAGGTTTGTAGGTTAGATTTTGTTTGTTATTTGACACAGACTGACGCAAAACTTAACCTGAAAATTACGAATTTGACATAGCTTGACAGCTACCAATAATGCAGTAGTATAAATAATGAAAACTCACTTGTGAATAAAACTTCATTTTAGTCACGGAAAACAGTTGTATAATGTATGGTAATAGGCGCTACTGTAAGATAAATAATTTAAATCTAAGTGTACTAAAAGATAATCATTAATAGCACTAGTAAACTTTCAAAGTTTCACTAAAATCGGTTAAGGGGTTTACAGATATTGAAGCATTTCATTTTTTGTCGGTTCAAAGACGTGCAAAAATATGGGCTTTAATTTTTTTTCTGAAAAAAAATCGAGATCTGAAAAAATCTCAAGAGTCAAAAAAGTTGCATTTTTAGTTGCTTTATTAAAAAAATATATAAAAATCTGGTGTGATACACGCACACAACTTCCTTTTACAGTGATCTTATAATTAGCCAAAAATTTGATTTTAAATTTTTAAGCATTTGTCGAAAATTTTAAAAACTTAAAAATTATACAAAAACGGTACAAAATAGAGTGTTAGTTCAAGAGACAAATTTTCTCTAGAATTTTAAGCTGAATTCAAAAATGTAATAATATACCAGGTGTTCTATTTAAAATAGGAGTTAATAAAAAAAAATAGAAAAAGAAAACAAAAGAAACCCATTTTAGAAGTATTCAACTGGAAAATCACCTATTTCACATCAATACACATTAAAAATGTAATAAAAATGTAAAGTTAAAAAAAATCGTTAGAGCCGTTTTTGAAAAAAATCGAAAGAAACTGAAAAATCACAAGAGTCAACACCTACTTCCGGTTATACGATTTTCTTTAAAAGCTTGCTGTCGCATCTACATAGTACACAAAACTTATATATGAAGTTTCAACGCCATACCTCTTTCCGTTTTTGAGATATTCTGTTCACAGACAGGCACGCAGACACACAGACAGACCAATGAGAAAATATACGTTTTTTGGGATCAGCGGACTCTAAAACGTGAAAATCTGTTGAAAACTCAATTTCGAATTTTTGGAGTGAATCCAATACTTCCTGTATTGTAAAAGGAAGTTAAAATTGCAAAAAATCTCGTGGGCGTTATTTTTTTATGCAAAAACTTAATCGTTATGCTCCCCTGGGCACGCCCCTGGAATTACTACATCAATTGTAATAGGTCCAAAAGATACCTCATAAAGTTATAAACAAACTCTAAAAATTTTATTAAAATCGCTTAAAGCGTTTATAGATAACCAAAAAAAAAACGAAGCGTTTCCGGACCCATATTTATTAGGACATTTTTGTTTGTATTGATGAGATCTACAGTGTGTTTCACTTTACATGGAAGCACCCCTGTATTTTCTTTGTTTTTGTATGAATCGATTTGAATTTTTTACCTTTTGTACAACTCACCAAGAAGCATCTATTCATGTTTTTGAGCGCACATGGCGTTATTAGCCTGGCCTACTACGATCAAGAACATGGGTCGCATTGTCAATATTTTGCATCGCGTTAGAGTTACAGGAAAAATTTATTAAGAAAAGTTGTTTAGAATCAAAAGAATACCCCAGATACCGATTTTCGTTTAATAATTCGAATTTTTTATTTTTATCCGTAAATTTGTCAAAGTCCCAAATTTCAACTTTTAATTTGGTATCAAATGGTGCCATGGAGAAACAACATTTTTATTATTTTTACAAACGTCATTAGCTAAATGGCTGAATTATGTTGAACTGTTGTTGAGAAAGTAAAAATAATTAGAATTACTTGTGAAAATGCAAGATCCAATAGAGAAGTAGCTAGAATATTTAATGAATGGCATCCAGGGCACGCACCTATTCATCCTGGAACTGTTTAAAAAATTAATCAAGTTTTTAATTTAACTGGAAATGTTGTTAAGCCCATACCAAGAAGAATAGTGAGAGAAGCATTCATTGGAGAAATGATTTTGGCGGCTTATGACGCTAATCCTCGTACTAGTATTAAGAGATATGGCATTAAATGTAACTATTGCACCATCGAAAATTGGGCGCTGCTTGTAACGTCAGAAACTGAGTGCCAGGATAAATAGGTGCACGCCCTGTATGCCTTCCATTAAACATTCTAGCTACTTCTCTATTGGATCTTGCATTTTCACAAGTAATTCTAATTATTTCTACTTTCTCAGGAACAGTTAAACATAATTCAGCCATTATTAAAAGCTAATGACGTTTGCACAATAATAAAAATGTTGTTTTTTCATGGCACCATTTGATACCAAATTAAAAGTTGAAATTTGGGACTTCGACAAATTTATGGATAAAAATTAAAAATTCGAATTATTAAATGAAAATCGGTATCTGGGGTATTCTTTTGATTCTAAACAACTTTTCTTAATAACTTTTTGCTGTAACTCTAACGCGATGAAAAATATTGACAATGCGACCCATGTTCTTGATCGTAGTAGGCCAGGCTAATAACGTCATTTGCGCTCAAGAACATGAATAGATGCCTCTTGGTGAGTTGTACAACTGGTGAAATATTTAAATCGATTCATACAAAAACAAAGAAAATACAGGAGTGCTTCCATGTAAAGTGAAACACACTGTATAAGTGGGTAAAGTATTTTACTCTTTTTTTTTTAACACCCTGTATTTTGTTTTTACTCCCAAAAATTCGAAATTGAGTTTTCAACAGATCTTCACGTTTCAGACTCCCCTGAACCCAAAAAACATATTATTTTTCATTGGTCTGTCTGTCTGTCTGTGTGTCTGTGAACAGAATATCTCAAAAATGAAAAGAGGTATGGGGTTGAAACTTTATATATAAGTTTTGTGTACTATGTAGATGCGACAGCAAGCTTTTGAAGAAAATCGCATAACCGGAAGTAGGTGTTTACTCTTGTAATTTTTCAGTTTTTTTCGATTTTTTCAAAAACGGCTCCAACGATTTTTTTTTTAATTTTACATTTTTCTTACATTTTTAATGTGTATTGATGTGAGATAGGTGATTTTCCAGTTGAATACTTCTAAAGTGGGTTTCTTTTGTTTTTTTTCTATTTTTTTTTATTAACTCCTATTTTAAATAAAACACCCGGTATATTATTACATTTTTGAATTCACCTTAAAATTCTAGAGAAAATTTGTCTCTTCAACTAACACTCGATTTTGTACCGTTTTTGTAGAATTTGTAATTTTTGGAAATTTTTAACAAATGGTTAAAAATTAAAAATGAAATTTTTGACTAATTATAAGATCACTGTAAAAGAAAGTTGTGTGAGTGTATCACACCAGATTTTTTTCTGTATAATGTACTATGTAATTGTTTAAAAAAGTCATTTTAATAGGAACAGTACTAAAAAATCTAAATGGGTTTACACCGAACTTCCCTCGCGCGAATTAGATCAATTTACAAATTTTAAAAAATTATCCCGCTGGGGTTTGAACCCGCCGCATCTGCATAGCGATCGTAACCGCACCTGCGTAGCAATCGACTGCATCGAAAAGTCGAACTGCGCCATTGAGCCTAATTGAAATGAGTGCGACGCGCGCTTCTATTTAAGGGAACGGGTAATGTTATAGTATTTAACATTACAAGCCAGGTAAAACAGGTTTTACTGGCGATAGGATTGGGATGACTGGCGAGCCGTTAGGCGAGCCTGTCATATCCTTGAGCCAGTAAAAATGGTTACCTGGTGTGTTTTGTTGAATATTTTATTTGTTTCTCACTTGTAAATAACTAGAAATTTACCATTTATTGAAAATGTCAAACTGACAAGCAACTAAATTCATCAATATGACACATACTAAGGAAGACAACTCTGGCTTTGCACGCTATCATTTATCTATGAGCACGCTTGTAAAATATAACTGGCTAGCCAGTAAATTTTTTACTGGCTAGCCAGTTAAGAAACATTTTCAAGGTAAATACAGTGACTTGATAAATTGATGTTTACAAGTGAGGAACAAATAATAGCTATTAACATATCTATGCATGTTATGAGTATCATTACTGACGCAAGATGTCGGTTCGAAATTCGAGCTCGTAGCTCTACGAGCTCGTAAGGTTACTAAATCACGTTAGCTACGCTAGCTAACTCGATTTAGTGACCTTACGAGCTCGTAGAACTAATGTAATGACATTTTGTTATCGTTTTCAACGTCAAAACGATGCTTATATTCGCACTAGTTGTAATATGAGATTTGATATTGACACTAGTTGCAATATAAGATCTCATATTGACACTAGTACTAATATAAAAATTTAGAACAACTTTGAAGATTTAAGTAAATTTATTTACTATAAAAATTAATATGATCACAATTACAGAAAACCTTGTATGCAACACGTTGCAAAATTAGTATTTTTCACACACAACGTGTTGCCCAACTCGCTTGGTTCCTAGGGCAAACTTCACGTCTAATGTGAAAAATACTTTCATTTTGCAAATTGATACATAAATAGCTATTTTTAAATTCTCTTACTCATAACATCTTCATTTTAAGATTTGATCGAGTGTGTATGCGTTGATTTACCGCCATGATTACAGTTATCTTGTGTCATATTGTATCATATGTATAATGTTTATATTTAACCGTCATAACGAAAAAAATAATCATGACGTTGCTGCATTGTCTGAACATATTTTGAAAGCAGCGGGTGAAGCTCTGAACAGCTTAATTCCCGAAAAGTCCAAAGCTAGGTATGAGGAAGTGCATAATGCATTCAAACAGTGGTAAGGTGGGAATCATATTGAAAATGTTATTCTGACATACTTTCAGCAACTGATGATTTATTCCAAATGTTCTTTTGTGAGATTCTTTAATTCTTTTTTGTAGTCTAAGAAGCACAGCCCTTCGTCATTGTGTGTCTATTATTCGATGCTGCGAAGCACAAATAGAAAAGTAATTCAAAAGCTGTATGCATTTGTAAAGAGGCACCGAAGTGAAGAAAGCCAAAGTTCTCTCCGATATTGAATTCAAAAAGTATTTGATAGAGCCAAGAGACGAGTAATACTTGTTGGCCAAACTCTATTGAAGTTTGATTTGAAAAAGTTATAGATCCTACGTTATTTTCAAGTTGTTGCAATTTTCGGGTTATTTGGAGCATGCCGGTGTGATGAAATATATAACCTGACAATAAATGATGTCAAAAAGGAAGGCTCCGTTTTGATCATGACAGTTGATTAAACAAACAAAAACAAACCACATTTTGTTACCGTTGTTTTAGAGGGTGCTATAAATTTTATGCAAATTGTTTAAAAGTACATGAACCTGCGACCAAAACACGAATCACGAATACTTCTCTGTTTTTTTAGAATCGAGGAAAATATAGCTTGCAACGAGTAGGTATCCACAAGATTTCTTCTGTTCCTAAAAGGATTGCTACTTTCCTGGATATACCCAACACTGACCAATACACGGGTCATTGCTTGAGGCGAACTTCTGCTACAATGCTGACCAACACAGGGCGAAACGGTACCGATCTGAAGAGGTTGAGCGAGTGGAAGAGTTCGAGTATAGCAGCAGAATACGTAGAGGAATCACTTGATAACAAGATTAAGGACCGATTTCATAATCAATTTTAAATATAATTTTAACCAAGGAAATATTACAATGTGAATGATGACATATGTAGCACATGTGACTGTGCACATTCTAATGTTACTTTAGTTAAATGAAGCTTTAAATTTGATTATGAAATCGGCCCTTAGATAGCAAAAACAATGCTTGACAGTGGATAATCTGGCGCTTCCAGTTCAATAGTTTCAGGAGAAATTATGTATATTAAAAATACAACAGAAGTGATGCACAATACTCCTTCACATGTAGAGACTTCAGAGATATCTTTCCCAGCAATCACCTTCTCGAGTTTTGAAAGACTAACATTAATATCTATTATGGCAGACAGGAGCAGTAGTGATACATTTCAGTTTTTGATTATTATTGTTTCGATTTTCGTATGTTTGTATTAGTAAATATCATACTATCTTCATTATTTCATTATTTCTTGACTGTTGCTAACATGTCAATATGATAATGGTTGCCATGTACGAGAATTTATTTTTATGTTGAGGCTCCACTTGATTGCATATGCCTAACTATTTATTTTATATATCAGTACCCACACACTGCAATGTATTTGATTATTATAATTATTTTCATACTTTTATAAAAATCAATAGCGCCTTGAGACTCTTATTAGGGGTGGTTCGATAATCTAGTAGTTTGTTAATTCAAATTTTATTTTTATCATGTTTTTTAACTGTCTTTTGTGGTTCAGGAATATTAAGGAATGGACCAATCGAAATACACATACAATCTTCCATACGACTCAAGACAGCCATAATGGTTGCCGACATCACATGATACGGCACTGGAAGAAGAAGAACTGTTTTTTATTTAATATAGCTTCAATAGGATAAACTTAAAAACCCACCTGAACAACTTTCACTTTTGCTGCTGGAATGTCACGTCCAAACAAAACTCCTCTTGACTTCTACTGCCTGGATCCCCTTAGCTAGTCCTGTTTTAATGTGCTGCTCAACGGCAAATATGCACCGATCTGTCAAAACTCTGGCTGCTAACAGGAAAGGTCCCGTTCCACCTCAGAAAAGCTCCTATCACCTTCCAGACGTTCCCTCGTTCCAACTGATTCACGGCAAGTTTGCTATTCTAGATGATCCTTGATTAATATTCTTCTTTTATAGCTCTAACTATAGCAATATCTGTCGTAAGTATCCAACAGTATTGCGAAGTCCTGAAGTCCCTCTGCTGTCCTCCGTGGTCAGATCCTCACCTCCTCAGTACTCCATCGACATCTCCCGCAATGTGTAACTTTTATTAATGGACCTTCTTATCACTTGTATTAATGAAAATAAACAACTATATCCAAATCCAATTCTCTTCTTGTTGCGTCTACTTGCTTGTATCTAATTAAATAACCTTCTGATAATCTTCAATAACTGAATCTTCATAGCTAATAATTTTCTTTTATGTTTCCATTTATATTTACCACGTCAATTTATTAAAACCCTTTTTATTTGACTAATTGACATAATAAAATTACGGTAAATTTCTATTTTTTATTGGAATCGAAAAAAAATTGTATCAAAATTATATTTTATGTTTTATTAGTGGTTGATTTTTCTAAAAATGGTAACAAAAACTGCTTAGCTTCTAAGTTACAATTATTTATGCCTTCTACAAATTAAAATAATTTGAGTTCTACTTACTCATCTTATTATTTCAAATAGAAATTATATTTGTCATATGTAATCTGCGCATATATTTATCTTATACCTTTTAAAACCATTAAAGAATACTCAAGTGCTATACATATCATCTTAGTTTGCATCAAAATTAAATTCTATTAATAACTTTCAATTAAACAGGAAATTCTTTTATAAATCTTTCTTATTTGATTATATTGATATACCAAATTTTATATTTAATTAATCTTCAACATAGACTGTCCTTCATAAATCATAGCAATATATAAACGATACAAGTTTAATTATGAGCATCTTAACGAAATGAGTTTGATTGCCAGAACGAGGCGGTGAACCGAGTTCTGCGGCAATCAAACGAGTCTCGCTAAGTGCCATAAGCAAACGTGTATTGTTTTATATTTTATCTTCATGAATAAATTCTGGTTCAATGTATTTTTTTATATAAAAATAGTGCGGTAATGAAGCTCTAAAATTAATTTGATTAATAGTCTATGACAACACCGATGAATATAATAGTAATTTACGTTACAAAACCGTAATGTAGTGTTTTGCAGGTCGAGCCAAATAGATTCCAGGGCGGTCGTAAAGAAAAGAATATTACCGAACAGATACATTTATTACTTAGTTACCAGCGTACTTGTAAACAAAGGCTTAATAGCCTGAAACCGATAAAAATCTAAACCGACTAGTGAGATAAAAACCATATCACTCACTACTGTATTGTTGGTAGCACTGTCAAGCTATACCAAATTTGAGATTTGCAAGTTAAGTTTTGCGTCAGTCTGTGTCAAATAATAAACAAACCTAACCCGATAACCTTGAATTTGTCAATATAAAATTTAAGTTTTTTTAAATATTTATAGAGTTATTAGATCAAATGGCATGCGTGTGTTATTACAAATAATTCACTCGACTTTTCTCTTGTGGATTATTTATAATATAGCACACTTATACCATAAATATAATTAGTATTATCGGATACGATAAGGATGTACTGCCAAACTTAAATTCCGATAAAATTACGCTAATCGAAATTAGTGTTAAAATAGTATATTGTTTTATTAGGATTATAAGTGGCACTTTGTTTGACGAGCAATTATGTTTGCATTTGCAAGGCGAAGCGCAGAGTAACCGAGCAAACGCAAAAATTGAAAGTCAAACAGAATCACTTTTAATCCGAATAATACACAGATACTATTTTTTCGGCAACCTAGAAAAGTACAAAATATTCAAAATTTTAAATGATTGGTTACTTTTGACGTTTCTCATTTAAAACTCATTATGACAACTACATCCATAGCCAACCAAATTAAAGTTACTTTTAGTGCCTAAGAAGTAATAGTATATTACAGCCCGAGATGGGAAGTGTTTTATTACTGTCGAGAGATTAGTTAGCTGATTGAGACGCGCAGCGTCGAAATCAGCTATTATCTCGAGACTAAGGAAACTTCCTGTCGAGGTTTGTATACTATTTTATTCGCAACCACTTTATTCTAAACAATAATTGGAAAAATTATTATATTATGATACGACAGGTTGTGACGCGCATGAATGGATCAACGAGATTCCCAGTGTCCCTACCTACTCAGATGTCGGGAATGTACTTCCCCCACTCACTTCCCGCACTTGAGCGGGAAGTTAGTGCGGGAAGTAGCGGGCTGAAATGTACGACTTCCCCCACTCAAATGAGGTCAGGAATGTTAACATTACATATATGGTTGCGAATAAAAGTACTTTTAATCCTAGGAACTACAAGTGCTGCATAGCAACATACACTTTTTGTGTCAGTAAGCAAAACGTCCACTTCAATGACAGATGTTGGTATTAATAGTTATTAAGGTACTAAGGGCATTATGAGTAAAATAAGAGCCCAAGATTGTTAGTGTACTAACCGAGGGCCTTTGGCCCGAGGTGTGTACAACAATCGCGGGCTCTTAGCTCATAATGCCCATAGTGCCTTCAAGGTTTTATGTCCTACCAATTTTCTTACCTAATTCATATTCATATTCAATTCATATAATTCCTATGATATGGTATTTAAGATTGATCTAGTTAGCTGATCTAAGTTAGATTTGTGACATTAGCTGCGCTGTCATTAATTTTCATTGTGGCAGTGGTGCATAATAAAGTTGTATCCATGGAAACAAATACTGTTAATTTTTCATAATAACCCTAGTGTTCTTATGAAGAAAATAATTGCCCTGGAGCGTTATTTTGTATCTAAGATACCTTAAAATAGAGTCATTAATTTCAATTAATGTACTGGTAGGACATAAAAGTAATAACTTAAGACGATTGCGGAAAAAACTTTTACTCATAATCGAATAATATGTACCTATGTTTCTAACCTTCAAAACAGTAAGAAAGTGAGTCATTGTTTACTTTACTTTCCAGCTGGCCGGGAAAGGTTTTTTCCGGTTAGTTAAACGTCACTTTCAATGAACTTGTCATGCTACCTAACAACAGCAGTAACCTATTAAACTGCGATAAAAATTTGTATTATTTGAAACCCGATTGTGAGTAATAGTTATTTACGTATAGAAGGCCGGAAGAGTAAGATTACGCCCGCAGCCAAAATTTCGGCCCGACGGAGGAGGGCCTTTATTTGGCTAAGGGCGTAATATACTTCCGGCCTAAGGTACGTACAACGTTTTACGCACAAGTGCATGGACAAACATTTAAAATAAATTTAGATTTTTTAATGCCAAAAATTGATACCACAGTTAAGGTGCCATGCGGTAAAGTAATTTGCGGGCAGCAAAGTAACTTTACCGCCCGCGTTTTTATTTTTCTGCACGCAAATTACTTCACCGGCCGCCGGGCGTCAAGTTGTAGTTGCGGTCGTGGTAATTAAGATGTAAACTTTCATTTTCGGCCCGGTTGTGCGTAAAATAGTATACATACTACCGTGAAAAATGCCATTCCTGTTTCGAGATGAAGTTAACCAAGACGCGAAGCGGTTAACTACTTAAGCTCTCGACAGTAATGAAACACTTGCCAGCTATACTAAATTTCAAATAAGCATGCAGTACTTTGAACTAAATAGTAATCATAACTATGGCCGTGATTGGTCGAAACAAAGTCATCATTACAACCATCTGAAAATAAAATAATTTTTCAAAACTGTCAATTTGACATTTAGAATGAATTCTAAAAATATAAACGGAAAATCGATAAATAGTGGGTAAAAGAGGCCGTACAAAATGTTTATTTGAATTATATGTATAGGACGAATTTATTCTAAAACATGAGCAGTCACACAAACTTATATTTTCCTAGTGTAAAATTGAGTTTGAGTTCGGAGCGCCATCTACTGCATTCTTATTTGAAATTTAGTATAAGTGTATGTAATATACTATTTGCCCACTCATTTTCCCCACTCCCAAAATATGTCAAATTCGAGATTTGCAGGTTAAAATTTGCGTCAGTCTGTGTCAAATAACAAACAAAATCTAACCTACCAACCTCGACTTTGACATAGACTGACAATAGACTTCAGGTACTGCCAAACGTATAACACGAACAAATTTTATTTCGAACCAAAATTTGTTTTTGGTATAAATCACGCATATTATAAAATTTTAATATTTATTCAAAAATTCAGTTGCAGGATTGATCAATACGCTATACAACATTCAGAAACTATACTAAACTTCAAATAAGAATCCAGTCGATAGCGCTCTGAACTAAAACTTAATTTTACACTAGAAAAATATAAGTTTGTGTGACTGTTCATGTTTTACAATAATTTCGTCGTATATAATTGAAATAGACGTTCATGCCAAATGCCAAACTGACAATTTTGAAATTATATTTGATTTTCAAATGGTTGTACTGATGACTTTGTTTTAACCAATCACGGCCATAGTTATGATTAGTACTTAGTTCCAAGTACTGCATGCTTATTTGAAATTTAGTGTAAATCACTCACCGACAAACGCGTAAGTAAAAATCTCATAGTTTTTCCACTCGTCCAATAATATACTTTTTCGACTACCATTTTCCATATGCCAAAAGCATGTTGTTATTGCATACTATGCAATAATATTTTTATTGCACATATCTGTCACTTTATTGCACACTTCTGTCAAAACTGTTTATGAAATTTGGTGAGTTTTTAATGTAAAACAATGAAAGTATACCTAACATGATTTTTTCAATTTGAAATGAAGTTGACCTTTTGTAATATCTTTTAGCATAAATATGTGTTAGTGGAAAAAATTATTTATACAACTCGTATCTAAAGCTTCTTTTTGCACTTGTAAGATTTAAAAAATTCGCCTTCGGCTCATTTTTTAAATTTTCTCACGCGTGCAAAAACGACACTTTAGCTACTCGTTGTATAAATAACTGTTTTCGACAGCCGTCAAAAAATAACACTTTTAGCACGAGTTTGCATACAATATTTTTTCTACGGCCTTAAATTTACTGTTATTAATCCCCATAAATGTCGCCTTAACAAAGGTTTGCATTTATGACAGTTATAAATTACGGCATAGTAAAGAGCTGGCCGTGACGGCGCAGGTGACTGTTTCTGCAGTCGGTAGCTCTCAAAGTTAGTTATCAAAGGTAATTATAATAGTACACACTTTACTTTATTCATTGCATAATGCTCTAATTATTTAAAAAACACTTTACCTCTAACGAAAGAAGTAACTAAAACAACTTTATAACCTCACTTCCAGTTTAAAATACACAAATTTAAAACCAGCTGAGTTTATTTTTAGCACGCTGATGTATAATACGTCATTTTTAGTTCGACAAGCTAGTGCTAAAATGAATGACTTTGTTTACTCTGCTATCGCCTCGTCAAAAGAAGTAAGTAACATTCTCACGCTCTAAAATCATTAATTTCGCGCACTTAACACAAAAATAACATATTGATCTCTCGGTAGTACTTCCCAATATGTCACTACGACTTTTCTCGCCCGTCAATACAAAATTTATGTTTTTTAGATATTTATTAAGTTGTTGGATAACATTTTGAATAGCACGCGTATTTTATTACAAATAATTCACTCGACTTTTGTCTCGTGGATTATTTGTTATAAGATTAATAACTACATATTATTATCGGATACAATAAGGTCGTACTGTCAAACTTAACTTCCGATAAAATTGCACTAATCGAAATTAGTGTTTAAAAACTTAATTTTTTGTTGCCAACATAAAAAAACAGAAGTATCTTTAAAAAAATGCAATAACAAACATGCAAAATAAAAATAAGGAAGGAAACTTCAACAATTTCACTCTAAATATGTGGTCACCTCCCTTCTAAACATTTGTAATAATTCTTATAGATGATCGAATCGTTTGTTATTAATTTTTTTAAGATATCTGTGTTTTTAACTTTGGACACTAATTCCGATTTAACTAATTTTCTGATTTCTAAGTAAGCGAAACTGATATTGAACAGTATATCCGTATTGTATCCGATAATAAGTTAACTTTGAAGTGTCTTCTTTTTCTGTAATACATAGGGCCGGTTGCAGAAAGCAATGTTAAGTCTGGTGTTAGCTAACGCGACGTCAAAGTGAACAAAAACGAATCAAATCTCAAATGTTTATGGTAACTAATACATTAGTAAACAAACATTTGATTCGATTTTGTTCACTTTGACGCGACGTTAGCTAACACCAGACTTAACATTGCTTTCTGCAACCGGCCCATAGGGTGGTAGAAATAGGATAAACTAGTAAAAATTGTTTTTCGGAGTAAGTGGCTGTGATAAAAACAATATGTTCTAATCGATGAATAATAAAAAATTGCCTCTTTGTTACCCATTGTTCTGAGCACACTGCATATTAGGTATTCATCGCGAATTTCTCTAAACAACAAATGTAAACATGTCTATGGTTGTGGTAGCCCTCAAATTTCAAGCACCTTGTATATCTAATCTATTAAATGGTGATTGCATTAATTTAGGAATTACGGAATTAATTTACCAACTTGTTTAATTGACCAGTTTAAATGTTGTCACTGGTATTAACTGTGCAGCTAGGCAACACACATTGCTTGTATAGGATTAAGTTATAGACAAGTTATATTTTTTACCGAGTAACAAAATCGAATAAACCGATCCCTAACAATGAGCAAAAAATAAAAAGCACCACTTTCCACAATACTGTTTAATAATAATAGTATAAATATATTAAAATTTATTTGGTAGCTGCCCTCTGAATTTTCATTTGTGTTAGCGACATAGAAGCTATATAGCCTATTTATTCTATGCGTTAACGCCGGCTTAAATCTAAAAAACTACCGTCCCTTTTAACAACTACTCGCGATAACCAAGAGCAAAAATATATGCAGATACTATAAAAAATATATTGTGGAGGAGCTGGGATTTGAACCCAGGACTTTCAGCATGCGAAGCAGACACTCTACCACTGAGTTACACCCCCGATAGATAACCGTCTTCCTCCAGCGTTATTTTAGCTGTAACATATTTTATCCATTAAATTATTTTTATTTTTTTATTATTAGAAATAACTAACATTTGATATGTCCAATATCACTGTTTTTATATATAAATATTAATTTTTAAATATATGCGCTAACCAGAATAAAGTATTACATACACGTAAAAATGCAAACTCAGCGTTTTGCGGCCAGTCGAAAATAAATTCGATTACTGATTAAATTAACACATATTTTAACAATAATTTTCTATAAAAAATTGCAAAAATTTTCCCATACCGGGAATCGAACCCGAGCCTCCTGGGTGAAAGCCAGGTATCCTAGCCACTAGACCATATGGGAGTGTACGTGAACACTCATAACACAGGTATAAAACAAATCTGTCACAATTATTTCAATTTAATTAGCATTATTATAAAATATTATTTAACTTAAAATTGTAATTTATTATTTAAATTATCTATAATAATATCTGTGCTGCTTAATAATTTATTATAATATTTTTTTGCAAGCGCCATCTATTATAAAGTAATTAATATAGCAAACACTTTGGGAAACAGAAATCTTCATAGCATTTAAAATTTGAAAATTATTGAAAATTTATAATTTCCTAATTAGAAGTAGAAAACTTTCTCATAAAAGGTAACTGTTAGCAAGCAATTCATCGCTACTCAGATATTCTTTGACGGACAACCAGATAATAATTTGAATGTTACCGATGGCATGCTATCTACTACAAAATCGTCTAACGGATAGTTATCCAAATTAGCATCAGTAAATGATTTCCTATACACATATAATTGTGTCGGTTACATAATGCTTCACATTTACAGTCGAACCGCGTAGAAGTACAGATCGAACGTACAATGGAAGGTTCAAACTTGAGGTAGGATCAATTTGAGGTTAATTCCTCCAGAGAAATAATTATTGCTCGGAATAATTCAAATATTATAATTTGAAAAATTCCTAAAATTGTGTTTTATCAAACCTCTGTTATAGGGAAGGCATGCTGCTGGGCGTCGGAAATCCACTACTGGACGTTTCAGCAGTTGTGGACCAAGAATTCTTGAAGAAGTATGACATGAAGCCCAACGATGCTATTCTAGCAAGCGACAAGCACAAACTGCTCTGTGGAGAACTGGCAGAAAAATGCAATGCAGATTTCATTGCTGGTGGAAGTGTTCAAAATGCATTACGTGTTGCACAATGGATATTGGACAAGCCTAAAGTAACTGTCTTTTTTGGCTGTGTGGGTGAAGATAAACACTCAAAAATTTTGGAAGACAGAGCCAGGTCAAATGGTGTCAATGTGCAGTACCAGTACCACGAGACGGAGCCTACTGGCACCTGTGCCGTTTTAATCACTGGAAAACACAGATCGTTATGTGCAGACCTAGGAGCAGCAAATTGCTTCACAATAGATCACATCCATAAGCTCGAAAACAGGAAGCTGATCGAAAATGCGCAGTTCTACTACATATCGGTGAGTGTTGCTTTTTTTTGTGAATTTCCAACAAAGTGCTTAATTCCATAAGGCTTTTACATCTAGTATGGTAACAGACGTAATAAATTATATAAAGTAAATACATAGATAAAAATGCTCAAACAACGTCAAGCTTATTTTTAGTGCCGTTTAAACAAACAATTAGCATATTTAAATTATAAAAATTTTACTTTGAATCGAACTTTCACAGATGTACAGGATGTCCAAAAGTAATGTCACTTTATGTAATGTAACATTTTTATTTATTTAACTATTTAATACTAAATGAAACTACAGTGTCTAATTCTAGAAGGGAAGGGGCAATAAATATTTTTTTCTGAAGTCGTTAGATCTTGTCCATTACTTTCCCTGGCTACTGATCTAAGGGTCGCAATTTGAATTTCCAGTCCCCGTGAAAATTTTAAAAATAAAAAATGCCTATGAAAACCTCTGCAGAATGCCATCGTTTGGAAGTGATACAAAATGGTCTCATGTTGCTACGATGTGTAGCATGTAAAAGATCTCTCGCTGGGTTGAAATTCTGAGTCTCATCCGCATGCCTAGACCTTGTTCTTAACAAACAAACTTTACCTGACTCAATACAAAAGGCAGACCACTATGATATATTTTTTGCCAGAAAAATAACCTAATATAATAACCAGGTTACGTTTTGCGTCAGTCTGTGTCAAAACTGACACAAAAACTAACCTGCTAACCTCGAATTTGACATAAACTTACAGTACCACCAACATAAACAGTGACAACCTAAGAAAAAAATCACAACCATTTATAGTCACCCGGTATTAGCTAACAGCATCTTGTAAAACTGATACTCCAAATAATTGTTTGTTTTATTAACATCTTTAGGCTAAATTGTAGAATCCAGGCCACATTTACCTCCTTTTACTTTCTTCCCCTATAATTTTAATTACGGTTACTAGAAAAACAAGGTTAATAATGATTAATATTAACAATAGGAGGAAAATGTGCCCTGGATTCCCCAGTTTTATCCAACTTTTTAATTGTTTTTCCTAGTGATGCTTACATTAATTCGTGTTTTATTTGCGCATCATACCCATACAGGATGGCCCAGAAGTGAGCGCACAAAAAAGTCCATAAAAGAAGCCAGTGAGTTAACGTTTCTGAAATAATTATGAAGATCGTTATATGCATTGCTGAATTACAAATTGTTTCCGTTGATAATTTATTTATGGGTTTCGTTAATGCATACAAAATCGTTCATTAATAGCCCTTATGAATGCGTGATTTTGTTATTTTCTAAAATCGTTTATTAATTACTCCTATTAATGGATGATTTTCTATTATTAAACGATTTTAGTATAGGAAATCAAAGCTACCATGAATGATATGTTTTTCGGACTTTTTCCACTGTCTAGGGTGTAAATCACACAACGTTTCGGGAGTTTTGATCTACTCCCGTCTTGTGTCTGTGTAGAAAATAATGACCCTTATTAATGAATGATCTTTTATTAATGAACAATTTTTAAAATGTCTCGATTATTAATCGCTCCCATTAACACACTTGTTTGTTAAATAACTATTAAATATTTACTGCTTTACTGTTGTTGACGTATTAATTTTTTTTAAAGTATTGTTGATGACCATAGCAACATTACAAAAATCTTGTCACTTTTCCTTAGCACTATTTCTTTCTGAAAGTCGGTTCGCCTGGGTGGAATAAAGGGGTTTTTTAATAATAATAATAATAACTGTATTTAGCTTCAAACTACACCATACACAATGCAATACATGATATAAACTATATGTTTAGATAACTTATTTATTATATAGATAACTTATAACCCCTAAAAACTGTCACGGTACAACACATTTTTGAACACACTGTACATCTTCAATAAAAATTAATTCATCTAGCAAATGTTTAGGAAATAATCCTTTTTTACTTCCTTTTACGATCAAGGAAGTATTGGATTCACCCCAAAAATTCGAAATTGAGTTTTCAACAGATCTTCACGTTTTAGAGTCCCCTGAACCCAAAAAACATGTTTTTGTTTATTGGTCTGTCTGTCTGTGTGTCTGTCAGTCTGTCTGTGAACAGAATATCTCAAAAACGAAAAGAGGTATGGTGCTGAAACTTCATATGTAAGTTTTGTGTATTATCTAGATGCGACAGCAAGCTTTTGAAGAAAATCGCATAACCGGAAGTAGGTGTTTATCCTTGTGATTTTTCAGTTTTTTTCGATTTTTTCAAAAACGGCTCTTGACGATTTTTTTCAAACTTACATTTGTAATGTGTATTGATGTGAGATAGGTGATTTTCCAGTTGAATACTTCTACAATGGGTTTCTTTTGTTTTTTTTTTCATTTTTTTTTTATTAACTCTTATTTTAAATAGAACGCTCGGTTTATAATTACATTTTTGAATTCTACTTGAAATTTTAAAGAAAATTTGTCTCTTGAACTAACGCTCTATTTTGTACCGTTTTTGTAGAATTTGTAATTTATGAAAAATGTTGACAAATGCTTAAAAATTAAAAATCAAATTTTTGACTAATTACAAGATTACTGTAAAAGGAAGTTGTGTGAGTGTATCACACCAGATTGTTTATTTTTAAAAAGCACGACCATCGAATTAATATATTGCAGTGGTATTAAGCCCTACGGCTCTGCTCCGAGTGCAGTACAATATTAAAATTAAATCAAAGCACGGAGTAAGGGTGTTTTATTTAGCTGCGAGACTATAAACTTAAATATCAGTCAGTAATTGCATTGAGAAAGAGATGCTTGAATTAAAAGAAAGGTTTTGAATAAGGAACGCAAGGGACAAGGCTCGTTTGTCACAGGTTGAAATCGACATTTCAAAATTAATTAAATAGGTTTGTGCAGAATTAAAGCCGAACCAATAGAACTGATTTGTCACAGAAAGGTTTGCTAAGTGTGTGGTATTGTAGCGTAGAATTTAAATAAATAAGCAGGAAACATTTATGAACAATCTTAAATAAGGTACAGGAAGCCCGAATTATATTATCATATGTTGCAAAGAGCAAATTATAAGAAGATTAAGCTGTAATACCAAGAATAGTGGGGAAAAGCAGACATGTTAAAAATTTGGCAAGAAAAGCACACAGGAGGATATGAAAGAAAAGTGTAAAAAGGAAGTGAACTCTTAAAACTAATCAATGCAATGACGCGTGTGAGACAAACTAAGTGATTATAAAACGTGGAAAGTGGCGCAAATGAGACATTAATAATTAAAATGAACAGACATGATTTTTAGTTTTGGTCCATGTGTAAAAATGTATTAAAAAGTATTGTAATTGACTTTGGTTAATATCCGTTTTGTTCAGTTATAGTTATCAATTGTTTATAACGGATTATTAGAGAGAACAAATGAATAAATTAATTAGATTGATGCTGTAAAATTGTGCTCCTCTTAAAAATTGAATTTTTATATAATAAACAAGCTTATTTCTACATAAAAAGTGTACAGTTTTATTCAGTGCATTACCCAGTGCGTGTGGTGTTATTTGCAACAAAATCCGACACCAAAAGTAAGAAGGTTCACGGGGCCCGTTCCGAGAAGGTCGCAGCCGATTCAGCTCAAGATTTTCAAGTCTGCATTCCAGAGGGTAGAGCAGCTCTGTAAGACCGTCTACAAGAGGCTTCACCACGAGGGGGCCCATAGCAGCGCCACAACATCAACGGCGTCGTTCCATCCAGGCGAAGTTATCGACAAACAGAGATACTAATTTAACCTAAAATTAACGTGGTTAGGCCCAGGGAAAGCTACGTGCAGCATAAAGGAGACATTACTGAGCAAAATCCAAATATTTCACGGCCACAGAGAAGGTGTTGTTCGCATATCAAGTGGATTCCAAGTTTGAGGTTATGCGAGTAAAAGGACGCTTTTCCAAAACAATTGCTAAGCTTGCCCGCGTTATTTTCTGAAAGAAAAAGATATTTAGCGCCGCCAAGGGCGCGAAAATTCAAATAGCTACCTTGACGAATGTTCATAAACTCCATTTAGTAAAAATCAAATCACAACGCAGCCTGCAAAAGAAAAGCGAACTGTGATATTTTTATTAAATGAGAAAAAGAATTACATTTTAATCAGTGTCAATTTTATTTTAATAACATTGCAAACAGTGCCTTATATAATATAATAAATTAAATTATAAATACTGATTATTACTACAGTAGCCATTGCAATATGTATTTACCAAGTTATATGTACTCTTGATTATCATAACTTTTGTTTTGCTTATATTTACGCTTAAACTATTATGACTTAACCAACTTTGAATTCGTTTCAGTTCCTCATGATATTAATAATATCGTTAACGTTTTCATCAATTAAATATACTAACGTGTCATCGACAAATAGTTGTATTCTACATTTATTCACACACTGCACTATGTCATTTATATAGAAAATAAACAAATTAGGTCCTATAACTGTCCTTGGCTTTTTAACAAATTTATAGGTGTTGTTCGCAATCCATAATTTTTAAGCTTCGAAATCTAGGTACACCACTTGTGTCACTTATTTGTTTATTCCATTTTTCCATGTAGTTACCACTGTTTGTAATGCATTTTCACATGAGTTCCATTCACTAAACCCTGCTCGATACTTTGTTAGTAAGTTGTTAGACTTAACTTACTATATAATTTGTTTATTAATTACCAGTTCCAACAATTTTTTGTAAGTTGGTAGCATATTTATCGCCTTATATTCTTCACATTTCATAGTAAATTTTTTCTAATGGAATTATAATAGATGTTTTCCAAGATCTGGAAAAAGTACCATTTTCTAGGCTAGTTTTCATTCACTTTTAATATTATTTAACACCTTGTTAATTTTTTCTTGATTTGGATGGGTAACTATGCCATCTATGCTTTTCAAAAAATATATGTTAAATTTATCTGTTATTACATTTGTTCCGCCCTTCATTATTTTAATTTTGATTGCCCGTAAATGGCTAGCTAGCTCAGATGTCAATGCACAAGACTCGTCTTGTCCACAGCTTTAGGTCTGAAAATAAATCTCCAACCCCGCTAGGAATAAAAGCCAAGGCTGTTTACATAAACGTAATATACTACGTATATATGGGGGTTTACATACATACAAATAAAAGAAATACAAAACGACATTACGCAAATAATATACGCCGTAAATAATAAAGATTAATGTTTAGTTGATTGACTACAAGCTAAATGCTAAATTCTACTCACTTACAATTTGGCATTAACATATGCCATGAATAAACAAAATATTAACGTTTGTTTGTAGTTCTACGAGCTAAGAGCTAAATTCTCCATGCATATACAGTTTGCACAAGAAACAACGAACAAAATTCGAAACATTAACGCTAGCATGAAAGTTTGCGAAAATGTATTTCACGACAATTCACTTTAGTCCAATACTGCGCTACGCGTAACCGCTTGCAGGTATTTGCTGACTATGCAGCCACACCTTGAAGTTGCCGTCACAATTCCACGTTAAAATATGTGCTCGAAATATGATTCAACTGAGCACTGGATTGTGGATTTGATCAAATACATTGATCGTAAATGAACTAACCTGTTTTCATCTTTGCTGCCGGCTAAACAGTGAATCTGGCCCCTTTAATGTCGTCATTGGTCAAATTTGCACTTGGCACGATCGGTACTAAAATCGGGTGATTTTACCTTGAAATCGCTGAAGAAGTTTGCGGTTGTTAGTTATATAGACCTCGAGGATGCTCCCCCGATGTTGTACTACAGCCCCACAGATGTGTAGTCTTCCACAAAAGACCACAAACTGCTGTTTTACCAGTCTATTGTTATCTACATCTGACGTTATTAGGAGCTTATTCGCACTACATTATCGAGACATGCGGAGATTCGCATTGATCGCTCTTAATCTAATTAATACAACATCAAAGTTACAGATCACTTTTATGCCAGCGGTTGATTTATTAAAAAGCTCTGGTACGACGAATCAGGCCTGTTACAATGTTGAAACGAAATATGAATGCTGGCGATGAGAATCGCAAGCATAGGTGCAGAATGGGAACCGGAGGGGTGGAAGAACGCTATAAAACTGAATTAAAATTGGTTATGTAAAGAGTAAATTAACAAATCTGTTAAGTTTAAATTCTGATTCCCTTGCCTGTATGGTTTGATTTTGTATTTACGTTCATAGCCAATTTGCAATTTCATGCTTTTTAGTGTTAATTAGGCTTCAACATTGTAATCTAGCATGGTGAAAAGTGCGAGTATGAATCTGTTGGCGTGCATCGACCAATTTTGTGTGGTGTGATGTTCGATTGTATCATGTAGGGTATATCATACTTTTCTGCCACTTGCCTTATTAACAAATTGTTCTGTAAAATACCTGGAGGGCGACTTCTAGTATCCTCTGTATACTCCGTGTAAAAGCCTCTCTTCTTATTTGTTGATGCCATTTGTACTACTATAAGTTATATTAGCAAGATGCCTTAAAGTTAGGTATTCCTGTATTGCCTAGTTAGGGCATTGCTATTGCCAATTATTTAATTATAGTAGAGAACATGTTTTCAATTTATTTAAAAGTATCTACCGCAAAACTATTCAATTAAGTAGAGCACCATGGCCTTGTAGTTGATTATGCAATGAATACTCACGGGACTTAACAAAAATGCTGAAATTTAGAAAGCAGCATCCTAATATAACATTTTTGACGATTCCAGTTGTACTGCTAATTTGGGCTGCAATATGGATGTGATCTGAACGTAACCTGTCCCTATAATTAATTAACGTCAATTGTAAATTGTTATGGAAATAATCATACCAAATGATTTGTAAATGACGCCTTTCGATGACAAAAGATCAAATTGAAAGTTACACGTTATTCAGGTATTATTTAATTTAATTTGTTAAATCTTAAATGTGATTAGACTTCGTAATAGTTATTAATCGCAAAGTATCAGTAATGTATGAACAATTTATGAATGCTTCCAACCACTATAGAACACTTGGGTGAGTAAATCGTTTAAATTCATACTCATAAACCGTAGGAGTCAAACCTTGAGTAATTGTTTGTAAAAAAAACATTTTTTGTTATCATTTCGTTTATTACAGCAGTAGTGTATAAAGAGATTTATATAACAGTTATAGTTTACCAACACAAATGTATTATACAACGTAGTTCATATTTGCCAAGGTCGTTTCTTAGAATCCATTGAAAACTCCATCACAATCTTTCAATTTCGATAAAATAGTAAAAAATTGCTTCCAAAAAGTACTTCCGTAATTGGAAATTTTAAAAATAGTTTTGTAATACACTGCTTTTAAACCAATTGTTAAACAACCCATATTTGAATATCACTTTTAAACGAAAACTAGAGATTCTACATTTGAAAATGCCTTTTTTAGGATGCTTGCTAATTATGTATATAGGGTGTTTAAAAAACTGTATTGTTTTAATAAGACGTGCGAACGCCTAATCCACAGAGCTCGATGATTATTTCAAAAGCTAGAGCAGGTATTAAATTAAAATGTGTCTTAAGCGTCTACTGAAATTGCTATTGGTAGTTTTTTTGATTAAACGCTCCATTTTTTATATATTTGTGCTAATATCAATCTTTCCACAATTTATTAAAAAGCAAAATTTACTTTTTTATTTAAGAATTTTTTTATGTTATTTTGAAACAAAATAAGACCAAGTCTTTCTTATAAATCCTTTTCCGAAAATGTTTGCTAACAATATACTGAATGCTTACAAAATTGTGTACTTATTTTCTTAATTTGATTTATTAGAAAGTAGAGTCTATTGAACTGATGTTTTATAACATGAATCATTTGATTTTATTTTACTATCCTGGTATTATCTGATTGCCAAATTCCTAAATAGGATGCACGTCCGCAAACTTTACTTTTACTGTCTGCAACTTCATTACTATCCTGTTATTTGCTAATTGCGTAATTTTTCTTTAATGAGTTTATACACTTTCAAACATTTTCATAAATTCTGGGGAGGTTTACATTAAAACAAATATTTCAAGAACAGAGTGTCTAATTGAGAATCTACTAATTATGATTTTTTTGCAAAATTTAAAATCAAAACTAAAGAAATAATTTTAAGTGATTTGTTTTAAAAGTTCAGGCGACTGGACTACGCCAGTTAACTTAAATTCGGCTAATTGTATTTGATTAAACACTTGAGTGCAGCAAATCTTGATTAAATATTGAATATAGTTGTTGACAAATTTAAAAAAATATTAACAGTCTGTACCTTGCTAAGTTAAGTTTTTTTGGAAAAGTTTTGAACAATTATTTTGAAACTAAAATCTGTAGTTTTTCTTTGTGGGTGATATTAAAATACTTAAACGTAAAAAAAGTAGCTTAAAAGTTGCGATCATAAATAGAATTATCTTATGGCAAAAAATTTACGTAACTTTTCAGTGCTAACATGATTTGGTATACTTTCATACTAACAGCAATCCATAGATCGAATTTCCGTAGTTAACATGCATTTTATTTTCATAATGCATTTATTTATACTGCAGTTCTTATCTCTATCGTCAATAAGCAAATTATTAAAATCTGTAAACACTTTAACTGCTGTGCATAATAAAAAACTAAAAAAAAATACTGAAACGTGTTTAAATTTTCATAAAAACGCTGATTGTGAAGAAAATTTTTAAAAATTGCTCTATAATACGGACAATCAGTAACAAAACCAAAATTCATTCTCATGTCAGTAATGTCAAAATAGTCTTTACCCATCAGTATAAGATGTTTCAAACACATACATCTGCCACAGTTACATTTATATTTAGTTTTATGATTTATGTTAGTGTCGCAATAAACACATCGCCCCTTAATTTTTTTATTTTAATTGTGGAACTGTTTCAGATTCCTTATTGCAGGTTTCTCTTATTCTTGTTTAGTTTAATTATGGAACTTGTGTTATTTTAACACATCTTAGATGATATATAATTAATTCAAATAAAATATTTAGCAAATGATACATTACCATTGGCCACTTTGAATTGCTCTTGTGCAGTTATATACCTACCAAGTTGTTATCATTGAATTCTTTATCATTCATTCTCATTATACAGGGCATTCCATAATTGGCAATAAAATTCCAGGTAGCTATTTAGCCTGATCAATACTGAGTGAAAAATTGTAATGAAATAACATTTATGTTTCTTAGTTTACTCACACGTACTAAAGGAAAAAAATTGAATTTGACAATACTGGCAGAGGATTAGCTGTTCTATTATCCAATAAATAACAAAAGAAAGGCTACATAAACACTGAAATAACTCAAATAGGTAAACACTGGTGTTTGATTAAACACTGATTAACAAAACTAACAAAATAAATGACTGCAATTCTGGAAATCACAAACTTGAACTGTCATTGTCACCATATTCGCTAAAGTATAAAATACTTGCTTTCAACAAATTTTGAAAAGGAAAATCTCCACTTTCAACATGTTTAAAAGACGTATTCGATAAGAAATTACGATTTCCATAATTTGTTGTCTTAATTTCTGAAACCAAAAACGGTAACTTAAAATCGTTTGTACATATTTGGAAACTAACCATTAAATAGAAAAAAATGTATTCGAATTTTTCACTCAGAATTAATCAGGGTACAATGGCTACCTGGCACGTTATTGCCATTTCTGGAACATTCTGTATATAAATTTCATTTCTAATTTCCCCGTTCCAACAACTTTATCACTATCATACATTATCACAAACAAAATCATGTTTTTACTTTTGTAGGATGTAGGGATTGAATAATAATAATAATAATGTAGCGCTCACAGGCCTACGAGGCCCATTGCTTTGTAAGTTGTTTCTTCCATTCTTTCAAGGTGACCCAACCACTGTAGTCTTCGGGCTTTAATAACTTGAATTACCGTTGGCTCTTTGTACAGATCATAAACCTCGGTGTTTGTTTGTCTATGCCATATATCATTTATTTTCTTTCCGCTAAGGATTCTGCATAATAATTTCCGTTCCCATATCTCAAGTAGCAGTTGTGTTTTCTTCGTCATGTTCTAGGTTTCACACCCATACAGCAGGGTAGGTCTTAACATGCTCTTGTAAATTCTTTTTGTAGCGCGAGAGATGATTTAAGTTTCTTTTACTACCCTCATTTTTTTTCTTTTTCCCAAATTCCATATATTTACTTTTGCTCTCATTAATTTCCAAACCCATTTGCTTAGCTGCTGATATTAGATTTTTAGCTATCACTTCTAGCTCTTTTCTTGATGTAGGTATTAGGAGAATGTCATCTGCGTATGCAAGACATTGATGACTTCTATTGAAAAGGTCTCCATTTCTGTTTATACCACTGTTCCTGATTATTACGTCTAGTACTGCGTTGAAAAGGACTGCTGATAGAGGGTCTCCCTGTCTTACTCCCCTTTCCACACGGAAACTTTCTGATGTAAGTCCATTGGCCCTAGCTGCGCATGTGGCATTATTAATTGTCGTACTAACGAGTTTTATTACCTTTCTTGGGACGTTCAGGATTCTTAGGGCCCTCAATAGTTTCTTTCTATTTACTGAATCGTATGCACTCTTGAAATTAATAAATAACATGTATGTCGGTAATTCATATTCATAGGCGCCCATTAGAATTTGTTTAAGCATGAAGATTTGATCTGTCGTCAATCTGTTCTGTCTAAAACCTGCTTGGTACTCCCCAAGTGGAGGTTCCACGTAGGCTTCCAACCTTCTCGTAACATCGCCACTATCTTGTACGCCGTATCCATTAGGGCTATTCCTCTATAGTTGCTATAGTCAGACCGGTCCCCTTTTTTAAAAATTGGTAGTACTATGATCGCCTTATTCCATTGTATGGGCATTGTTTCCGTGTTCCATACTTCCTTTATTAAATCGTATAATTTGCTTATTAATACCTCTCGGCCGTACTTTAGGTTTTCCACTGTCACACCATTTTCACCTGGGCTTTTCTTATTTTTCATATCCGACATAATAATTTTCAATGCTTGCTTGCTTGTTTGCTTGCTTGCTTGCATGCTTGACGCCACTTTGAGAGCGAACCCGTGGGCCGAATTGGCCGATTTTGGTGTCAATCGACTCAGGGCGACGCAAGTAGGGTTTTCAAATTTTTATAAGTGACTTTTTTTATGTAGATTTAACCTCAAAATTAACTCGACACACAAAATGGATCACTCTTGTACAAATTGCATTAAATGAATTATTTCACGCCCAATTTGGGTGCAGAACGCTATTTGTGTAATATTTGTACAATTTCGGTTTTTGAAGGTTCTTCCTCTTCTTCTCCCACCTGCTGTTGTTCTTCTTGAGCTATCTTCCTCAGATTCTTCTCCTGTGTTTAATAGTTTTTCAAAATGTTTCCACCGTCTATTAATAACTTCTACGTTGCCTAGCAGCTCTTTGTTTTCATATTTCAAATATAGTTGTCTTCCTTGGTATCTAGTTCTAATGTTCTTCACGTCTTTATAAAAGGTTTTTATTTTTCTGTTTGTATACTTTTCTTCTATGGACTTTATTTTTCCTTCCATGTGCTTCCGCTTTTTCGTCCTACATATTTGTTTTGTCCTTCTTCCTAACAACACAAACGGAGGAAAATAAAGATAGGTATAACGATAAAAAAAAGGACAAAACAAATATGTAGGGATTGAAGGGTACTAAAATTCCCTACATGTGTATATTTTTCTCCACATATTTATAGTCTGTCTTTTTTTTATTTCCTAGTGCGAACAATGTTTTTGAACAAACTTGCTCCTCATATTGTATTGCTATAGACAAGGTTTTTCAAAATGATTAATTAATTCAAATGTATGATTGTTCTTCGTAACCTATCTGTAGGTGTCGAACTTTCAGAAATATTATCTTAAAATATTGAACATTTACTCCTAAAGTTTGTTTAAAGTGTGTGAGATTTCCAAATACAACATGAAAAACTGAGAGTGTCTCTAAGCTTAAAGTTAACTATTAAACATCAAGCATCAAAAGTATTGCTGATATTTCTAGCGTTGCAGCATTAGTTATGGTAGCATAATTATTCCTAAATTATGTATAATTTATATTAAATTTTTTCTTGCGGATCATTATTATAACCTCGTGTATTGTGATTTCAAGACAACTTTAATGTCAATAATTAGTACGTCACAAAGTAATTAAGCCATATCTTTTTCCATGTAGATTCTTGAACGTACGTGTATTCTTATTTCCACCATTTGGTAAAATTTTAGTTTATAGAATCCATTCCATTCAACTACTGAGGACCGCGTGTGAATAAACCTATTTGTGGTATAAAAAAGTTGAGTTTTAAATGGGAATGGCCTATAATTGTTTTTTACCGATAATTTTTTATGAAACATGTTAAACATCGTGCAATAAAATGAATAAATTATTATGAATAAACATTTTTTTTAAGGATTTATAATCTTTATAATCTATTGATACTTGATAATGCATTTGCAACTGATGCAATTTACATTTTATAGCAACTTAAAATACACTTCGTCATAGGTAAATCATATATAAATTTACTCGTGAATAATTTGGAATGAAGTGTAATCGATGAATATTAATGTGAGTTGTCACACTTTATTTTTAACTGCATCTGTTTATTGTGAAGGTTATAAAAATTAAGAACACATTATACTTAAAGAGCTGTGCATTCTTTATCAACAAAAGGTTAAGTTATGTGTAAGCCGAAATATTGCCCCATTTTGGTTACACTGTACAGGATGTCCCATTTTTAATATTGTTTTTATGAAAAATTTCTTTTTGGCCTCCTGACATGTAAACAACACATTCATGCACAGTTTACGTCCACCGTAACTACGATTTTACAGTTAGTTAGTGTTTTTACACATCCCGATACGGTAAAATGACTAGAAAATGTTTAGCTTTCAGAGACCGTTACAGAAAAAAGTTGTTTAGTAGTAATAAGGTTATTTGCAGAAACGCTAGTTACGCAATTCCTCGTTCAGTTGAGTTTTGGAAAAATAAAGAAAATTTATATTTACCACTCTGATTTTTACGTTTCAAAGCGTCAACTACAAAATGATCTGAAGGCAGCTTGCTTGATGACTTGATGTTCGAAAGCAAAGTCGATAATTTCTAAAATGTTCAAACAAATGGCGGCCAAAAAAATTAATACAATACTCAGTGTATAAGCATTTACAGCGCTCGGTTTTATTAAAAAATTAAAACCTCGTTCTGCAAAATGCATCCTACCGCACTTGTAATGTAAATAACTATCACAACTATTACAAAACTGACCTACTTTTAGCAAAAATATTAAAATTCCACAATTTTAACAAAGTCCATATTTTTGTTATGTATAAAAATATTCAAAAAGTGGAAAAAGCTTCTTAAGAATTTTTTTTAAAGTAAAATTCGTTGATTGTGATCCAAGTGCATAGATAGCAATTTTTTGTCTAATATTTAACATACCGGGTGGCCATAAACATCTGAGATCCCGGTAGCCATGGAATTAGCTACTCATAAATGTTGGTTAGCATTATACATATTTCAATTATAATAAGTATTGGTACAAAATGTAATTAAATACAAATAAGAGGAGGAAAATGTGCCCCAGATTCTGCAGTTTAGTCTACGACTCGATTATAAAAATCTCCTATTCTAACTTCATTACTTATTGCAATCTGTAATAATTTTTGACAGATAGGAATTTTAATTGTGATGACATTAATGACATTTAGTTTAGTTGGATTCATCACTTTAATAAAGCGGTGTTGATTCCAACGGTAATGTGATATCAGATATTTATGGCCACCCGGTATTTTCTATAACAAAATATCAAATTTGGGACACTCTATTTCCTTTTTTTGGAATGTTTCAATTTGATTATATTTATTGCTTTATTAATAGTTCACTTCAGTTTCTAAGCTGGTTTTTTGTCAAACTCTTATCATTTAATAGCCCACAATTTCATAAGTCCTGTTATCATCTTTGCACATACACTCATTGAAGTAAAACCAATTTATCATAACATTCGGAAAAATAACTTACTTCATTCCTGATGATTTCAACATACAATATCCGATAAACTAATTTTAAATATGTATAGGCGATTAATCAGTAGAATAAATGTTACCGCTTTTCAAAAAATTAAAAAAACGTTTTGCCCATGGCCTTCTTATGTGACTATTTAACCTATATATAATATACCTCACGACATTCACAACATGGACCAGTTTGTACATTTACACACGCTGTTACACGCACTATACACAATAATACATCGATATGCATTGGACTAGATTAGATTTAAATTTTATTCTTTTTAAAACTATTATTGGAAGAAATATTTCAAATACTTAGCCGGAGTAAATAAAAGCTTTTTCTTATTGAAATTATGAAACAGCTGACAGTTGTAATCTATTTTAGTTAGTTGTTTATACTAAGCACTTATCGCTCCATGACCTGACCTAGCCTGACCTTATCAGTCTTTATGACCTTTTTAACTGCGGTAAAATACAACATACTACAATGCAATAGCTAGGTCGGCTGAAATGGCAGTGATATTGTGGGTAATATTTTAGTTGAGAATAATATTTACCTTATGTTTTGTTTAGCATCAAAAAGAGATGAGAGCATTGCAAATATGTTCCTCTTCATCGAATTTTATGATACCTTATGGTGTTGGTGCAGATTGCAAAACAGCCAAATTTATGATAAGTCACTTCCACACAGTCTTTTCCACTGTTTCCTGTTTTGAGTTCTATTTTTAGCCTCCTGTCAACTAATTCCAGAGCTGTGCAAATTACTTTTAAAAAGTAATTAATTACCAATTACCGCCCAATGCAGTAATTTAATTACCAGAAATTCAATTACTCACAGGAAATAGTAATTCAATTACCAATTACTTAGTAATTGTAATTATACAACATCAATTACATTCAATAGAAGTTATTGTCATATAGTTGCATTTAGTAGAACTTTCTTGCCAGTTGCAACTATCATTCATGTCAGTTTGATTCGTAATCGTAATCTAAAAACGCTTAATTTGCATGTTTTGTTAACTATAGTAACTTACTTTATCACTCTTGAAGGTTTTTAGATAATTAAATCGTGTAGCTACATGCACCGTTCACCAAAACCAAAAGTTTTTAGTTTGTTTTGATGTAAGATGTAAGTAATAGTAATTTATTATACAAGACGATAAAGTTAAATTTTATCCACGAGTGAATCGTTTAACGTCGAGACGAAGTCGAGACGTTAATGATTCAAGAGTGGATAGAAATAACTTTATCGTCGTGTATAATACAATATTTTTTTCTATAGCAAGAACTTTAACAATTTCAAAAGAAAATAATGACAGTCAATCACATTTCAAAACGTCAGTAGCTAGATCGGGTTGCTACGATAGTACGAAGCTGTCATATTTAATTTAAACAAAAGTTAGAAAATTAAATTACTTTATCTATCCTTGATGTTAAAGTGCTACTTTATCTACCCTTGCTGTTAAAGTAAAACTTGACCTTTTGTTTTGAGTTGATAAAAGCACACTTTAACATGTGCTATAGAAAAAATAAATAAATCCAAGGATAACAATTATACAGGGTGTCCCAAAAAGAATGGGACACCGATTGGACATAGATTCCTTAGGTTATAATAAACTGATTAAACCTAATATACCTTAGTACAAAGTTCATCCACTAAGAAGGTATAGGGTCTTGGAAATTTCTTTTTGAACACACCATATAAGCAACGGGAAAAAATACTTACTTTATAAAATTACTGTCAACGCTCGACAAATAAATTGCCCAGGTTGCTTTAATACTTTTACTTCAAATTTTAAAATCTTATCCATCTTTAATAATACCTATTAATTTCATCAAACTATTTAATAATACCTATTGATTTTAAGTTTAGTGCAATAAAGTATCTGATACATAAATTGGGTCAATATGGACTGTTCTTTTAAAAAAACTAAATGAAAATGTCTATAAAATCGTTCAGAAGCCAATATTTGAATGTCTCGTAGTTAGCATGGGGGTTTTGTATATTTCGTCCGTCACCGCAGCACCCTGTATAACGTACCATACCATACCCCATATTGCATTTTTTGAGTCAACCAATGGGATTTTACAATTAGGTACATTTTATTTATGTGCCTTGCGCTGTTTAAATGTTATCGGATTTCGGGCGTTTAGTTCAATTCCTCACTCAAAAACATAATTTTCTAAACTTAAACGCCACTTGCCCGGCAGTATAACCCTATGCTAGTACACCGTTTAAAACAAGAAAATTGAAATTAATAAATTATTATGAACCAATATTGCCTAATGAAGCTATTTTAAATTATATTTTTACCGTAGGTATTGTAATCTGTAATGTACTCACCGCAAATATAGTTTTAGCGTCTTACACAATATTAGCTTCACTATTACAACGTGTAGATGTGATATGTACATATCACTTCTACATACACGCACCAATGCACTCTTTGTGCACGCGTTGTAAAGAATGCGAATGTTGTTGTTATTCGACTCGTCAGAGGATATCATAAATTAGGCTTATATTGTTACAGGAATACCCTACTCCGATTTGCTTAATATGTAACTTAATAAGACCTTATCGTATTTTTGCGTTCTGGAGAGTTAGCACCCAAACGAGGTCAGTAATTCAGTAATTAAATTACCATAAAGTAATTTAAATACTTTAGAGTAATTTAAATACACAAAAGTAATTGAGTAATTGAATGTAGTAATTAATTACCTTCAAAAAGTAATTGTCAAGTACTTTTTAACAAAAATGGCAATTCCCAATTACAATTAACGCATTTTGAAAAGTAATTCAATTCCAGGGCAAATAAACAAAACGAAATTTAATTAGTAATTTAAATACAAAGTAATTAATTACTGCTCAGCTCTGACTAATTCCTTTGATTGTTAGGGATTCCATGTTTTCCTTGGTCTCCCTTTTCTTCTCTCCTATTGTGGCTTCTTGTATTGTTTTAGTCACTCATCATATTTGGAATTTTAACCATCTTAACTGGTTTCCTGCGACGTATTCTGTTAATGACCAAATGTTCTAGACTTTATTTCTAATATGATCTCATTTGATTATTCCTCCAATCTTCCACAAAGATTTTATCTTGATAGCAAAATCTGCTACACCTCTCTGAGTTACGAAAGCAAGTTGGTTTTTATATCTTTATGTTTTTCATATTTGTTATTTATGATGTAATAAAGAAAGTACACAAAAGTGTTTCAGTTCGAGGCACACTTGACGTGTGTATTTGTTGTTCTCTGAATGTCATTTTTTGGCAGTGGTCTATTATGATATGTTTTTTGGACTTTTTCCTCTGTCTAGGGTGTAAATCACACAACGTTTGGGGAGTTTTGTTCTAAACCCGTCTTCAGGTGTTCCTGGTTAGTCCAGAGAAGGATTGATATTGTAACACCTGAAGACGGGAGTAGAACAAAACTCCCGAAACGTTGTGAGATTTACACCCTAGACAGTGGAAAAAGTCCGAAAAACATATCGTGTGTATTTCGTTTCATGATTTCATGCTTTTGTTATAAATTCATCATTAAAAGTATGGTCTGTGAAAAAGGTGTCTTCGTAATAACAATAATTGCTGCAGAAGGATTTTTGACTCAACGGTTCCTAACTTCATTCTTACAGTATTCTACAAATCCCAACCATTATCTGTTTGAACCCCCGCCAATTTTTTACAAGTAGTTCATACTTAGTATTATAAATTTACTGCAATTTCCCCCATAATTTCAATGCCGTTCATTGTGGATTTTCCCTCAAGCATCTTTAAAGAATATCTATGATGTTAAGATCAGGACTACTTGAGGGCCAATCCAATACTGCCATATGGTAGGCAAACCAATTTTTCTTCATTTTTTATGTATAGGAGAAAGATGAAATTCCCATCCAGATCCAATTTCTCAATGCTGGGCAACAAGCTGTTATCCAGCAAGTTGATATTTTTTGGCATAGATGATGCCATTAACGGACTGAAATAGCCTCCGGTTGGCTCGCGACTAGCTCAGTGTTTGGGTGGGGTTTACCAGATCTCGATAGTTCGGCTATGCACATTGGTATTACCTTTAGTAATTAGTATGTAGAGCATCTGCAGTAGTGAAAGACTGCTCCCGGTGGGGGGAATACTTATGTGGCGTACTCAACAAATACCTATATGAAAGAAAACACAAAATCCCTGCAGGCAGCTTTCTTCACAAAAGTACACTGATGTTTTTCTTTTAACTAAAGCACTCATGTGGCTTTTATATTACTTACAATCTCGATCAATAAAAAGAAACATGTGTTAGAGGTTGAGTAAGTCCAACACAAGTATGTGGCAATTTTACAAACAATAACAATGATCAGCTGTTCGCCAGTTCAAACCGCAATTATGAATGTTAAAGGGAGTAAATGGATATTTCCCAAACAATGACAGCGATTGAGTATTCGTCAGTTAAAAACAGAGTTATAAATTATTAATGCGGGTATTTTTATCAACAAGCACAGTATGGTGCCCCCGGGAAACCATAACGAAATACGAATATCACATTTAACTATGATTGTGCTCACTGCTCCGAGTTCTACCACACACAATCTAAACAGATTTACATACAAGAATGGTCGTTAAATAACTCATGCAACACTTTAAAAGTTACTTTCGCACACCGGCACTTGTCGGATCTTCAGCTCAAATTTGAGAAGTTAATGATGCACCTCTGAAAACTTAAACACACCCGCTTGGTATAATCTTGCCATGAAAATGCTGTGAATGTTACGTTACATGCCTCAAATACCTGTTGGCTTAAAGCTGATTTAAAAGGCTGCCTGAGGTATAACGTCCTTTGATGATGCAATCCTGGTAGCTCATCTACAATAGAATGCGGCGATTGCTGTAGGCATTCGCACAACTGAGACGTGACACAAGGTGCAAACTAAAAACTGAAATCGGTATATCATTAGCAAGAGCAACAGTGCTACTCAGTTCCTGGGCCATAATTAAATCAAGTGAAGAATTGGCGTTGTTTAAAATATCGTTAATTTGAAACAGGTTGTGAAAGCAAATCATGTTGGATAGATTTGTTTGGAGGGCAGACATTGCTAGGAACCACAGATAAACTAATCCTGTCATAATTCCAAACGGAATTCGGAAGATTCGCCCATGAGGCACAGTTGGAATGGGAAAAATATGTTAACAAAAATCTCAAAATGGTCACTGTAGCGACATCTATTGGGGAGCGGCACTAAACGAAAGTGCTGCACAGGAAGTGCGCATTACAGAAATCGTCAATATAACTCTTAAAAGCCTCAGAAGAACACTTTTTGATCAGATGGTTCTGCTTCACCGTATCCTAATTGTATTTTGTTATTATAATAATAATAATTATTATTATAATTATAATAATAATAATAATAATATTGCCTTTATTTCCCATATAACCAAACTAAAAAAAGAATACATGTCAGTGAAGAACAAAAACATAGTTTTTTTTATTGGGAAGTCACAAGGCGCAAGTTCAGGCACAATGCCTGATCTTCCACTTGGACCTTGAAAAACGGAAAAAGATATAGATAAAATGCCTAAAATTAACTTAAAAAACTAATATTCTGCAAGGAGCACCGCGGGAGTTAACAGCACGCAAACAATAAAAGAAAAAAAAACTTTGTCAAAATAAAAAAAGTAGAAAAAAAAAAGTAGTTGATAGATATCCGATCTAGTGAAGCAGCACTCTTTATTAACTTCACTCGGTTAGAAAAATATGGTAAAGACGTTTTTTAAAAAAAATTATCGAAGCCGTTTTTAGATCGTCAGGTAGGGAATTATAAACGTTTGCAATTTGGTACCGAAAACTGCGTTCGAAAAGAGCCGTTCTGTGATAGGGTGGCGTGATAAAGTGTTTATATCTAATATTAATGTTATGCACGTCTTCTCTGAATGATATTCCATTCGTGAATTACATTTGGGCATCTAAACGTATAGTTAGGCAATAATTAAAAATGTATAATCATATACGGAGACACTGTATATAGAAGAGTATATAAACAATGGCAGTACTTCTAGAGTAATATATTTATTTTTGCTAATCAAAATTCTTGGTTATAAATCCAATTCTTACAGAAGATTCAAATTAGAAAAAAATAACTTGAAAAGTTTAATATTTCTATTTAAATTACACTGATAATTATTGTATAAATGTACCTTTTTCCTAATACATGTGTTTTTCAGGGTTTCTTCTTAACTGTGAGTCCCGTATCTGTGCAAGAAATCGCTAAGCACGCCTTAGCACACAACCGTCCCTTTATTATGAACTTAAGTGCACCATTCATTTCTCAGTTCTACAAGGAACCTCTAATGGAAGCATTACCCTATGTGGATATCTTAATAGGAAACGACACAGTAAGCATAATCATCTTTTTAATTTTAGTAAACAACATAACCTAAAATTTTTAGGAAGCAGAAACGTTCGCCAAAGAGCAAAACTTTGGTACAGAAGATTTAAAGGAAATCGCGCTGATGATCTGCAAACTGCCGAAACAAAATGAAAATCGACCTCGTGTGTGTGTAATAACCACAGGACACAATCCCGTTATTCTAGCTCACAAAGGGAAAATAACAGAGTTTCCCGTCACGGCAATACCTGAAGAAAAAGTGGTCGATACCAACGGTGCTGGCGATGCTTTTGCCGGTGGCTTTTTAGCACAACTAGTTCTTGACCAAGATTACGGTGTGTGTGTTAAGTGTGGCATCTGGACGGCCAGTCAAATTGTTCAACGATCGGGGTGTACCTTTGAGGGTAAAGCTGGTTTTAAAGCATGACAGGAAAATAATATCTAGTGCAATTAATGTTCCGGGATTATAATACCAAATCCTGTAAATAATTTTCATGGTACTATTTGCTAGGTATAGTTAGGCAACGTGTTTATACACTTGCCTATGTTGACAGATTTTAATAGTACTTACATTTTTTATACTATAAATAAAATGAATATGATTTGAAATTCTTTTTATTGTGTTTATTGCAATACCTTTGAAAATTATCAAAATACAAAATCTGAAGGCAGCGGAACAGAGTCCAGTAATCAATACGGTCCAAAAATACACCACAGCACAGGAACGTCAAACGGATGCCTCGAGCTGGATTGGTGCATTTTAGACATGTTACGTCATTCTGACAGTAAATTGAGAAGCAAAGACAGCTGACTTCTCAGCCAGAGCTGGTCGTGGGTTAAACAAAAGATTAATCATAAGCTGAAAAAAATATTGGCGCCAAGTTGCAAGTAACCCAGCACTTTGCAAATCAATTAAAAGGTACTCGTCGAAAGATGCTACTAACCAATCCCTTAAAAAGAGGGCAAGGGCATAAATAACGAATCAGTATAATTCATAACAACAAAGCTACTCGGTAGTACAGACACATCAACATGGCAAACCAGGTCAAAATATCTCAGTAGGGGGAGAGAGCCACTTTAAAAGTCCCTAAAGTATATAAACTATTTATGAATATTTAGTATAAATAAGTAATGTGAAAAAATACAAGTTGATACCAAATATTCAGCATCGGCATTAAATTTTGAACACCCAGTAATAAAAGGGATGGTGGATAAACATCCAGTGTGCACAACAGCACTGCGGTTACTGCCCAAATAACCAATGTATCCCTATGTAAAATTTCAATGGCCAACTCAGTTTAATCGGTGAATGGGTGGATTCAATTTATTACAATTAAACAAGCCACTAATATGCAAAAGGTCTAATTTTAGGCGCCAGGTTTTACAATGCCCCAAAGAAATAATTTATCACGATTCAGTATATCAAACCTTATAACTGCTGCTATTTATTTTGCTGTGGCGAACTATAATTATTATCACCTGTAACGTTGCTTCAAGAACACAACCAATAACATAACATTAAAAACGGTCAGTATATTTGGTTTATTTCGTATTAATTAAATAGAGACAATAATTCTCAATAAATCATGCACATGAACCACATATTAAAATATTTAATTTACATGCAATAACTTCAGTAAATGCAAAGTATGTTATACAGAATGAAGAATATCAAACTCAAACATTGCAGTCGCTAACAGCAATACAGTGAAATGACCTTACAGACAACAGTTTAAGCAAAGCAATATTTCAAACATCGCGTAGCGAGTAGGTTACACAAACAGTAAATATATAGATCAAACGGCAGTACACCTTAATTTTATATATCGTAGAGTGTAATCATATTACGACTAGCAGTTCACGCTGCATTCATTCGATCATTCATACAATTAGTCAAATAATATGCTTACCTCAAAGCTCCTCTTGGCAAACTTGAAGCAAATCTTTAGCTCCGGCTATTTGTTTCGTCGTTTATTCATTTCCGGGCCAGCCTGTATATTCCCACTTGAATTATTATTTGCTGTATTTCAAACGATATCAAATCTTGTCCGCGCAAAAGTGCTGGATTTGGTTTGTCCGAAATTCACTTGTTATCGCTTTGCGCCAGCGAGCAGCTATTCCGTTGTTTTGCGGGCATTTGATTTTTGCATTCGGTTGAAGTAACTTGCTTTTACGAAGGCTTTCCCGCGTGCTACCGCACCAATTTTTAATTAACTTCGTTTGTGAGCTGATGACTAAAATCAGGTATGTCTACGCTACTTGTTTGATATTCATTTTAGTAATTTTCCGTTTTATTAGCTCTTTGACGATATTCTTCAACGTCACTTTTAAACGCCATTATTAGATGCCGTTTTTAGACAACTCTTTATTTGGGTTTCCTAATTAACACCCTAATCAATAACTTGGACCCGCAACTCCTTTCTGGAATGTCATCTTGAGCTTGCCAAGTGATACAAGGAACGTCTATTCCATTATCAAATTCGGCCACGAGTTCGAGATTGCTGTCGGCTTACGCTAAGCTAATCCTGGACCAATTCAGTGCCTGCCGGCAACGTTTTTTATCACCAACCAGGTTAGTCTTGTTTCAACTTTTGTTGATAACTACGTCCGCCTATGAATTGTTGGCTGAATCGATTGTAACGACGCTTCAGATTTGCAAATTTAAACTACGCTATACAAATTTAAAACGTAATGTATTGATTATTCATAAATATATGCGTTACAAATTTAAAACATAATGTATTAATTGTTCCCAAATTTACAACTCACAAATTAGAGTTTTGCTAAATGAATTACGTATTAAGAATTTTGTAAAAAGTGCCCTCACGCCATTTTACTATCATTACCGAGATAACGGTTAAAACATATGACAGTGGTAAGCTTACTCCTTCATTGAGTTGTGATCACATTCAAGCCAAGAGCCCAAAAGAGGTTCGCATATTTTTTGTGCATGCTGCATTTTCAGCATTAATAATATACTGTATTATATACTATATTTAAACCTTGTGATAAACAATTTACAGACCTAATTACGATGTTGTGAGCAACTATTAATTAAATAAACCTAATTGTTGCTGTAATTTTATTTATTTCTCGAAATCTGTGATTTCTGGCGCCCTGTGTTTTTTTTACTATTATTAAAAGAGCTTGCAGCAGTTCAGCTGATGATAGAAATCTGCGACCCAAGGCCATCGAATTTGAAGCTAGCTAGGTCAATGCGGTGAGTAATGAGCTACCGTGGTGTATAAATGATAAGGGGGTTGATCTGCGATTATACTACCATAGATTATTATTAGTAATCGATCGCAGGTTGGCTTCTTTATTGTTTCAAACTCTGCTATCACTTGTAAAATCAAATAGTATTTATATCTACCATTTGCGAAAGAAACGAGTACCTCATCGCTTGCAGTATTGAGATTGGTGTATTAACATGTAAGAAAAACAAATGCTAGATCGCGTCTTCCAGTCTGGATTACAATGGTTCGAAGATTCCCTCAGTAGGTTATTAAAGATGTAATAGCGTCATTGCTCGACGGTGTGCCGCTCCCTTGATAATGTGGTCTTGTCCCTGCTCACGTGAACCGGTACGATTCAGCAATCCAACAGGTGTGCGATTTCGGTGGAGTGCATTTTGAATCCCATTAAATGTAGCCCAAAATTGGCGAACTCGCTAGGAGCGCCGATAACTTTTGCAACTGCGTCACGCTGTTTCTTCACCCCTCAAATCCCATATTACAATGGTTTTATAAGTGAGCGACTAGTCGTCCCCACGAAATAAATATCAAACCAAACTGATAGATCCGTAAATTAACGTTTACGACGATTAATTCTGCCACGTGCAGAATTATAAACTCAGCCTTGGCATGGGTCTGGAAACATGACCTCTCGAAGTGCGTTCTGGCAGCAGAAGAACGAGTCGCCGTCCGACACGATCTCTCGCGCAGGCAAAGTACGTTCGCATAATAAAAACACTAACTGCATGCGTTCGGAAACCAGAAAATAATAACAACTAACATGAAAGAAAACCGTAACAAAGTTGACTGTAAAATTAGCAATTGCGCTGCAGGTAAGTTACTCGGTAAAGGCGCATGACCGCGATAGCATGATTAAAGGTTAAATTTTAGGTTCGGATTCTATTTGACCGTAAACTCACAAATGTAAGAACATTTTATGTTATTAATAAATAAGTAATAGAAAGGTCCTACAGACCCCAAGATCTTGGTTCAGAGTAGGGCATTATATAACATGGAATATTCTTAGTAATTATTTAAAATCCTCATCGATTTCAATATGTCGGGTAAAGAGAATTAATTAACGCAATATCTTACAAGTAGCAAAATAATTAAGTTTAATTCAACCGAATTAACCGGTCACTAACATGAAGTGAATATTCTAAACCTTAAATTATAAGGCACATGCAGAATTGCTTCACAAAAACCAAAATTAAATGTAATAGTAACTTGGATGCTCCGTGAGACATCCAAAAATTGACTCGACATTGACAGGTTTTGAATGTAAACAATGGTTTGAATTAATCGGATAATCTGCTCTAAACAAGTAAGTTCTACGTTATGCTAAATTTTATTTGAACTTGTAGAAAAACTGATATTTGACAAATACAGTAAAAACTGTTGCAAAACACTAACGCATTAAAAAGAATCCCATATTGCAGGTTAGGTCAAAATACAATATTTTGGGCGCAAGGGAAAATAAAGTAGATTACAACAGACCTTCTGTAGCTGAACTCCAGATAGCAAGCAGGCGCATCAGAAACCCTGTCGATAAGCGTCAAGAAAGTCAGGTGATAACGTCAGCTTTGGAACGGTATTTCTACGTTGCAATCTTCGACTGCAGGTATACTTAGTTTCGCCAATGCTGCCTCAAAAGTAATCTGACTTCGAATCTCATGCAGAAATGTAATCTTTATACACGTAAATCCAAGGCGAGCAGGTTGTGATAACTTGAGGACAAATTGCTTTCGCCTCTACTAAAAAGGAGCTAAATTCGCCCATACTAAAAAGGAGCTAAAAATAATGAGCGCAATAGAATCTATGCAAACAATACAGAAGAAAGCTAGGCCTACAGTTGAGATGTTTTTGTCTCTGTAGGCCAAAGTAGTATCATGCTGCCTGTCCGGTAGAAATTCAGTCACCTCCGCAGTCCGCTGCCTTGAGAATTTTCTTTCAGACGTCATCCGAGGGTTAAGGAAACTTCTGCAATTTCTTCTACTTCAGAGGGCTCCTCTGCTCATGGGAGCCTAGTTTGAGTTTGGGCCTCCTCGCCTGAGTGCTTTGCTATGGTGTTTGCTGGCGTCTTTCACTTGCAGCAGCCGCTTCGAGCCGGTTTCGGGGCTTTTTGTTTTACTCTCTCAGATAAGTAGCTTGCAACCTAATATTTGTACAGCAAGCACGGTGAAAGAAACTATCTGTTCTTAGATTGTAATCATACTTTTTACTGGTTTAATCTTAAATTGCATATTGATTGTGCTCGTTGCTATGTTAGCGTTATTTGGGTGCACATTGCGAGTAAGTAACGCCTAATCAAAAATTATAGAATTTCTGTATTGGTCACTATATGCAGCATTGTATAATAAATCTAATGCACATGTTTATATCTTTCAGTGTCTGATTTCGTTACTGCTACCTTCTGTATTTTAGATATTCTGTTATAGCCTGATGCGATTCAATTGAGTTTATAAATTTCTCAACCTATCTGAGTATATTTTTTGTAATTGTAAAACTCGTTGGCGCTCATTATATTTGGTAATTATATTATTTAACGAACTCCACTGATGTCTAGCTGGTGGGCCCTCAAATATATTCTCGTAGCGTTGAAATATTTCAAAATGTTCGAGGAATACATAGTTAACAAGGAGCGTTAACAATTGGTAATCCGAAAATTCCAAATGAATTTGCCAGAGAAGGCAAGAATTTATTTATCAATGTCAGTTACAAATTTTAGTTCAGAGTGCCCTTTTTCAACTTTAGAAAGGATAAAATCTTTCAAGACCCACTGTCCTTTGACTGTTTTCTATTGAGCCTGGTCTTGTCAATAATATAAGTTTTGATAACTTAATTACGCAATTCAATACTACACTCGAGGTAAATAATTAAAACCTAATCAATATACAAAGCTTTAAACCACGGGAATGTCACAAGTGATTTCACTTCACCTACAGTAAATAAACAAAATTGAAATAATCCCACTTCTGATGTTAGCTTTTACTAAATGCTACCCGCAAAATGAATACACTTTGTAAACATGACTGCACTGGACAACACTTGTAGTCATTCTGACATGATATTATGTCGTGCAGCACCAATGAATCACTACTTGGACTTACATCACCATGATATAAGAAGAATATTATATAAAATCATAGCTCAACGCTAGCACGGCCAGCCTGGCATTAGAACATTCTCGGTCCAATATCTAGTCTTGGTTATTCCTGACTATTAGAGGATGTTCCAATTACTCATTTGCATATTCAAAATGTCTATCCTATAACGATCGGCAAATGGTTCCAGTCACAAGATTCTCAAGCCCAAGCATCAACAATAAACTCTCAGTAAATAATTAAAACATAATCAAAATTATTCAAACCTGTAAACCACAGAGATGGTGATGTCACTTCGCTTACAGCAAAAGGCGCGTTATTTTTAATAGCATGTTACGCAACAAGAGCTGTAGGAAGCATATTACACGCGAGTTGGAACAGTTATTCACAAGCCGCATAGCAGCGCGTATTTAATTCCATGAGCGCGTAATTGCTCTATAGCTCAAGTTCCGTACAATACTTTTTCTACGACCACACTTATTTCGTAAAATGAAAAAGAAATGTTTTATTAACTGTGAAATCATGACTGTCACCTCATCTTAAAAATTACGCGGCTGCAGTCACAGCCCTACACTGCTTCGTACAAACAACTGTATAATATACGTAACTATAGTAATCAAATGTATTGCTGATCGGGTTCTTCTTTAGCAGAAAGATTCGCGAAGCCATTGAAATTTACAAACACCCTAACAATCTCAATCGGCACGAAGGCTTTCTCCTTCCTTCTATGTGGAAAGTGCTAATTCCTAAGCTCCGCCCACCGCCACTGAACCGCGACGGCATTTGCTGAACCGCAACGGCGCTTGCCTATAAATTCTCGCCTTTCTCCTTCCGATAGTTAGTCGAGTTTCGCCTCTGACGTGGTTCACACGATCAGTTACCGTGCTCTTTTGCTTTTTCCTCCTGATGAAGCCCCTTACGAAAGTGGGCGAAACGTTGAGTTCTTCGATCTCAATCCTGACACGGTCCAATACCGGAAGTCGTTTGTTACTTAGTGATTACTTATTTTACATTTGCATGTAATACTTGCATTTTTTAGGTTTTGATTTAAAAGTAACTATTCTGACTTTGTTTTTTTGTTACTATTTACTGTATGTCTATTCCAATGTGTTTGTTTTTCAATAAAAGAGTAAATATTAAAAGGTTTGCTTTATTTCATTTCGTGGCACAAAATTTGTGTACTTATAATAATAATAAATGGCTTTATTTTCTCAGATACAGAAAAAAGGCGTGGAACAACTAATGTTGTTCTTTCACTTAACCTAGCATAATGTCCAGCTAGGAAAGTTAATCTAATGTTCTTTGTAACGGGCTAAACCGACAATTACGACAACGGGCCAGTTTGTAACGGTACAACACGGTATTTACAAAAAGCCAAAATAAAGCTAAACGACTAGCACGTACATAACTCAAAATCGGGAATATATCATATAGGACTGCTGTCCCACGCCCGCTACGAAAGGGTTTGCCAACTAACTTCAGCAGAGCGAGAGCAGGGGGGGGGGGGGTCAACACGAGATAACACAAAGGCAACGGCCGAATACACGGGAAGCAGATTTAAAATGATAAGGCGCCATCACATTTCCTACACTAGAAAAATGCATAAGTGAACCCGCTGAGAAAAAGTGGAAGCATAACGATTTCACCTTTCAACTTTAAGCTTGGCAGTATTCTGGTCAGCGAGCCGGTTCAGCACCATCGGACCTACCTCTCGAAAATCCACTTGATCAGCTGGCCAAACTCCTCTTACACTGTAAAATACAATACGCACATCGCATGCACAAGAGCAAAGAAAACCACAGTTAAAATAAACATGAAATGTATTATCAAAATATTTGAATATCTATATAAAGGCACATAAAAATATGAAATGGGTTAGTAAACGGTAGTTATGTAAAATGGGTAACGTCTTAATCTATTAAAATATTCTGTAAACTTGACATCAACTAATGAGGTTACTGAAAACGATATGAACATCAAACTATTTAAATACTGAATCAAATAGCGGTAATAAAAGGCAGTATTCAACTAACCAAGTTGAAGTCTGTGACTCATTACAAATGCTACTACATAAAGTCAAACAGAACCATGAAAACTGACGGTAAATGAATTGTAATGACAAGTAAACAACTATAATGGTTTGACAAATTCAAAAAGGCACACAATAAAAGTTAAACGACTGCAGCGTTACGTCAACTGTCCGATACTTCGTTGAATCACTCTGTACACTTAAGTTGCCCTCTAAACGTTAATAGTAATACAAAGGTACCTTTAAAGAGCTTGGCTGTGCGGCAAATTGATGTCCCATGCTACTGCAATCAGCTGCTATTCCCAGAAACTGCAGAAGACACCAAATAGGGAGATGACTGTACCAACTCCACATAAAGATGCGGCGGAACTAGGAGATAATACTCTCAACGAGACGTAATCGAAGCACGCTATGAGACATTGGCAGAACGGTAAAGCGAAAGCTTCTCGAACACATGACAAGCTGCTAACGAGTTCTCACAAAAAATCCGTTCAAACGACGAAATAAAGGGTTTGCTGCCCCAACGACAAGACGAAAACTCCAAGGCTTGCATTAACCAACACGACAGCCAGTTCGAACACCGCCCCCAAGTGCAGTTCAATTAGTTCGGAACAAGGCGGAACACAAAGCTGGCGTTGAAGCCATAAATCCAAATCATAACTAAACAGTGGTACACACGCATACTCAAGGGCACAAACGTTAGCCTGTAAACATGCAAAAATTAAACTTCAAAATTCCTCGCAAACGTGATCCCCAAAGGGAAAACATCGCGGGAGCGACAATTCAAAAACCAACTGTTGTTTCGGACTCCGGATCGATTCTGTCTGCAAAACCGTGCCAAGACGGCCGTATAGAAAAGTGGTGATGGCAAAACGTCCGACTTGCTCAGACACGACATCCGTCTCCTAAATGCAGGAAAGCAGGTCGTAGACGGATCGATATCTCCAACATCTCCCATATACAAGTGGGGTTGTAATTTAGGAAATAACGCTAATTAGCCGTACTTTCATGCAATCTAACAATTTCTGTCCTTAAATCTTCCATCAGATATACTAACTTAGTTGAAGTTATTGAAATTGCGTGATTTCATTATAATTAAAATTATTCACATACAATTTCAGTACTGTCACTGGAATTTTGAGATAGCAATAAATTACCTTACTTCCAGCGGTAACTTCCCTTAATCCGGCCCTGGTGCTACTTCCAAGTAGTGTGTATAAGTTTATGTGTAGTCTTATTACTCTACCTCATAAACTAGTCTTCAGAAGAGAGCACCGTTAATTGTATCCCAATAGTCACCCAGCTCAGTACCGATTCAGTGAACTGTGGAAAAAGTTCCCCTATTCACTTATTCAAATCGAGTAAATGTACTATTTACTATTTGCTTTAACCCCAACCTTTCGAAGTTGTGATTGGCATCCACAGCCTGCTACCAACCATTAACAGAATTATAGCCCCCATATATACTATATCACTATGTGGTAAAAAACAGAGGTAGGTTCAGTTCTGATTGAGCTGTCAGTTTGGAGTGCAGGACTACGACTTGTTGATCGGAGAGTTGAAATGAGCTAGTCGAGTATAATTTCAAAGCAACTATTTAATTTGCTATAGCCAACGCATGTCTATGATATGACAAATAGCTTAAATCATTTTTACAAATAACACGAAAACAATTTAATAGTTATTTAAGTGGCAAGCTTAGTAAATTAGCCTTTATAGGAGAGCCGGATAATTGGCAGGGTGAGCGACGTAGGAGCGAGCCCTGTAACCGGTGAGCTCCAATAAAGGCTAATTGCAAGCGAGCCGCGTACAACGTTTTATTTCCTCTTGCTGAAAATCCCTAGTGATTAATAAAAGATATATTTATTAGAAAATAACATGCTTGCAACGTCGCCATGGCAAAATTTTACAGGCACCGTGCTTGTAAAGACTTGTTTACCGAACCAGTTCAGACGACAGGATACTACCTTTAACAAGACAAGAGGAAATTTAAAAAAATTAAACTGCTATACGTTCTTTCTATATTGAAGGGATCAGCTGGAGAACTTTAAAATGATACCACCCACAGTTGTGTTGCGTTCCTAGTTTCTGAGATACAGTGATTCAAATGCGGCAAACCCAAAAATGGTGCATCAATTCATGCTGTTTACAGGTATGCCAACACAATTAATTATTATTATTAGTGATTTGTATGTATTTGAAGTAAGGAACTAAAACTCAACTTATGTAGCATTAATGACTACCGAAAACTGACCAAATGTTATGATGCTTATGAAGTAAACTACACCTATCAAAATCCAGAAAACACTAAAGTCCCAGTAATAATATGCAATGTACTCGAGCGACTGGGTAGCCGGCTGCTAAAGCGTTTACATTTCCAGTCAGCAAGCAGTGAGTTTGAACCTCACACCTGGACATTGGTTATATCGTACACTCTTTAATCACCATACCATCCACTGTTGGCGGTCCTGGCCCCGGTATAAGGGTATTCTTCATTATTAACTGGTTAAACTAGCCACCCGCCAGGGCAACTGCCAAAGATGGCCTAAGAAACTTTAAGAGGATGAAGAAGGTTCCGTTTCCTTAACTGAAGAAGAAATTAACTCAGAATTGATTGATTTTAAATATCCACTGCTTAAAACTAGTAAGTACGTATTGCAATGGATGCTCTCTAATGACTCTCTTTGCCTGCTATCAAATTATTAGGCTGGTTAAAATGTGACCCGTACTTCATTTACTTGTTCAAAATAAATGGTTATGTGCCGGTTTTTATATTTTATTTATCTGCAATTAAATTATAAAACGCTAGCTCTCAGTAAAGCAATATTCTTTAATTCAGTTGGGTTCCAAGTTGATTGTAAATTACAAATTATCTGATACGGTCCTATTCATCGCATTTAGTTCCAATACACGGAGTACGTATGCAAGTCTGCGGTATTTGACGTTTAAAACCAGTGTAATTATGAGAATTCGCACGGTAAATATTTAAAGCTTTGCACTTTGGCGGTAATTAACAGCTGTTGTTACAGGCATTAATTTGTTCCGTGACGTCAGATGGACGCGGCCGCAAATTTAGCAATTGTTTATCGGACGCTTCCTGTGACTTCAATTCCTTCGCATAACCTCAAATTTGGGAACCCGCTTATTTTTCGAAGTGCACCGGCGCTGTGGCCTGGAAATGCTCGAATCTTCTTTAGTAAGGCCTCCTTATAACGGCGGAACTGCTTCGGTGCTCGGAGACGACCCCTGGTGTGTTTCTAGCCCTGGAACGGCTTCCCTCGCTGTTGAAGCTGCTGGTAGCACTCTTGCAGTCCTGCCCTCGGTGTTGCAGTACAAACCCCAGGCTTAGGGTTGTTATCTTGGCTGGACGCAGTTGTCGAAATCTCGAGCTGGATCGGCTGGCAAATCCTCGGAAACGCTCTTGAAAAAAATTTTATTTTTGGTGGCGGAAACCTTCACCAACGATACCACTCAAACTTGGATATGCACATAATAAAAGGGTAAACTTTTTGGCTTGAAAAATGCTCATTTATTGCATTAAAAATATAATTAAAGTGGAGCACAATTTACACTGTCAAGCTTAATTTAATTATTCATTTGTTCCGTTTTTTCCGTTATTAAAACAAATTAGAATCTATTGCTATGGTTACAATACAAACGAAAATAAGTTTTGGTTAATTAATATATTCTAGAAAAAAGTTTGATAACATAGTTTTAAATCTTCAAATTTCTTACAAACTAAATTTATTGTCTGTTTCGTAGATTTAAAAATCGTTTATTTGCGCCACACACAAACACGTTATATTATTTGCTCTGATTTTCACAACCGTTCTGGCTTCTTTACCGTTTTAGAATCCTCACCAATTTCACTGACTAGCTTTATTGAATTCTACGCTTCTTTTACTTGTACATAGCAAACCTTTTTTTGACTATTAATTTATTTCGGTTGAAAGTCAACTTTGACCCCTGTGAAAAACAAGCTTTGCCTTTTGCGTTCCTTACTTGATTACTTTATCATTACTTGCATCTATTTACCAATGCATTTATTGTTTGAATTTTAAACTTATTGCAGTTACATAAAACACCCAACTATGTGCTTATTGAAATGTTCATTAATTTGCACTGCTAGCAGAGTCGAGTCGTGGGCCTAAGACCATTACAGTATATCTGATTATTGAGGAATAGAAAGTACCGATGTCAATTGTCTCAATTGAATTAAGCAAAACAGACAAAACTAATGATACTTTTATTCTAAATAAACTAAGTACTACACTATGTAATAATTGTAGAACCTCGGTACAGAAACAGTGATTCCTCACAGTGCACTAATTGCTAGCTCATAAGCCATACAAAAAACTATTGCCGCATCATCAAATGTGCAGAGTAACGTCATTGCTTTCAATATGAAAACCAGGGATATCGGCTAACTCAATGAATTAACTGTAGAGGAGAACCAGAAGCAAATTACATAAGCTACCTTTACATGAGAAAGTTCAACAATAAAGTAGGGACAAGAAATCAGACGACGTGCGCCACCAAACAAATTTTAGTGACGTCATAAATACCACCATTAGATTTACAAAACCGATATTTATTTTCTTCTTTACAGCTCATTTGAAATCTTGCGTTTGGTTTAAGCTTAATCAATTATCAACGGAAAATTAACAATTTAAGCTAAACTAAAATTTGCTTGGTGGCGCACGTCGTCTGATTTCTTGTCCCTACTTTAGGTCTTTTTTCCCATAATTAGACTCTCAAATCCTAGCACTATAACTGGAAAACTTACTCCCAATGTAACCTATGCAGTAATCCTTAATAACTATATTTCCCCTCCAAAGCTAGCAAGTCTAATAAAAATAACCAAAGTCCCACAAGTTGTAATTCTCTCAGAGAATTACAAACATAGTCTACTGCGCATACAGCGGTAAGATATATATAAGTTTACAACAAAAATATATAACCGCCCTGGTGGCCTAGTGGTTAGAGTGGCAGAGTAGTAATCACAGCGATCAGCGGTCCCGGGTTCAAACCCCGGGGGAGGCACAAATTTACGTTGAAAAACGTACAATATCAGTCCTTCCCAGGACTAACCAGGAACACCTGAAGACGGGAGTAGATCAAAACTCCCGAAACGTTGTGTGATTTACACCCTAGACAGTGGAAAAAGTCCGAAAAACATATCATTCTTCAATTCATATTAGAACTAATCACCCTGTAAAAAAGGCAGCCAAATTCACTGGAACTGGCACTTTTTTATAGTTTATAGAACCAGGTTAGTTCCTTGACAGGAGATGGAGTTTATTTCTTTGTTATAAAAGATAGTGTGAGATGGGCAGGCCAAACCAACCCGTTACTGACAATTGTTGCCTTCGTCAACCACTATCAATGAATATACGATCATTGCTAAAGGTATATTAAATTTAAAATTACAATACAGAACTATATATACAGGTAATGTGTGTCGTGTTTTCACGACCTATTAGTAAAATTATATCAGTCTGCGTTTAAGATAGCGTAATTGTAAACACTTTGTTTGTCATCTGACCCACTGGCCGCGCAAACTGCACCGCTTGTAAAAGGCGCTCGATGCATGCTTCGTAATATGACCTACTTTACTTACTTACTTAATCCAAAACCTTTCTACCTTTCGGTGTAAGGTTATAGAACTGAGTTGTGGTTTATAGATTCGGACTTGTCTTGCATATTTCTCTCCACTTCTTTCTATCCTTTGCTACTGTGCGGATTTCTTCCCACTTTATGTTTCTTGATTCTGTTGCCTCCTTTAGTTCCTCCTTCCACGTTTTTCTCGGTCTCCCTATCCTGTTCTTCCCTTTTGGTCTTGCTTTGAACACTTTTTCACTGTTCTGTCCTTGTCCATTCTTATTACATGTCCCAACCACCCTAACTGTCTCTCTCGCACTGATACCGCTACCACTTTAGTTTTTAAATTGTCTCTAAATGTTGTGTTTCTGATGTGGTCTTTCCTTGTTTTGCCCTCTATTTTCCGCAGGAATCTGATCTCCATACTCTCGACCCTGCTCCTATGTTTATTCACTGTTGTCCATGATTCGCAGCCATAGATGAGTATTGGTGTTGCAACTTTTTTAAGTACTTCTACTTTTGCCTCTTTAGGTACTTCATTTTTTCCTAGAAAAGAGGACTTATGACCTACTACGGTTGATAAACTGCAGCGTCCGTTTGTAAACACGGAATTGGCACGCTTTTGCTAGTTTTGCAACTCGCTTGCATTTGTTTTTTTTTGTATTTGCCCAATTTCACTTTGTTTTACACTCTTAATGCTAAATCCATGTTTAAACGAAGTTTAAACAACTCACTATTTTTAGACCAAATCAAAAATTTTACCATGCCCTTAATCTCAAAGTTATTTTATGATGGTACAAAATTATCACAAGAAGCAGGGTAGCGCAGTTGGAAAAGCGCCAGGCTTGCATTACGCACGTCCTCGGTTCGAATCTCGCAGGACCCGGAATTTTTTCGCAGCCTTGCGATTAGAATTGGGCTTGGTGAGACCATTCACAGTTGGGCATTAAATTAACTGTGCTCTACTCAGAACTACAGACCTAAGAGATGGAGTAACAAGGTCAACATATCACCAAGACACTCACGTAACACAATGGTTGCCGCACAAGCATAAAAGGCACACTCCAGATTTGTAACTCGCAACTCAGGGCAAAGGGCAGGTTGAGCACTACACCGCCAGATGCTAGCGTACAAAGCACCAGCCTCTACACCGCTAAGATAACAAGAGGTTAACGATAATACAAAATTATCAAAATCTTACAGATATTGTCGCAATTATCTACTTATAATCGAAGAATAACAATAGAACTAGCAACCCAGTGAAACAAATGTCTCATATAAAAAAACAAAATAGACCGTTTTGCAAATAGAACGCGTATTCACCACACGTACGTATATGACGTCATTGTTGGTAGCAAACTACCAGTCGCATTCGCCTTGATAAAATTTGCCTAGAATCTAACCTAAAAAGTTAGGATTAGGATAATTATGATAATAATTAGTGTTAGAGACTGAAATTCGGTTCCTGACCTGACATGACCATTCCAAACATATAACTTTCATAACTTTTTTCTCTATCTCTTACGGTTTGGCTGCTGAAACAGCGTCCCGTACGGACAAGTCTATTGGATAAAGGATATTTATTACCTTATTTAGATTGCAAGGATAAATGATAATACAAGTTCAGTTGTATAATTAATATGAGACCTGAACACTAGTGATTTAAAGTGGGATTCGCATATTATTAAAATAACAAAAAGAGCCGATAGTATAATACTTTTTTTATTATACCTGCATCAGAATCGCCGTTTAAAGCACGCCTGAGCGTGCGAATACAGGCGATTAAAGCTCGCCGAGCTTTAAAGGTTGTCAAGGAAACGACTGAATGCAACAACCGACGTGGATGCAACAAAAATGTAAATAATTCTCGTAACTATAGTAGCAATATTATTATGCCCTCTCGATTTATCACGACAAAAATTATTTCTAAGTTTTTAGTGCGTAATTTATTTCCAGTATTGGATGTATAATAAAAAATAGCGTAAATTATTCGTGGATAACTGGTCTTTAAAACACTTGCTCTATTTCGAGCACTCCGGCTACGCCGTCGTGCTCGAAAACTCGCGCGTTTATCCACTCATACTTTAATATACTATTATTCGCAAAGCCTTCGTCAGTATAACACCTTTATTTGCTATTAAAATATTCAAAAGTTACGTCAGACCCATATTAGAGTTTGCTGTGGTAGTATGGACTCCGTATTTCATTAAAGACACTAGTCTCTTAGAAACGTCCAGCGCCGAAGAAGAGTCTAAAACTACTTACCTACCAATAAACCAGACAATACCCACAGAGCTTGACTCTGAATACGTATCTCCTTGTTGTGTGTCTCTAGCCATATTCCTTTGTGTTTGACACAATTAGGGCCGGTTGCAGAAAGCAATGTTAAGTCTGGTGTTAGCTAACGCGACGTCAAAGTGAACAAAAACGAATCAAATCTCAAATGCTTATGGTAACTAATACATTAGTAAACAAAATTTGATGCGATTTTGTTCACTTTGACGCGATGTTAGCTAACACCAGACTTAACATTGCTTTCTGCAACCGGCCCTTATACACTTATACTGGACTCTGGGTGTGTAAGAAACAATAGGAAGTATTCTGAAGACATTGATACAGAGTATCTCTAAAATGTTCGTACAAAACGCCAGCACAAATTCCTGAGGCTAAATTATGACGATCTAGCCCAACTTACCTTAGTCCAAAAGTTGTATTTTTTCCTATTTTTAAAATGTGTTTCTTAATAATACCAGATCTCACGGCCTCCTGGATTAATGCGAGACTAACGTCTCCACGCGGCCCGCCGCATTTTTAGTTCAAGGTGTTTTTTATAGTTTGTAGAGGCGCTACAGTACGTTGCGCTTGTTGCTAACGTCCACGGCCTCCTAGATTAATATTAATCTAGAAGGTCGTGCCTACGTTACAGATAATTTATCAAAAACCCAACCGATGGCGCCAAAGTACGTTGGCCTTAGAATTACAAAAATTATACAAATGTGGCAGGCCACGTACAGACGTCAGTCTCGTACTAATCCAGGAGGCCGTGCCAGATCTGATCACAGTTTTGGTGTCCATTACAGAGGGCGCCACCAGCAGCATTTCGCTTTCTAGGGTCTCTAGGGTCTCTACATTTCGCATACATCTAAAGCTTTATAACTTTTTTGTGACTCGGTGTATTAAATTTCTAAGATAAAATTCATAATCCCTGGCATTTTTTGTTCAAACAAGATATACTTCGTAGGTGTCGCTTCGAGCAACCTGAGATAATTGAATTTAACTGTTTTATTGCGTACTGAAACTCGTCGTTGTCTTCCTTCACACTTTATCTAGGCTTAGAACTGATCCAAAAAATTTAGAGGGTGCTTAAGGGCAAGCAGGCCAACAACAATACAAAATTATGTAGCAAGGAGTTAACACCGATAGGTAATTAGGTATCATCATTAGTTACAAAAGAGTGATATCAAACATTTAAATTTTACCAACCTTTATCGCTTAATTTCAAAATTTAACATTTTTGTGATGACCGACATGGTATTAGCAGAGAATAATACAGAATGGCCTGTCGGCTTAAAATTATGCTAGTTTTTTCTTTGCGTATGCGCGAGTTCTGGTGGTGTGCAGTCATCTGTTTTCCATATTTTACACGTGTACTTGTGGCGGTCAATGACCCCTTATAAGAAGGTTATGTTTTTTTGTGCAAGTGGTTTTAAAATATTAATTTAATATGAGTGCACAGAAAAGATCTTTTGGTAGCACATGGTGTACTGTGCATTTCCATATAAATTGCGTGGACTTTTTCGGATTATTTCTGTTCAGTTTAAAATTGAGGCGCATAATTTTGAATTTACCGCCTATGCACACCACTAGGATCATGGCGGACAATTTCAAGGTCACAAAAATTGAGTATGCTGAGACGCAGAGAGGCCATTCTGATTTAGGGTATTATTCTGTGGTATTAGTTTATGGTTATTATCAAGGAAATGGTCGAGAGTCGGTGAGAGTATACAGAGAAAAATTTCTAAACCACCATACATTTGCTGATATTGAAAGACGTCTTTGAGAAACGGGTGGTTTTGCTCCTTCAACTGTCGATTATGGATGGGATCGTACAATTAGGACACCTGAGGTTGAAGAAGAACTTTTAGAATGGGTCGAAAAAGATCCGAGTCTGAACACCAGATGCCTAGGTTTGGAAGTTGTAGTTTCTAAAGATGTAGTAAATAAGACTTTAAGAGAACAGCTGCTCCATCAATACCACCTCCAGACAGTACAGCTTCTACCCCTCGACCCAGAATTAAAACTAGGCTTCTGTCGATTCATTAATGAGACTTTTCATAAAAAAAAGCAGCAATGTTAATTGTTCAGAACAACTCTAAGTAAATGTTCAAAATGACCTCCATTTCCAAGTACACAACGATTAATTCGACAGAGACAGTTGAAGTTCACCTTTTCCATCATCTCCGCATCTAAATGTAAAACGTTTACTAAATTTTGTATTGGTGCCCACAATTCTTATTTGGCGTTTACAAGTCTAGGGATACCATCTCTTTAAGAGTTCCCCATAAAAAGTAATCTAACAGCGTTAAATCCGGTGAGCGGGGTTGCCAATTTATGTTGTTTAGTAGCCAGTGTAAGGTCATCCAATAAATTTCGCAAATTTCCTCGGAGGTGTTCCAGGTAATTTAAATCATTTAAACAAGGTGGTAAGATGACAGGACCAATTATAAATCTATCAATGATTCATCTTGATAATTAAAAACTTTCATTGCATGTGGGTTTTCATCACCATAAACCAGTGATTTTGAAGGATATAGATAAAATGCATTCAAATAAAATCGTTATCAAGTAGCCCACTGTCAAACGGTAATATTTTATGGATTGCGTATACATAACCTCACTTTGACAACTGACAACTCAAGTGACCCAGCGCGTTGAATTCTGGGTAGAGCCATGTAATCATTTGCATATAAACACATAACCTCACTTTGACAACTCAAGTGATTCAGCACGCTGAAGTCTGGGTAAAGCGATGCAATAATCACCGACATGCCGTCGGAAGACAATATCTAGTTCAAAGCTCTCTCAATAACTTTTTTTTAACGCACTTTACAAACATAAGCTTACCATATTGTGCGAACATAACCAAGACATACTGTAAGGTGCCATCTTTTTCTCAAGCAAAAGAATGTGTAGCTATTTATCTTTGCCGTAATTGCGCTGCTAACCCTGAAGCTAATGCGTCAAAATTTACATTGCCAAGACGTTATACGTCATACTGACATCAATGCATCTTATATTATTTTCAATTAATTTCAAAGTAATCGGCACACCTTAAACGTTCTAGAACAGGGCGTCCAACACGTGGCCCGCGGGCCGCATGCGGCCCGCCAGGATATTTTTGCGGCCCGCGGATCGAATTCCCCCTTGAGTCCGCCAGTCCTGATTCTGTCCTCTCCTTTTCTACCTGGGCTCTCCGGTCTGACACGCTAAACTGTCTAACGGAGTAGGCCTCCAACCCTTACCAGACCAGGCTTCAAGAGAGATAACGTGTTGTACTGTCAGCCCGAGTTCAAATTTTCCGCTAGAGCAAGACCGCTAGAATTCAATTTTACCTTGATTGTTGAACTTTTTTGGAAAATCGAATTCCTGAGGCTCTAACTCTGTCTTAATACGCTGTACTGTCTTGCAGGGCTTACTGCTTAAAAGCCATTTCCGACCGCCTAATTTTTAAACGCAAATCCCGGCCCCCCGAGAGATCAAATACTCCTCATAACCTCATTTTACTAATAATTAAACCTGTAACCTGTAGAAATCGCAGCCTCTACCCCGCTTGTGAGCGGCTAGAGTGCTGTAGCCGCCATAAACTCACATGCAGGGCCCCTTTTTGGTAATTAAAAGGTGTTCGATTCCGCAGCCCGCAAATTCCCTACCGGGGGAATGTCAACATCATTTTCCGGCTTAAGACGAATAAATTCCATCTGCAGGAGTTGACACCGCGTTCGCTCCAAGAACGACGCCGAAGGTATCAGCAACCTCTGCACCAGGATTAAGGCACTAACGCCCGCCCCAGGTAACTCTTAAAATCGCTAAGTTTACCGGAAAATTACAGCTTAAAATTACTGCTCAGTGTAAGGTCAAGTTTGCAGGAACAAAAGACTCACTCAGCCCATTTCCCGAAGAATCGGCGTGCGTACCGGCGGACTACCAATAGGGACCCGCAATACTCGCCGGTGCATTGGGTTGCAGCTCGACCCACGAAATCAGACACCGTTCCAGAAAAACATGTTAATTTTAAATAATGTACAACTCAGATTTATTTTTAATTAATCATTGTAACTACCTAAAAACATTATATTTGTTTTGGTAATTATCTGGTGTTTTACCTAATCGAATATATATTTGAGTGAACCTATTTCTTCGATTTGAGCTTAACACGAAGGGTCAATCTTTGGCGCCCTTAGTAAGGGGGTGAAACGTCACATCTCTATCCGTAAATTTACATTATTTGATGTATTTTTTTCTTTTGTCAGTATCTCAAGAACGGAAAGGAATTAACTTAAAGTAAATAGGATTTTTTTTTTGTTTAGAATCACTTCTAGAACATACGGTGTAAGTTTATCGGTTACCTCAGGGAACATCCTATATATCTCTTTTATGTTTCAATGCTTTTTGTAATGTAACCTAAGCTTCTTGAATAAATAAAAATTAGTATTAAAATATACACGTTTTATATTTAATACAAATCACTCACAAAGTCGGATACGACACATTTTAAGATGCGGCCCTCGTAAACATCAAATTTTTTACAGTGGCCCTTGAAGTTGGACAGCCCTGTTCTAGAAGATTTCTATAGGATCTCCCAAGTTTTTCTGTGTTGGTTTTTATAGAAATTTTCATTTAAAGATTGTTTTGTCACACATAGATTAATAAAAATTGCGAAGCGTAGGCGGTGCTCACACACGATATACTTCAGCACCTTGACTATAATTTACAAGAGTTCTTCGCAATTTAAATGTTGTTTCTAGGAACTAGACTTCCTTGCAATGTAGCAACTTCATGTAAAAAACTTAAAATGCACACCGTTTTTTGTTCCACGAAAATGATTTAGTTTCTTTACGTGGCATTTATGAAAAATTGTATTAAAATATACGTTTCTGAAAAACGAAAAGAAGCTTGGATTGTTATTTATCCAGAGTGCTGTGCTCGCAATTGCAAAAAGGATAGAGCATATTCATATGCTGTATTACAGAAGAAGATAGTACGAAAAATGGATGTTACCACTGCCTCCTACACTTACAAGCCATGCTGTTAGACTTGGCAACATTGTATCTCCGGTAGTTGTTGGTCCTAAATTACAATACTCCAATTTGAAATAATTTTGCTTTAAAGAGCACAGTTTTACTATTTATCATATTTTACTCTGTAATTAGCTAAAGATAGCTTCTGTAATTGTGACATTTATTTACATACTCGAGTAATACAAACATGTAACAGTATATTTATAAAAATAAAACAACTTAACCTGTGTAACCCATAGATAAAAGAACATTTCTGTAATTATTTTAAAGTTTGTAACTTTCTATACACCACTGCTGATTGAGACTACAAAATATATGCAAAAACTATGGTGCTACTGCTGTAAATAATCTTATTTGAACATAATAAACTTATCTGCTCGGTAACATCTAAATTTATGTGACGTAAATTGTTTCATAAACTTCTAAAAACTGCTGATGTCATCATTTAAAAACACTTTCACTTTTTGTGCATGTCTTTCCAATACTTGTCTACTTCTACATTCAGGATTTGTCCTTTCTTGAGGTGCTTTCGACGACAAATATGTTGGTAAATTTAGAAATACGCTTGGGACAGCATTGTCAGCTAATCAAGGGCAATGCAGCAACAGTTCTGCAGATCCGCACTCTCATTTCTAACGTTTTCAAATGTCTTTTCCATTAAAATGTATTTCACACACGACAGCACTTTTTCTTGGGGTCCAACGTTCTCGTGTTGTTGCACGAAGCCATGCTTTCTTTCGTATCTCATCCATTGGAAATGAAAATGTTATCGTTTGTATACAATTTTCTTGTAAGGTACTGTTGTAGTTGGTACACAGCGTCTTGGCGGCATTTTAAATATAAAATTAAAAGTTACAAGAAATGCCCTAAAAATGAGATTAGATTGTTGCTTACCTCAGTGAAATACTTAATGAAAACCCATAAATTCTAGCAGCAATTTTACTTTCATTTACCACGAACAGTACGGTGATATAAAGTACGTTTTTGTCCTATAAAAATTTTGAAAGTCAAAGAATTTAGGGTTTATGTTGGCATTAGTTGGATTCCTTTAAAAAATATATTGGTAGAATTTGCTTTAGTAACTTTTTAGAACTAAAAATTGGTGGGAAATTTAAAATCTGGCATTAAAGAAGTTTTGTTTTTTAGGTAATCTTTCGTAAACTTCTTCTTCTGGCATGTTAGGCTGCAGATCCAACAATTCCTCTGCAAACTTCTGAATTGCTTTTTTTACATTTAATTTTAAAAGATTCCGTTTTTTAGGCGTATTCATTTTCAAAAAACAAAAACTGACAATTTAATTTTAAATGTCACAATAACACAAGTTTACAGAAAAACCTGACGAAAAGAAAATTTCTAATAATTTAAAAACAAAGCAGTTTTGCCAATTTTATCTAGACCTTGAAAATTTTTATAGGAAAAAACAAACTTTACATAAATGTATTTCTTCAAACTTAGAGCAGTCCAACATATTAATATTTACTCACACGCCACATTTGAACAGACGTTTTTATAACTAAACAGTACAAAAATTGGTCTACGATCAGCGTTGCCAAATCTCCAACAGCATGGCTTGTAAGTGTAGGAGACAGTGATGTTACACATCTTGACACATGAGTATGTAATACGTTAATGCTGTATTTGTACCTTTCAAACTCACTGCCATAAACATGTTCATTATGGCAATTTGTCACCCCCTTTTTGTAAAACAACATTCATTGGTAAATACATTTTTTTTTCATTAATTAATTGTCAGAAGCCTGCTCTTAATTTTGGGTCAAGGGGTAGAAGCTGTTGTACTGTCTGAAGGTGGTATGGATGCAGCAGCTGTTCTCTTAAAGTCCTATTTGCTATATCTTTAGAAACTTCTAAACCAAGGCATCTAGTACTCAGACTCGCATCTTTTTCAACCCGCCCTAAAAGTTCTTCTTCAACCTCAGGTGTCCTAATTGTACGATCCCGTCCATAATCAACAGTTGAAGGGGCAAAACCACAGGTTTCTCGAAGACGTCTTTCAACATGAGCAAATGTTCGGTGTTTTGGTACGTGCCTATTGGGAAATGTCTCTCTGTATACTCTCACAGACTCCCAACCATTTCCTTGACAATAACCATAAACTAATACCATGTCGGTCATTTCTACGTAAGTGTAATGTATGGCCATAGCTAAGTGTAAAAATTAAATGTTAAATTTTGAAATTGAGCCGAGGTCGGTAGCTCAGTGGTTAAGCATTCTGACTACTGATCTAAGGTAGCGAGTTCGATCCCCAGTACTGGTGAGGTTTTTAAAAAATGTTAAAATGCGGATGGAAGCCTCTACAGAATACCATCATTCGGAAGTGATGTAAAGCCATGGGTCCCATGTTACTACGATGTGTAGCATGTAAGAAATCCTTTGCTAAGGTTGGAACTCCTTAGTCTCAGCAAAATTCTAAGAGCCGGTTGCAGAAAGCAATGTTTAGTCTGGTGTTAGTTAACGTCGCGTCAAAGTGAACAAAATCACATCAAATTTTGTTTACTAATGTATTAGTTACCATAAACATTTGAGATTTCATTCGTTTTTGTTCACTTTGATGTCGCGTTAGCTAACACCAGACTTAACATTGCTTTCTGCAACCGGCCCTAAGTAAGACTTTGACCGTATGACCAAAGCAGTCGGTGTCTAAGGTACCTGGTCTCTGCATGCCCATGGTGTAAAGAATACAAGGTGAAACGTTCCCGGAGATGCGCAGTCGTTCAGAAAGTAGAGGGGAGATGTCAACCAATCACCCATGGGCCTACACAGGAAATCTATTATGGCCGCGATCATGGTGTAACCATGGCCGCGATCGTATATTGTTGCTGGCACTGTCAGTCGATGTCAAATTCGAGGTTAACAGGTTAGGTTTTTCGTCAGTCTGACACCAACTGACGCAAAACATAACCTCGAATTTGACATCGACAGCGTCTTCAACAATACACTTCAGTACTACCAATCGTGCCATTTGTGGGCCCATTGGTTGAATTTGAGGTCCGCCCACATTCTGCGGAACGTTACACCTTGTATTCTTTGCACCATAGCCGCGATCATGGTGTAACCATGGACGCATTCGTATATTGTTGCTGGCACTGTCAGTCGATGTCAAATTCGAGGTTACCAGGTTAGATTTTTCATCAGTCTGCCACCAACTGACGCAAAACCTAACCTCGAATTTGACATCGACAGTGTCTTCAACAATACACTTCAGTACTACCAATCGTGCCATTTGTGGGCCCATTGGTTGAATTTGAGGTCCGCCCACATTCTGCGGAACGTTACACCTTGTATTCTTTGCACCATAGCCGCGATCATGGTGTAACCATGGACGCATTCGTATATTGTTGCTGGCACTGTCAGTCGATGTCAAATTCGAGGTTACCAGGTTAGATTTTTCATCAGTCTGCCACCAACTGACGCAAAACCTAACCTCGAATTTGACATCGACAGTGTCTTCAACAATACACTTCAGTACTACCAATCGTGCCATTTGTGGGCCCATTGGTTGAATTTGAGGTCCGCCCACGATCTGCGGAACGTTACACCTTGTATTCTTTGCACCATAGCCGCGATCATGGTGTAACCATGGACGCATTCGTATATTGTTGCTGGCACTGTCAGTCGATGTCAAATTCGAGGTTACCAGGTTAGATTTTTCATCAGTCTGCCACCAACTGACGCAAAACCTAACCTCGAATTTGACATCGACAGTGTCTTCAACAATACACTTCAGTACTACCAATCGTGCCATTTGTGGGCCCATTGGTTGAATTTGAGGTCCGCCCACATTCTGCGGAACGTTACACCTTGTATTCTTTGCACCATAGCCGCGATCATGGTGTAACCATGAACGCATTCGTATATTGTTGCTGGCACTGTCAGTCGATGTCAAATTCGAGGTTAGCAGGTTAGGTTTTTCATCAGTCTGCCACCAACTGACGCAAAACCTAACCTCGAATTTGACATCGACAGTGTCTTCAACAATACACTTCAGTACTACCAATCGTGCCATTTGTGGGCCCATTGGTTGAATTTGAGGTCCACCCACATTCTACGGAACGTTACACCTTGTATTCTTTACACCATGTGCATGCCTAGACCTTGTACATTAACAAATAAACAAACAAATTTTGAAATTAAACGATAAAGGTTTGTCAAATTGAATTGTTTGATAATAATCTTTTGTAACAAATGATGATACCTATTATTGTTAACTTGTTGCTACATAATTTTTTATTGTTGTTGGCCCCGTGGCCCTTAAACACGTTCCAATTTTTTTGGATCAGTCCTAAGCCTGGATATAAGTGTGAAGAAAAGCAGCGATGAGTTTCAACACGCAATAAGACATTTAAATTCGATTATCTTAGAAAGGATTGCTCGGAGCGACACCTATCCAGTATACATTTTTTGAACAATGTTTTTTCACGTCTGGGAACAAAACACGGTTTCTACGATACCAAAATCGTGAGAAAAATAATAAATGACTCCCTACAGAGAAATTTCCCTAGGGAGTTTTCATTATGACTGAGCAACAAGAGCTCACAATTATGTCAAATTCGAGGTTAGCAGGTTAGGTTTTGCGTCAGTTTGGTGTAGCTTGAACAAGCGTCCACGTAGGCATCTCTCGGCGCCTCGTGATACGGCTGTCACGGAAATAGTTGGTCCCAGTTGTCATAATAACATCATGACAGTCGTTAGTGGGGTTAGAACTACCCATAAAATGTACAGTGACGCCTATAATTGGCCTAACGGCTATTGGCGGAGTGCGGAATAAAATAAATAAAATAAACTAAAATGACAATAAATGACGTTTAAAGACAACAGGTTTTTCCTTTTAAATCTTCTTGCAACGTGAAAAAAATAGTATATGCAACTCATTGAATAATCTATTATTTATTAGAAATTTAATACACAGAAGCACAAAAAAGTTATGAGGCCGTAATTGCATGTGAAATGCTGCAGGTGGCGCTATCTCTCATCCAAAAAAAAAAAAAAATTAATACCAATATCATGCATGCAGTTAAGAAATGGCTATTTATGCAACAAGTGCTGAAAGTTGATGTTTACGCACGAGACATGAAAATTATGAAACGAAGCCGAAGGCAATAACACTTTTAGCACGATTTTGCATACAATATTTTTTCTATGACCTTATATTTTCTGTTATTAATCCATAAATGTCGATTTAACAAAGGTTTGCATTTATGACAGTTATAATTTATGTCATTTCTGGAGCCAGTACTATCAAAATCAGTTATCAAAGGTAATTATAATAGTACACATCTGACTTTATTCATTACATAACGCTTTAATTATTTGAAAACACTCTACCTCTAACGCAAGAAGCAGCTAGAATAACTTTACAACCTCACTTCCAGTTCGAAATTGTAGTTTTATAACCTCACTTCACTTTTAGCACATGGGCTAAAAGTAAACAGCTGATCTCATTTTAAACACGGTAAATTATAGCTTTTAGTAATAAAAGCTAGCGCTAAAAGGCCTATTTTTAGTGGTGGTCGTAGCAAAAATATTTGAAAAAAGTAAACGTAACTATTTCAGGAACTATAAATTTTTGGACTAAGGTAAGTTGAGTTAGATTGTCACAATTTAGCCTCAGGAATTTGTGTTTTGAATGGACCTTTAAGAGACACCTTGCATAACGGCTCAATATTGAATGAAAAACATTTATCAGTAAAAACTAACATTTTAATATCATACTGTAGTAATACAAATGAGATTTTAAATGTACAGGAGGCAAAAGAAACATTATATTTTAAATAAACAAGCTAACAACTCTAATCACAGTGCTATACATTCTTAAAATATGTGATAAAAACATCAAACACTTAACATTCTGTACAAGATTGAATTGCAAATATTAATACACATACTTAGAATCTGATCAAGTTTATACAGCGACTTGTACACAGTTTTAAAATTAACAACAAATAAAAGTTTCGTCACATAAGATTAGAACCGCGTGCCTGCTGCTACTTAATTTACATATTCACAATATTTTACATTACATAATAAAGAGATTTAAATAAATACTTTACAATTCCAAAATAAACTAATAATACCGTTCTTTAATATGCGGTAATCCTAAATATATTTATACAGATTATCTGTAACTTACAAGTAGGTATAGAGAAGGCAAATTTTTATAAGAATATTTTGCCTCACTTCGTTGGGGCAGGCCGAGATGAAAATATTACGTGCCTACGTACCAACATGACGTTAGTAGAATACAAAGCACTTACTTCACACTATTTTAAGGTTCATCCAGAATTTTTAAGGGAAGCTGGGATAAAATTAGCAACTATACACACTAATCGGGTTATCACTGGAGAAATCGTCACAGTAGCATTTGTATTATTCAACGACTTATTTTATAATAAAAATGTGATGTGACCATAAAAATATAGAACTTTATAATACACCATGTTGTGACTATTACTCTATGTTTACTAAATTAAATTAAGCCAAAACTATTATTCAAACTAGAGCATGTTTGAATTTTATCAGAAAAAATTGTTTAACCAACAGTTTAAACTGGTAAATATGTTTTTTACTATCAAGTATACGGGAAACCCCATACAATTTTGCAAAAAAAAATTCAATCAAATCAAGGAAACTCACTGAAATTTTGAACAAAAATCCCTGCAAGACATCAAAGGGCCATATCCCAAACATTCGTATAAATACAATTAAGACAAAGATATCAGTGCGAATCAATTCCCAGAATTCTGTAAAATTCAGCATTTCCGTTACTGGACCGCACTACATCCGAAGAAATATAGAAAATGCTCATCAGTTCTCGTGCAGATCACAATCAAAAATTCCACAATGCGAACAAGTACGCTCATGTCTTGAGCTCGAAGGCCAAGAATAAGTTTTTGATATTTACATACATAATCTGTAACAAATTATATTTGTTTATAACAGCTGTTTTATAGGTATATTTAATATATTTTAGGAAAACATTGACAGTATTTTGTTTGAACATGTGCTAAATTTTCAGTATGAAGTCTTTAGAAGCTAAAAAAAGAAATAAATCCAAATCGTCAAAGAAGCTGCCAAATAAGCGCAAACCGCGCACGCAGAAACCACCACGGAGGCCAAAAACACCATTCCTCGACAACAGTAAGCTGATATGCGATCTATGCAACGACACTCTATTTAACGGCAAAGAAGTAGCAGTAGCACTATGTAATCACCTATTTCATCGCGAATGTATCGAGGCCTACATTCGAGAATATAGAAAATGTCCGAGATGCAATCGCAGATTAGCTCTCAAAACACTTACGAAAGTAACCCCATAATTTCCGAAAATTTTTAACCTCAAAATTCAAATATAAAGATATCCCTAACTTATATAGTAAAATGGGCCTCTGCCAACTAAAAATAAAAATAAAAATATATTAGTTAGAAGATAATTAGCTGAATAATTTTCCTAAAATATATTAAATAATCTGTAACCCCTTATACCGTTTACACAGTGTCGGGGAGCCGGGCACATCGAGCCGCTGAGGGTGAGTGCATTTTTAAATTCGGCGGAGGTACTAGAGGCAATGGAGCCTGTCTGGCTAGAATACCACGTCCACTCTCCAGATGGTCCCCCAAACAAGTACTGACCTCTGCGTTTAACTTTTACAAGTGCCGTGAGATGTGCAACACCACTCAGCCGTACTGATATTTTGATATTTATTAACTACAATGTATTTTTCGGTGTTACGTTTTACGGTCATCAAGTAGAAGAGCGACAAAAATGCTGGACGTGACAAACGAGGGGGGGGATTAAAAAGAGGGTTGTGTATGAGGGTTATGGCCCGGTCTTGCAGGAAAATGCTGTGGTTTCTACTTGGCATGAAGCTTATTTGGAATACGATGACGTACCGTTTGATTAAACTGTTGTGAAGAGGAAGCCCTACACATTTAGCTTAGGCAGAGAAGTTGCCCTTGCTACTTTAAGCCTAGCTGTGCAAACCATGAAAATACGTGAAGTGTCACAGTTTTTAATTCAAGAGGATTCTTGAAACCTGTACCGCTGCGTTGTACAATTTTGTTGGATTACAATAAAAAATGCAGTGAAATAATGTCCTATCAGTTCTCGTGCAGACCACAAACAAGAATTCCACGACGCGAACAAGGACGCCCATGTATTGAGTTCGAAAGCAAAGGACGTGTGACCAGCAGTTATATAGGTAAGTTGATTATTAAGTGAGGTTAGAATAAGTTTTTGATATTTATTAACTACAATGTATCCTTCAATGCTACGTTTTACGGTCATCAAGTAGAAGAGCACGATCAAGTTGCAACCCTACACAGAGTAGATTAAAAGCTCTGTCAAGTAATACAAACTGTTGTTAAGAGGTCCCTGTACGTTCCCTGTCCCTGCACAGTCGTGTCCGGTACCTGTCCTGTCCCTGTCTGGTCCCTGTACGGCCCTGTCCAGTATCTTGTCGATTCGTATGCGGTCCCTGTCTAGTCGCTGTTTGTTCCCAGTGCGGTCCCTTTCTGGTCCTTGAAAGGTCGCTGTCTGGTCCATGTAGGGTCCCTACCAGGTCCCTGTACGGCCCCTGTCTGGTACCTGTACGATGCCTGTCCAGTCTCTGTACGGTCCCTGTATGGCACTGTCCGGAACCTCTTCGATCCATATGCGGTCCCTGTCTGGTCGCCGTTTGTTCCCTGTGCGGTCGCTCTCTGGTCCCTGAAAGGTCGCTGTCTGGTTCATGTAGGGTCCCTGTACGCTCTCTGTCCGGACCCTGTTCGATCCTTATGTGGTCCCTTTCCGGTCCCTGAAAGGTCGCTGTCCGGTTCATGTAGGGTCCCTGTACACTCTGTCTGGACCCTGTTCGATTCTTATGTGGTATGGCTCCTTTCCGGTCCCTGTACGGCCCCTGAAAGGTCCCTCTCTGGTCCCTGAAAGGTCGCTGTCCGGTCCATGTAGGGTCCCTGTACACTCTGTCTGGACCCTGTTCGATTCTTATGTGGTCCCTCTACGGTCCCTTTCCGGTCCCTGTCCGGCCCCTCTCTAGTCCCTGAAAGGTTGCTGTCCGGTCCATGTAGGGTCCCTGTACGCTCTCTGTCCGGATCCTGTTCGATCCCTATGTGGTCCCTATACGGTCCCTGTACGGCCCCTGAAAGGTCCCTTTCTGGTCCCTGAAAGGTCGCTGTCCGGTCCATGTAGGGTCCTTGTGCACTCTGTCTGGACCCTGTTTGATTCTTATGCGGTATGGTCCCTTTGCAGTCCCTGTACGGCCCCTGAAAGGTTGCTATCCGGTCCATGTAGGGTCCCTGTACACTCTGTCTGGACCCTGTTCGATTCTTATGTGGTCCCTGTACGGTCCCTTTCCGGTCCCTGTCCGGCCCCTATCTAGTCCCTGAAAGGTTGCTGTCCGGCCCATTAGGGTCCCTGTACGCTCTCTGTCCAGACCCTGTTCGATCCGTATGTGGTCCCTATACGGTCCCTGTACGGCCCCTATCTAGTCCCTGAAAGGTTGCTGTCCGGCCCATTAGGGTCCCTGTACGCTCTCTGTCCAGACCCTGTTCGATCCGTATGTGGTCCCTATACGGTCCCTGTCCGGCCCCTATCTAGTCCCTGAAAGGTTGCTGTCCGGCCCATTAGGGTCCCTGTACGCTCTCTGTCCAGACCCTGTTCGATCCGTATGTGGTCCCTATACGGTCCCTGTACGGCCCCTGAAAGGTCTCTTTCTGGTCCCTGAAAGGTCGCTGTCCGGTCCATGTAGGGTCCCTGTACACTCTGTCTGGACCCTGTTCGATTCTTATGTTGTCCCTGTACGGTTCCTTTCCGGTCCTTGACCGTCCCTGTACGGTGCCTTTCCAGTCCCTGAAAGGTCTCCGTCCGGGCCCTGTCCGCTCCCTGACCGGCTCTTGTCCAGTCCTGCAAAAGGTCCCTATCCGGTCCCTGACCGTCACTGTGTGGTGCCTTTCCGGGCCCTGTCCAGTCCCATTGTAGAATGCAGCGGTACAGGTTTCAAGAATCCTCTTGAATTAAAAACTGTGACACTTCACGTATTTTCATGGTTTGCACAGCTAGGCTTAAAGTAGCAAGGGCAACTTCTTTGCCTAAGCTAAATGTGTAGGGCTTCCTCTTCACAACAGTTTAATCAAACGGCACGTCATCGTATTCCAAGTAAGCTTCATGCCAAGTAGAAACCACAGCATTTTCCTGCAAGACCGGGCCATAATCCTCATACACAACCCTCTTTTTAACCCCCTCTTCCCTTGTTTGTCACGTCCTGCATTTTTGTCACAATCATTGTGTAGGGAGTGCTGTCTTTGAAAGTGCCGTCAATTGTTGCAGTGGGTGGCACGCTGGTTTCAGTTTTGTTGTCGTTATACGCAAACTGATTGGGCTCTTCTGCTTGATGACTGTAAAACGTAGCACTGAAAGATACATTGTAGTTAATAAATTTGAAAAACTTATTCTAACCTCACTTAATAATCAACTCACTTATACAGGGTGAATTATTAGCCTTTTTACAAACTTTGAAAATGGAAAGTAGATTTAATCAGGAAAAAAATGCAGATAAAGAGATTTTAGAGTTTTTATGTTTAAAAGATGTAGTAGCCATGAGCGTTGTAGGCGTTGTGGAATTCTTGGTTGTGATCCGCACTGACAGGAGATAATTTCACCGAATTTTTTATTGTAATCTTCAACAAAATTGTAGAATGCGCCGGACAGGTTTCAAGAATCCTCTTGCTTCATAAACATAAATCGGTTGAACAGTATCAAGCGTGGCCTTCCCATTCACCGGATCTTGACTCACCGGAATTCGTTTCACTGCGTAATTTCACCGGATTGTTGGGTGCGTGTCATATAATGAAATTCGGCAAAGTACTGTGTCTCGTTCTAGCCTGTTTAGGTTAGCTGCAGTATTTGATAAAATGTTTTCACTACCACGGCCGGTGTTGTCCCCACGATCAGCATAGTGTCCTCGATCTTGATATCGGGCGAAATACATTCCGGCGAATCAAATTCCAGCGTGATGAATTCCGGTGAAAAGAATTGAGCGAGCGAATAGAAACGGAACCATTTCAGACAGTTCCAAGGAAAAAATTAATTTATAGTGAGACTAACAAGGGGCAAGCCGGAAGACCTAACGGTTACAGCACTAGTTGATCTATGTATTTAATAAAGATTGTTATCCTTATGGTGCATACTCCTGCGCACGCACAGAATTTGCCAGTCACCCTGTCTACGTTGCAAAAGTGGTACATCCATCTCTTAATCACCAACCAGATCCGAAATAACAGATGCTACTGTAAAACATGAAAGCTGTACAAAATTTCAATATATTTAATCACAACATAGTGTACTTAACAAACAGCAAACTACAAAATGAGTAGAAAAAAACACGAACGGTACCAATAGCAGAACCTCAATTATAGAATTACATTAATTCATATGAATGTTTACGTCTTTCCTTTACGAAATAAATTTCTAGATGAAAATGAGCATATATCTAAATATAATAATAAATAAAGTACTATGCCACTATAAATTTAAAATTCAAATCGATCAGTCTTCGTAATAAAACAAATGAATCAGTACGTGCCATGCAGAATAATTGAGGTTCTACCGGATTGTCAACAAACAAATTCAAAGACAAACACGAAATAAATTAACACGAAGTGAAAACGTTTACACACTCCCTATTCATAAGAAGTTCTTTATCAGTAAAAGCTTATTTTTACACTAGAAATAACAACGAACGTTGATTGCCTACCCAATTACTTTAGAAACCGATCACTAGACTTAAGTCGTTTTGTACTGCCCCTACAGTTTGGATGAATCTTAACATACGTGTAAAAATAAAAATACTTTCAGATCCGTTATGAAGTAATCTTTCTTAAGCAAGCACAGCCTATTTATAGAACTCAACTCAACAGACGTCTCAGTCAAATGGCTTCAATACACGACGACATCATAAGTGTCTTCACTATCACCCAATATTCAATGTTAGCGCCTCATTGTTCCATTGAGAGGTTGCATTAAACTTCCGTTAATGTATCCGTAGGTAGTGTACATGGTGTTTTGTTGTGCAGCACGCTGGATGGCAGCGGGGTCCTGGTACTGCGTCTGCGCCATGTTCATAACCCCCATCTGCATGGGAATTTGTGCAGCGTTGTTGATAAAACCAGCGGCTGTATTGGTGATGTAGCCAGCAACAGCCCCAGGAGTTTGCTGAGCGGCCATCCGGTACCCATTCAGGGAATTATACTGGGCCATAATGTTAGGATTTAACGTCACGTTCGGACTAACTCTACTAGGTGACGATTGCATATGCTGAACAGCAACATTCGTAGAATTTCTACCGGATCTACCCAGATTTTGACCTATTGGGGGCGTGACAGTACCACCCAATTGATTAACATTCATGTTAGTCTGATAATATTTGTGGTAACCCAACACCTGCTGTTGCAGATTTGCCGGGATGGCGGACGGGGGCGTAGTTAGATTCCGAACCGACTGATTCTGAATCATCTGATGAGTGGGCGGTGGGGTCATGTTGCCATGGGGATGATGTGTTGGAGGAGGGGTGAGCGTCATAGCACTAGGGGGCGGAGTCATGGTATTGCAAGAACTAGGCGGGATCATCTCCAGGCCGTTAGTCAGCTGCTGCAACTTTGCTAAGCTGCAGCTAGAATTGCCCGACGGATTCTGGCCTGTGTTGCCCTGTATCGTGGGGGCAGATGCTGCAACCGGCGACGGCGTCGGAACCGGCCCTGGCGTGTGTGAATGTGGATGGGGGTTTGATTGAATGTAAAAGTTTCCGCCGGAGGTAACTGCACAGGCAGGTGAAGGGCCTAGTTTTTGGTGCGTTGTTAATGTGGAAGGCCCTAAGCTCCCCAAGCCACTTTGTTGGGCGCTCATACGATGCTGAATTACTGTCGTCATGGCTGGGACACTTACATACGTGCTCGCCGCTTGTGCTGAAAATGCTTGAGAGCTAACGGCCATTTGCGGCACCGGTATGTAATTGCTTTGGCTGATTACAGAGTGGTGATGCGGATGGTGAGGATGCTGATGCATTGCTGATGCTCCTAGTTGGTGGGGGTGTCCGTAGCCTTGGTGCATTGCATGGTGTTGCAGATGGGCTTGCAACTGTTGTTGCTGCTGCTGTTGCATTGCATTGTGTTGTACCTGCAACAAATTTATTGAAAATAATATTTATTCAGATGGACAATTTAAGTAAAAATGCTAATTAATACTATCGCCTTGTAAATGAACAGCTGCAGCTATAACGATAGAATGAAATGAAAAACTTCAATTCATATTTTTGAAAAATTAAAATAGTATTAACTTTACTATTTTTTCCTTCCGTATATAACGTTAATCTGTTCTTTATAAGTGCCTGTTTATGGTGTATGCAGTTTATATAACTCTTGATTTTGTAATAGATATTAACGATACAAGTTTGATTATGAGCATCTTAACGAAACGAGTTTGATTGCCAAAACGAGGCGGTGAGCCGAGTTTTGCGGCAATCAAACGAGTTTCGTTGTGTGCCATAAGCAAACGTGTATTGTTCAATATTTTATCTTCATCAATAAACTCTGGTTCACTGTATAAAAAGAGTGCGGTAATATTTATTACCGCACTGAGTGCGGTAATATCTGTCCATTACCGCACTGAGTGCGGTAATATCCATTACCGCACTCAGTGCGGTAATGAAGCTCTTAACGATACTAAAATTAATTTGGTTAAGACGCTATAACAACACGGATGAAGATAAATTATATAAATATAACCAATTGGAAGCATAAAAACCCTTGGATACATGTGTACCCTAGCGGTGATACAAAACAAAAATTGTGGTCTGTTGCTACGCAAAAGTATGAAAATGTTGGCTACCCTGCTGTCAATTTTAAGTCTATGCCAAATTCGAGGTTAGCAGGTTAGATTTTCCGTCAGATTTGACACGATCTGACACAAAACCTAACCTGCTCACCTCGAATTTGACATAGACTTAAAATTGACAACAGGGTAGCCAACATAACCGTTTTTCAATTCATTGCATTCTCTCACTAAATACAACTCGCGTTATTATTAGTAATCGGTGATATTTCTCATTGAAATCGAAGGAACAAATTCAACTCGTCATTCGGACTCGTTGAATTCGCACCTCGGTTTCAATTCGAAAGTATCACCAATGATAATCATACCACTTGTGGTATTATGGCTGAGAATATAATTCGTTGAATTTTAAGCCAATCATCATCCCATAAATGTATGACATTGACCAATACGACCTTGTAAGTACAATTCGAAAATATCACCGATGATAATCATACCACTTGTGGTATTATGGCTGAGAACATAATTCGTTGAATTTTAAGCCAATCATCATCCCTTAAATGTATGACATTGACCAATACGACCTTGTAAGTACAATCCGAAAATATCACCGATGATAATCATACCACTTGTGGTATTATGGCTGAGAATATAATTCGTTGAATTTTAAGCCAATCATCATCCCTTAAATGTAGGACATTGGCCAATACGACCTTGTAAGTACAATTCGAAAATATCACCGATGATAATCATACCACTTGTGGTATTATGGCTGAGAACATAATTCGTTGAATTTTAAACCAATCATCATCCCTTAAATGTATGACATTGACCAATACGACCTTGTAAGTACAATTCGAAAATATCACCGATGATAATCATACCACTTGTGGTATTATGGCTGAGAACATAATTCGTTGAATTTTAAGCCAATCATCATCCCTTAAATGTATGACATTGACCAATACGACCTTGTAAGTACAATTCGAAAATATCACCGATGATAATCATACCACTTGTGGTATTATGGCTGAGAACATAATTCGTTGAATTTTAAGCCAATCATCATCCCTTAAATGTATGACATTGACCAATACGACCTTGTAAGTACAATTCGAAAATATCACCGATGATAATCATACCACTTGTGGTATTATGGCTGAGAATATAATTCGTTGAATTTTAAGCCAATCATCATCCCTTAAATGTATGACATTGATCAATACGACCTTGTAAGTACAATTCGAAAATATCACCGATGATAATCATACCACTTGTGGTATTATGGCTGAGAATATAATTCGTTGAATTTTAAGCCAATCATCATCCCTTAAATGTATGACATTGACCAATACGACCCTGTAAGTACAATTCGAAAATATCACCGATGATAATCATACCACTTGTGGTATTATGGCTGAGAATATAATTCGTTGAATTTTAAGCCAATCATCATCTCTTAAATGTAGGACATTGGCCAATATGACCTTGTACGTACAATTCGAAAATATCACCGATGATAATCATACCACTTGTGGTTTTATGGCTGAGAATATAATTCGTTGAATTTTAAGCCAATCATCATCCCTTAAATGTAGGACATTGGCCAATAAGACCTTGTAAGTACAATTCGAAAATATCACCGATGATAATCATACCACTTGTGGTATTATGGCTGAGAATATAATTTTTTTAAAAAATTACTAGAACCCGATTGCAGCGCCACCTACCGGCTCCAATTGTGAATCTAAACCATCCAGGGACCCACTCAAACACACACACAACATTTCATCAAAATCGGTCCAGCCGTTTAGGAGTTCAGTCACGTACACACGTACAGAATTATACCAGGTGAGTTTTTTAAAGTGTTACAAGGCGATATCTCGAAAACGGTTTACAATATTTTCGTTTTGTGAGGTAATAGGGAGATGGGGGAGATATAAAAACATATTTTCGACATTTACCTCTTTTTGTGTTTTGAGGGGTGGGGGGTAACTTTGGAATTTTAAATAGGATGATGCACTTTTGTTTAGAAAATTCGATTCTACGTAAAAAACTACGTCTATGTACAAACCATTTTTTGATTTGCTCTTTCGGTTATGGAATTATGGTGACTAAATTTTGATAGAAATTAAAAAATAAATACATTTTACCAATAAATCAAGTTCAATTATTTCAAAATTAGAATTCTTTTCCATAGAAATGCGTTAGTTCTACTTAAGTTGAGAATTTTGAAGTTTTTCGAAAATTTCACATTTTTTGAATTTTTTAACTTTAATAAATCATAATTCCGTAAATAAAAAAAAAAGTGAAACAAAAAATCTTTTGTAGACATACGTAGTTTGTAGTACTGAAGTGTATTGTCAGTCTATGTCAAATTCGAGATTTGCAGGTTAAGTTTTGCGTCAGTCTGTGTCAAATGACAAACAAAACCTAACCTACTAACCTCGAATTTGATATAGACTGACAATGCACTTCAGTACTGCCAACTGATTCAGACTATCCAGGGCCTGCTGCAATTCAGTTTTTAAAAAATCGCTATGTAAATAGATGCAAAATTTGATCTAAATAGAAACACGTTATTGTCAGAATCAATTTTTTGAGAAAATTCTATATTGTCGATATTCAATATGCAATGAACCATGCTTTATAAGAAATTTAAAAAAATTACCTGTTGCTGATTTTGTGTTGGGCTTGCTTGCATATGATGATGTGAAGGCTGCACCGAGGGAGGTGTCGCCCTCTGCCGTGCCTGCTGCTGTACAGATGCATGCTGAGCACTAGGAGGCGTTGACCGAACGTTGGAATGCTGCTTACTCGAAGGAGTGTTTGACCTGTTCCTTTGCTGCTGCATTTGCCTCTTGCTCGAGCTGCCCTGATGCTGGCTCACGGGCGGCATAGGAATTTGCTGATTTATGTTATTCTGCTGCGGGCTGGACGCGGGCACGGTTATGTTCTGTTGCACTTGCTGAGCCATGTTCTGCTGCATGTTGTGTTGCACGGAGCAGTCGTAACTTGGCTGCGGTTGAGTTTGCGTGTGCGAAGGCAGCACAGAGGGCGGACGCGTAGATTCGACAGAATTCTGTGACGCCATATCACTGGATATCGAGGTAGGCGATTCCAGTCCTAGCTGGCTAACATCTAAATCGCACTGCCCATAATGTAGGCTATGAACGGAATTCGTAGTCGAATCAGGAGTATACACGCCCATTGAAGGAATATCTGGTGCTGACGGCGTAGGCGGTGTATGTTTAATTGAGTTTGGTATAGGCGTCTGGGGTTGATGCAAAGTATCAGCACTGTCTAACTTTGTCGATGCATCAGTACTGGTATCTATAATTTCGTTAGTTTTCACCTTAGGCACTATTTTGTCTTCTGTATGCACATCACTGGTATTGCTATTATTATTATTATTACCGGAAACACTACAAATTTTATTTATAGTTTGATTTGGCGCACTAGTGTTAGTGTAAGAGTTTTTAATTGTTTCACTTACTGCACTACCGATATTTGGATTAGTAACTGTTTCTGGTCGTATATGACTCTCCTCAACATTAGTCTTTACCTTCACACTAGACTTATCCGACATCCTTTCTTCTTTTTTCGGAGAAACTTTTTCCTTTGCTTCAATGATCTTAGTATCTTTCATTTTAGAACTGCTTTGTTGAGAATGTTTAGATTCGTGACGGTGGGATTTCAGAGCAGCCTTCTCCTTCTCGGTGGTATGCTTCTGCAAAACGTCCAAAGGAGGAATGTGAATTGGCATCGGATAGCCCTGATAATCCCTCTTGGTGGGATCGAAATAAATGCCCTTTTCCCATGCAAATCTATCCCACTGCCACTGGTTGTACTGGGCTTGCGTCATGTGGTAATTTGGATTGGCCATGGAAAATTCTGCCTTCGCCAACAGGCTTTCGGTACTCTCCATATGGGTTACTTTTGGCTTTGTTTCGAAAGGCTTCTCATCGGGTGGTTTTTGGTACCGAATGTCCGGCAATTCATATTTCTCTTGCTTGTGCTTCGTTTCCACCTTTGGCGGCGTCGTTTCCTGCTTTGGCTGCACTTTTGGTTCTTCCTTTGGCTTAATCGACTCACTTTTAGGGTCCGCACAACTCCTCGTCTCAGGTAGGACTTTGGTCTCTGCAGGTTTCTTCTCGGAGTGTAACTTGGCATCAGTCTTTGGGATTTTGGATTTTTCCTCCTTCTGCTTTACTTCGTCGGTCTTCGGCTTAGCCCCGTCTCTATTGGCAAGCACGCACGGAGCCACAGGTGTCGAGATTTTAGGTTCGCTGACCAACACTGTGCTCGGGATACTAATCGGTGGACTTTCTTCCACTTTAAGAACGACTTCGTCACTTTTACTGCTGTCAACTACTACAGGCTCGCTTCTGGCTTTTTGCTCAGTCTCCGGTTTTAACTTAACTTCAGGAGTGCTATTGCTTTCTAGTTCTTTATCTTTCGCGTCAACGTCAGTTGGTTTCTGATTTTTGTCACCTGATGATGACTTGTCTATCACTTCAACTTTCTCGCTCTGTGGCGTCTTGTCTATTTTTGGTTCTGTTTTCTTATCAGGAACTTTTAAATTCTCTTCCCTTTTGATTGGTGAACTTAGAACCGGACTTTGTTTAGCCAGTTCCAAGGCTTCCCGCTGTGAGAGAATTTTGATTTTTTGTCCATCAATTTCAGTTTCCGATTCGGACGATGTCGAGCAAGTAGGCGACGGTTGTTTTTCAAATTTATCTGCAGTTTTTACTTGCGGCTCTGCTTTTTCAGGCTCCTGAGGTACGATATTATCACACGTTTCTTTAGCGGATTTGGGTGGACTTTCTTTGTTGACCATTTTCACTTCCGAATCATTGTAGGATACTTGAGTTGAGGTGTCCATCTTTTTAATTTTATCTGGAGTTTTCAACTCATCCTTTTTGATTTTCTTTTCCTTTTCAACAGATTTCTGAAGATCTGGTATGTTTTTAAGTGCTTCTTGTTTGAGAGGACTTGAAGACAGGTTACTAAGTTTATACTTCGCAACCGGCGACGAACTTTTACGTTCTTTGATAATTTTATCTTCACGCTCGTCATTTTCCATTTCGTCATCAGCTTCTGCAGAAGAATCTTCTTCGCTGGCAATCTGGCTATTACGTTTTCGTAAAGGCAACTTTTCATCCAAGTCCATACCAAGTTTGTCATCGACAGGCTCGGTTTTTATTTTTCCCATGATCTTGTTCTGAAGACTATGATTAGCAGAGGGAGTATTGCTGACCGACATCTCATCATCAGATTTCTCAGATACCAACGACTCGCTTTCGCTTTCCCTTTGCAATTTTCCCTTTAGAAGTTCTGGCAACGTCAATTGCTTCTTATTATCAGCGAATGGTCTCCTCAAACGTCCCTTAGCTCTGCCACGCTTCTTCTTGACAGTTCTTGGAGTTCTATTCTTGACCTGCGGTGATAAAGCAGGTTCAGGTTGTTTGCCGTCTTTGGTATCGCACGAATCATCAACTGGTTTAAGCTCGGGTATATCTTCATTTTCAGTTTTTATAGGTTCCTCTGCCTTTACATTCTTTAATGTTTCTCCTTGTCGCTTGGCACGCCTCTGCGACCACCTCTCGCCAGAATTTTCTCTAGCCTGATTGGTGCTGCGTCGTAGCCGCAAGTTATTTCCATCCTCAACTTCGTTAGGTGGAACCACGACTTTGGCCTCGGCAGGAGTTTTAGTTTCACGCCGCTTCTTTACATCATTATCCGGCGTTACGACAGCATCAACTTTCGATTTGATCGGTTTAAGAGTATTATTGCTCGTACTTGTATCAATCTTTTCACTTTTAACCTTCTTCTTATCATTCTCCACATCGCTGGTTACAGAATCATTGCGTTTACGTTTAGGCGTTTCCAGAGCACCGTGAAGTTTATGTTTAACATCGGCATACGTAGTCTCATTAAACTTGCTGGGACGTGTCCGCCGGCGTCCAGACGACGTAACTTCTATTTCCGTATCTGCAGGTATAGCAATTTGAGCGCATTCCACTGAAGTTTTCGCAGTCTTCATTGGTGTTTTTGAAGTCTTGGGATTCGAAGATGTTTTTCGCTTCCTACCTTTCTTCATTTTCACACCTTGCTGAGTTTCGATTATAATCTTTTCAGGTACTGGTACAATGATATCGGCTGTTTCCGTCAGGCTTGCATCCTTCTCTCCGTCCGATTTATCTTCTCTGAAGGGGTTGATGCTCGTGGTGAGCAAAGGTGTCCATCGTAAGCACTCGTGGTCGATGGGTATCCTTGTTTTTGATTTTGCTACTCGGTCCGCATGAGCATCCACCTTCACCCAGTCGATGGAGAGAACGGCAACGGCGCCTTTTTCAGTCGGCAAGGTTTTAATGAAGTTTAAAAGCTGCAGTGCAGTAGCTATGTCGTGGCAATACATCCCAGTTTGCTTGCTGATGCTTGTTAGACAGAATTTCTCGCTGCGGTGAATGTGAAGGTATTCGAGCACTACCGACTTCCAGTAAGCATGGTAGGAAACTCGGCCCAAGTCTGATAAGGGTTTCTCGGGTGTTCCTGGTTGGCCTTCTTCCTTTGATAGTAAGTAACCTAAAAATGGCATAAATGAATGGCAAAGATCATAAATGGAGTAGGGCATTGGCATAACAGAAATAGAGTCAAAAAGAAGAACTCAAGATGAATATACAAGAAAACTGAAGAAAGCAAAATGGGGGTAACAAATTGGAAGGAAAAAGATTACAGAAAGTAAGATAGTTCTTTGAAGATGATGTTAAGCAGACAAGAAATTAAAAATCGAAGTTACAGCTTTAAAAAAAGATAGAAATTATAAAAATTAAAACGACTGGAGAAATAATTCAAAATGATTTCACAAAAGAAGTAGAAATTCATCAATAATAATAAAATTGCTCATAAAAAGCCATTAAGATGTACGAATGGAATAACAATGAGGAGCTACACCTCAAAATGGTTATTAATGAGAAGACAAAAAAGTAAGAATACACAAAAAATGATGACGAATCAAACGACAATACAGAAAAATAGTATTCGTAAGTAATAGCTACACACACAAATACAAAATGACAAACCGTAACAATTATAGTGGGGAATTGTTAACGAAGTCGTAAAACATAGCTATCTCTTAAAGCTATCATTACACGGCCTGTAGAGCGACGCCCATGGCACGTGGAGTGACGCGCAGATGCGTGTCTGGAATGATAGCAATCTCACGGCCTGCAGATTGACAAATTTCAACGTTCTTTTGCATTCTAATAGTAATGTAGCATAATAGTAAACAACTGATGAGAGGAATGATAAACGAAAGAAGAAATGCTAAAGAGAAAAGATTGTCTGCGAAACAACAACTACTAGAAAAATACAGTGAGATTATTAAAGACATTAAGAAGGCAATTAAAAGAGACCACGAAAAAATGACGAAGATATAGTAGATCCAGCAGAATAAGCTGCGAGAACTGTACAGCAAAACCATTCCAGATTTGCGATCGAGGTAGGCCATGGAAGGCGCTGTGATCATAATTGATTCCACTAATTTGGTAATACATGAAATGAAACAAATGACATATGTATAAAGTTTGGTTCTGTTATAACCGTCACGAAACCAGTAGTGGCGATTGCAGGAATTAGTAAAATTTGTCTTCACACTGCAATTTGTGTGTAGATTTAGGATTACTCGAAATTTAAGGTTCTAGTATGCCGTCGTTCACGTTGTTTTGGCATAATATGACGCCCTTAAATTTGGCATTTTAGTTGGCATTAAAGCTGCCTGTGTGTGCCGACGTCGGAGAACTGTCAAATACGCAGTCCTGGCTCACAACAAAACACATGTGTAAATATACTGACATTTTAAAGGTGCAAAAAAAACAGTGAAGTGGAAAACAAAGTGTAGTGTACCAGCACAGTAAATAAATACGACTAGCGGAAGTTTTGAAAGCGCGAACTAACCGGCAACGTATGGAAAATTACCACTAATACGACCAATTACCGCGTTAAATGTCACGTACGAAATACACGGGATTGGTGAATCGCCGGTACACCTAAACTAAAGCAGGACGTAGACGAGTGAATTAGCGGCACAGAGCGGGCGGCCGAGAACTTGGGATTTGAGGCAGCGGTAACGCAAACGATGTCCGTAATGGAAGCTAAAGAGATTATAAATTCGATCCAAGTGATACAGGGTGTTCACTCAAATTTTGACAGCTTCTAGCGACTTTATTATTCCAGACAGAAAAAAATTGTTCAGATAAAAATTGTAGGGTATCATTCAAACCGTCCGAATTTTCTACTTAAAGAAACAATTGAGCATCACGGGTCAACTTTTTGACTTATTGTAAACTTTTTTTTAATGGAACACCCTATATATATATAAATATATAAATATACAAGTTGCCTCTATTTACTTCATCCATTGTTGAAATATCCGCTATTAAAGAATTAAAATATTACTAATTTACTATATGAAATAAATCACAGTAACCTTTGAAAAACAAAGTTATCAAATGACATTACTGGCGGCTTAGTTGTCAATTCGTTTTTAAAATTGTTTTTGGTATTAAAATTGTTGATTATTTCAATGGTTACTGTGATTTATTTCATATAGTAAAATTAATGCGACCCCTTTTTGTTAAAAAATTTGTTCGCGACCCCCTACTTCCCCCTACTCATCACTCAAACCAAAATAGCGACAAAAATAGCCTAACTAAATTACAAGTAACTGATTGTCAAATTTTATTTTACCTTACTGAAGTTTAAATTAAATAAATTAAAAATTAAATTCAACAGTTATTTTAATTGCGATCTTTCCCAGTAGTAACTAGTACTTACTCTGCCAGACTACCATTTACAATAAAAAAAAATGCTAAAAATCTGGTGTGATACACTCACACAACTTCCTTTTACAGTGATCTTATAATTAGTCAAAAATTTCATTTTTAATTTTTAACCATTTGTTAAAAATTTTCAAAAATTACAAATTCTACAAAAACGGTACAAAATCGAGTGTTAGTTGAAGAGACAAATTTTCTCTAGAATTTTAAGGTGAATTCAAAAATGTAATAATATACCGGGTGTTTTATTTAAAATAGGAGTTAATAAAAAAAATAGAAAAAAAAACAAAAGAAACCCACTTTAGAAGTATTCAACTGGAAAATCACCTATCTCACATCAATACACATTAAAAATGTAAGAAAAATGTAAAGTTTAAAAAAAATCGTTACAGCCGTTTTTGAAAAAATCGAAAAAAACTGAAAAATCACAAGAGTAAACACCTACTTCCGGTTATGCGATTTTCTTCAAAAGCTTGCTGTCTCATCTACATAGTACACAAAACTTATATATGAAGTTTCAACGTTATACCTCTTTTCGTTTTTGAGATATTCTGTTCACAGACAGACACACACACAGACAGACAGACAGACAGACACACAGACAGACAGACCAATGAAAAAAAATGTTTTTTGGGATCAGGGGACTTTAAAACGTGAAGATCCGTTGAAAACTCAATTTCGAATTTTTGGGGTGAATCCAATACTTCCTTTATAGTAAAAGGAAGTAAAAAATCGACTGCACATTGTAGATACGACGATATACTCGCTACTAGATGGCACTCTGGAACGTTCTCGAATAAGGTTACTAAATAATAACTTTCGAAGCCTCGGTGTGGCTTTATATAAACAGCAAAGTGCAATGAGACTTCCGTTCCAAACAGGGCGTTGTGGTGATTGCGGTAGTGGTAGTGAGTAAATATTACTTTATTTATCTCTTTCATTTTTACGGACTTATTAATAATTAGTTTTATGTTTCATTTGATAACTAATTGTTAATTTTTATTTACGTTTTTTTTGTCTTATTTTGGAAATTCCCGGCGACACCCCTAGTACATCACCGCGATCCCCCACGAGGTCGCAACCCACACTTTGGGCACACTATAGGCAACTTATATATTTTTGTAAAGAGAATTTTAAGCGCTATCCAATAAACACATAATTTAAAAAAAGTATACAATAAGCCAAAAAGTTCACCTGTGATGCTCAATTGTTTCTTTAAGTAGCAAATTCGGTCGGTTTGGATGATACCCTACAAATTTTTTCTATCTAGAATAACAAAGTCGCTAGAAGCTGTCAAAATTTGAGAAAACACCCTCTACACCATGAGAACAGGGAAATGCAGCTAGAATTAGAGAGAACGGCATTACTAGTAGCAGAACTAAGTAATGAACTAAACAAACTAAGAATAATTAAAAGTAGAAAAGAAGAATAGCAAAAGAAGAGGATTATATCAGGAGATAGAAGAATTAACAAATCGGATACAAATGCAAAATTGAAAAAACAGGAAAACTGAAAACAATGAAAAAAAGGTGAATTACACACTAACAGATCTCAAACGGCTATCAAGGGTTGAAACAAAAAATAACGAAATTGAAAAATGGATAAAAAAGATTGAGGAATTAGACATTAAAAAGAAAAGGAAGGAGCAATTCTTCTTCTGTCATCAAGGATTAGGCAAATCTGCCTGTTCTGAACCTAACCGAAGAAATTCATCCGTATAAGGTGGATATATTGGCACTGCAAGAGACCAAACAAAAATAGAATGATGTTTGTGACGTCAATGGAGTGCAGTGGCGAAGATAGGAAATTCGGAACTGGAAAGTGCAGTAATTAATCCAATATCATTAAGGATGTACCATTCGAGGTTAAGGGGCCAACTCCAGAAATTAGTATATTAAATGTCCACGCCCCATCAGAAGAAAAAGATATGGAGATGAAAGCAAGATATTATGATACAATGAAAATGAAAGAGAAAAAAATGCCAATAGGTGATTATAATGCATCATTTTATGGTGGCGCCCAAGTTAAAACAGATTATCCCAGTTAACAATAAAACAAAAGCGACAACAAATAAATATATAAACATTGACTTTGGAAAAAAAAATAATTTAAACGCAATAGAGAACATGATTAAGGGAGGATAACTTAGGGCAAAAGATAGAAGGAAAAAACGCAGCAGTAGTAGTAGCTATAGAAAGAGCAGTTGAAGAACACGGCCAAAGTGCTGAATGGACGAGGCATGGATGGTTTGACGAAGAGTGTAGGAAACAAATTGAGAAAAAAATAAAACAAAAAGAAACGATACAAATAAAATCAGCATCAAGTAAGACAATTGATGAGGAGCAAAGGAAATAATGTAAAGAATTTTACGAGAAAAGAAAAGATGATATATTAGGGAAAGGCTAGCTGATATAGAATATAAATTTAAGAACAAAGAAGTAAGAAAATTCTACACAGGAATTAAATAAGGTTATACTACAAAAAACTACGTTTTGCAAAGATAAGGAAGGGAATTTAGTTGGAGGAGAAGAAGAAATATTAGAAAGAAGGGTAGAATACTTTAAGAAATTATTAAGTGGAGAAGAAAACAAAGACGAACAGTCAATGCAAAAAAAATGAATGAAGAAGAAGTGAAAGAGCCATAAAGTTTAGAAATTGTAGTAATAATCAATAAATACAAAACAACAAGAGCCCCGGGAAAGACGGACTACAAGCGGAAAGGTTAAAATGGGGTGAGGCAAACTAAAACTAATAAAAGAACTTATGGAGAAAGGAAGAAATGCCCGAGAGTTGGGACAAGACCATAATATGCCCTATCTAGTATAAGAAAGAAGACAAATGCGTGATGCTCACCACATCACCACGTGTCATGAATTTGACACGCTACAGCCGGGTGTGATAGCGAGGATACGGAAGCTCTGACCTTCCGCCTTGCAGGTCAAGCTCCTTCATGGGGTGTTAGTGTATCACCATTATTATTATTATTATAAAAAAGGAGACGAGCTGACATGTGGCAATCATCGAGGAATTCCGCTAATACTTCATACAAAATACTGACTATATGCATCAAGAATAGAATGGTAACATACAGTGAAGCATTAATAGGTGAAAGCTTTAGACCATCTAGATCCACAATATGCCACGAATTTAAACTACAGACTGTTCATTTATTATAAGCACGCACATGAGACAAAGAGGAGCGGAGTCACGGATACCATCACAAGAATAGCAAGTCTCAAGTGGAACTGGGCGGACCACCTAGCCAGAACAAATGATGATAGATGGACAAAGAAAATATCCGAATGGAGACCGCACGAGCATGCTCTCCGCAGCAAAGGCAGACTGCCCATGCGATGGTCCAGATGATCTCAAACGCATCCGCACCAACTGGATAAATGCAGCGCAAGACAGGGAGAAATGGAGGTCTTTACGGGAGGCTTACGTCCAACAATGGACCACTATATAGCTGTTTGATGATGATGATGATGATGATATGACACAATAGAGAGCAGTTATACCAAACTCTAGCGGAGTTCAATACATGAAAAGCAAGCGAAATTAATTATTATGACACTAAGGAGTAAGGATAAACGGGAAGACTACAAGAACATTGAAGACAACCAGAGGACTAAAACAAGGCGATTCATTATCCTCACTGCTATTCAATCTAACACTTGAAAAAGTGATCAGAGATGCCAAAGTTTGCAGACCATATACAAGGTGTCTAGGAAGCCAAAATAAGCAAAATAAGCTCATATGTTTAAGTCCGATTTTTATTTGTTTCGGAGATACTTTGATTAATTATTGTAATTTAAAAACTAAAGAAAAATTCATTACAAAACTAACAAAACAAAAAAAATACACAAATTGCATTAATTTACAACAAATTTTCGAAAACATCACTTCGATACACTTATTTGCGCGTTTATAAATTGAACTAGTAGTCATCGATGGTCGGACAAAAATCCCCATGCAACTTAAAAACACTCCAACGTCGGTTTAGTATTAACGTACGGTGCGGCATTCCAAATGATCAATTGTTCGGTCCTTTCATATTGGATGCGTGCCTTACTGGGGAAGGATATTTACATTTTTTGGAATGTCATTTAGGGAAAATATTGCACGAAGTCTCTTTGTATATTCGACCAACATGATGGAGCACCTCCTCATTAATCATATAATGTAAGATATTTTGTGAATACCCATTTCTGCGATCGCTGGATTGGCAGAGGCAGCCCGGCCCGCACCTTTGCCACCGAGATCAACGGACCTCACTTCCCTAGATTTTTGTCTTTGGGGATGGATGAAGTCGTTGGTTTATGCTAAGAAAGTGGACACAAGAGATGTGTTACTAGATCGCATTCTTAATGCTGTAACTTCACTAAAACTCGCTACTAGTTCAATTTATTAAGGCGCAAATAAGTGTATCGAAGTGAAAATTTGTTGTAAATTAATGCAATTTGTTTATTTTTTTATTGTGTTTTGTAATGAATTTGCCTTTAATTTTTAAATTACAATTAATCAAAGTATCGGACTTGAACATATGAGCTTATTTTGCTTATTTTGGCTTCCTGAACACACCCTTAAAATATTTCCATTTGCTCCCGAAAGACACGTAGTACTAATAACAAGAACTAAAGAAGAGTTACTGACAGTCGCAAGAAATATAAAATATCTTCTAAATTTTTCCACCTCTCACTGAAAATATGTTCTGCAGTCGAATGCAAACATCATCACGACTGAAATTTGGCAAATCTTTTCTGTAATGAGTGTAACACTGTTTTGTTGCTACTTTAATTTCACAGCTAATAATTCTTCGCATTTTGAAGCAAGTATTACCTTGACAGTAATTTACTAATAAATAATATTTTAGCAGACTCGGATCTAACAATACCATCTCGTTTTAAACTCGTGTATGGTCGCAGGAAATTAAGCAAGACTTCAGTGACGCAAAATTGTGTCACGTAGAACAGTGTGTCCAGCATTAAAAAAAATGGCCTCCTATTATGCCAAAACAACGTGAACGGAATATATATTAACAGAAATTGTATCTTCCATCAAACTGAGTAGATGACTTATTTTTATAACAATTAGTACAGCTAAACGGTCAGTTAAATTGGTAAATTTGTATAGACTATTACCACGAAACAATGAAACTCAGTAGTCTTCTCCACGTACATTTATTTAAATTGGCGACTGGTTTCATCTTCGGGCCAAAATGATCATTGGTAGTAAAACACCAAGTGTTACATTTGTAGGTTAAAATGAGGTTAGGTTGAAACGTTGAAGACGAGGTGGCAATAAAATTCACAAAACACAACACACTGGAGGAGAAAAAATTAATTAACCAGCAAACTACGCGAACTACTAGGAATCCTAGTTCTAACTTCTTCAAAGCTACCAACTATTTTACTTGCCTTAATTTTAATTTTTATATGGTGATGTATTAACCAGTATATCTTTATAATGTAGTTTGCTGGTTAATTAATTTTTTCTCCTCCAATACCACATTGGAGTGTTTTGTGAATGTTATTGCTACCTCGTCTTCAATGTTTCAACCTAACCTCATTTTAACCTACAAATGTAACACGTGGTTTTTTACTAACAATGATCATTTTGACCCGAAGATGAAACCAGCTGGTTTCGAAACATGTAGCCAATTTAAATAAATGTACGTGGAGAAGACTACTGAGTTTTAATGCTTCGTATCAAGACACCTCCACTATTTTATTTTTTAATTTGATTTTAAATTAAATACTTACTAAAGTCTATTAAAAATCGTCCAAATCCTTGTCTCTGGTATTGGGGCATTGTCATGATGCAGGACACATTGTATTTCTGCTGACAATGCTTCTCTTTTGAAAAATATCCTACTAAATGGCACCCTTTTTTGTCATTCTTCGTCAGAACATAAAACAGAAACGGTTCCACATCATAATAAAGCGTCTTGTGATCCAGAAATAATTTCGCTAGTAAACACAGATTTTGGCAATAGATTTTGTTGACATTCCCATCAACTTCAAATACTGAGAGTTCCGCACATCTATAAATTTCCGTCCCGGGGGGATGCCGCCACGTGCACTTATCTTGGTGCCTCTCCAGCACGGCCTTGCTCTTGGTGTATTTAAGACAGAACTCGCACAGGAACAGTTTGGGCAGTCTAGCGTACTCCTGCGGAAACGGGCTGGAGTACCACGTCTGAATGTCGTACATTCCGAATTCGATCGCGGCCGGGCACCTGGCTTGGGCGGCCATCATCTGTGACGGCGAAGTGTACACCCCTCCGAACCCGTCCGTGGTCGGAACAGAAATCGTAACAGTGGTTATGGTGGGTGCCGAAGTTGCACTGTTTGCACGCTCCCTGGTGTCCCGAAAGACCTCCACGTCTTTGTGGGTGACACCTGGAGGAAGTGGTGGCATAGTGAAGCCGCCTGCAACAATTTAAATGGCTCATAGATTATGCACAGCTTCCAAGAGGGATTTAATAGTTCAGTTTCTGATCCAGTTAGGATATTTAGTATATGCAAACTACAACAGCGTGAAACGTTTGAGTATTGCATAGAAAATAAGCGTATTGGTACTACAACCATTTGAGGAGAGTAACGATTCAAGGATATTTAAATTTGATGTTCGTCACACTTACAGGTTGATAAGGTTCGTAACGTAAATGTTCACAAAATAAGATTAAAGATAAGGAACATACTTGACAATTTTCCAAGGTAAAAATTACAAGATTAGTCTTAAATTTTTTAGATAGGTAAAGCTAAACGTGCAATTAGTACTTACAAATTAAAGATGAAATGGTAAACTTATAACGAACATACATATGGTGAATTTTGCAACATCGACTGAGTTAGACTTATGATTTACTAAAGAACTAGTCAAATAAATTACATATACAAAATACAAAACAAATAATATCAAACATAACGACCCATATTTTCACTACTTTATTTGGAAATACTGTTACAGTTACACATTACAAAATTCACCTTATATTATGTTCAAATAAATGGAGTCTCCGATAAAGTCAATGTTTAGTGGTTTAGTACCTAGTCAATAAATACAAAAGCGTGTACGTCTTTATTAAGGCCAGCCAATCAGACAAGTAAAATCATGTAGTGTCCAGGGTGCAAGCAAAAGGGAATTGGTAAATACTTGATTAAATCCTCATTCTTCCTCCCATTACTGCTAAATTATTTCAATTAATTTTTGTCTCCCACACCATAGCTCACAATTATTTAAGTAAAGATATGAGCTAACGCTCAGCAATAAATTACATATAAATTATCTTTAAATATCTGTATCTTAACACATTAGTACCCAAATAGAATGAGGGATGAGTCAAAATATGTGCACATACTTTATGAATAAAGTCTATCACACCAATTACATGCAGGTAGGAGTTGGGAAAAGCCGGCAAGCATTGTGAGTACTTTTGCACCTTCAAGTATATTTTATAGGAAGTGTAAAATTGGATAATTCACCTGAAATATATGCCATTTTTTGAGGTAGTGGACTACCAACTACGTAAAGTATATGCAATTGAAGTTGCATTTGAAAGATCATGTCTTTTGAATACCATTTCATATAATATATATTAAAAAACAAATTAAAAAAATTAACTGCCATCAGCAATATAGATAGATATTTCTAAGTACATTCAAAAGTGTTCTTTTAATATACAGTATGTCCCCGGATTGAGTTTACAAGAGAGAAAGCTTTTTTATTTTTTATTTTTCACAGAAATTTCATTCTTTATACAAGTTTTTGCTTTTTATAAAAACCACAGTGCCATGGAAAATTTTTAAATTAGAAATTACCAAAATACGAAAATAAAGAGAAGTATGTTTAATTTTGACTGTAGAGGAAAATGTTATAAGTTGTTTGTAATGAAATAATAAGTCTAAATACAAAATTTAAGCTTCATACTAGCAATTTGTATTTTTTATTTAGTTTTAAGCAATGCAAAAATTATAATACGGCTAGATATTAACAAAACTAACAGATCAATAAAAAAAACAATTAGGGTAGGCTGTGATATGTGTTATACGTTGGCAGTACTAAAGTGTATTGTCAGTCTATGTCAAATTCGAGATTTGCAGGTTAAGTTTTAAGTCAGTCGGTGTCAAACAAAAAACAAAATCTAACCTACTAATCTCGAATTTGACATAGACTGACAATACACTTCAGTACTGCCAAACGTATAACATATCACTAAGTTTTAAGTCAGTCGGTGTCAAACAACAAACAAAATCTAACCTACTAATCTCGAATTTGACATAGACTGACAATACACTTCAGTACTGCCAAACGTATAACATATCACAGCCTACCCTAATTGGTTTTTTTATTGATCTGTCTGTATAATATATGTGGTTTTACTGAACAAGTATGTAAAACCACTTTTCTAACGCGTTGCGTATATTATAATAAATGTCAAAATGTAACCAAGCTGAACAGAACTCGTTTCTATGTACTAAAGTATAATAAGCAGCTCCAGTTGATGTTATGCGTTCGGCATACTGAAGTGTATTATTGTTGGTGGACTTGTAAGTCTATGTCAAATTCAAGGTTAGCAGGTTAGGTTTTGCGTCAGTCTGTGATCAAAACTGATTAACCTCGAATTTCACATCGACGTACAGTGCCACCAACAATATACTTGAGCACTGCCAAAAAGTAAAACAAATCGTCATTGCTATGCTGTAATGGTTGCTATGTTATAAAATAACGCTTTACTGTTACCACTTATTGGGGAAATCAAAACACTGCGTGATTGAATGAAATCCCACAAACGAGCACATCATTGTGGTAGGAAATCAAGATGAAGAAGTCTTTTACAACAATCTGACAAGAACAATAAATAGAATAAAGAAACGAGACATAGTAATTGCTATGGGAGACTTGAAAGTTAAGGTGAGGTCAAAGAACAAAGAAATAGAAAATGTAATGGGAAAACATGGAGTCGGTACACGTAACAAAAATGTACATGTTTATAGATTTCCGTATACAAAATGATTTAGTAATCCGTGGTACGCTATTCCCACAAAAGAAATGCCACAAGATAACATGGGTGGCAGAACACAAAATCAAATCAATCCCGTGGTTATTAGCAGAAAATGGAGGCATTCTCTCCGTGTCACGGCTGAAATTAGACTTAATATTGCACGAATAACCAAAAACGAGGAAACATGATGTGCACAAGCTAAATACAGGACAGGAAGGATCTCAAAAGAAGATTACTGAATGATAGAAGACAAAAAAAAAGAATTGGAAGAAACATATAAACAGCTAAGAACAGAAGTGTAAAATGAGAGAAACGGAAGAGGATCTTGCAGAAGAGGAAGCACAAATAAACAACACGCGGAAAGTGGATCTTGCAGAAGAGGAAGCACAAATAAACAACATGCGGAAAGTATATCAGATAATGCGAACCCTGACCAGGAGACAATATAACACATCGAAACCTATTAAAGATAAAAAATAATAAACTAACCGAACGAGAATAATTAAAAAGATGGCAAGAACACTTCCAAAACATCTTCAAAAGGACGAAGAGAAAGCAGAGCAGGAAAATGATTCTGAAGAAGGCGAGATACAACCTGAAGATAGAATAAATACAAATCTTCCTACAACTGAAGAAATTGAGAGAGTAGTAATGTCACTAAATAATGGAATGTTGCCTGGTATAGATAACATTACTGCAGAAGAAATAAAAGCAAACGCTACAGCTACTGCAAGAATAATAAAACCTACGAAACAATTTGTTTAGCAGAATAATACCGAGTGACTATAAATGATTGAATTTTTTTTTATTAGGTTGGCACTGTTTATGTTGGTAGCACTGTAAGTCTATGTCGAATTCGAGGTTAGCAGGTTAGGTTTTGCGTCAGTTTTGACATAGAATGACGCAAAACCTAACCTGCGAACATTGAATTTGACATAGACTTACAGTGCCACCAACATAAACAATGCCAACCTAAGAAAAAAAATTTCAATCATTTATAGTCACCCGGTATTAGAGCACATACAAGGAGCAAGCTGGCTTCCGGAGTGGCAAGTCATGTATAGATCAAATAAATACAATTAAGATAATTATAGAACAGATCGTGGAGTACCAAGCTAGTCTATACATGATGTTCATAAACTTCCACGAGGCCTTTCATCGCATAACCGGGTGTCCACTTTCAAACTGGAACAGGGATATAACATTGTTTTTAACAGTTTCATGGATTCCTGTTCGCCAATTCAATCTACAGAAAATGTTTTGTTATCAATAGAAAGAGAAAATTATTGCGCATCTAATGGTATCAAAAATTAAATTATTTATCCGCAAACGTCACAAAAGTGACAACTTATTTGTCTTTATTGACAAGGTACAAGTGTCACTTTATCTGCCTAAGCAGACAAAATAGCGACTTTTGCGTACTTTATCTGCCTAAGCACACAAAATGATTGCTCTCTTTCTTTCTTTCTATGTTTGTTCGCCATCTCCTCCGAAGATACTGGACCGATTAAATTGTATGATGGCTTAAAATTTTGCTAATTTTTAGAATTAGTTCGTAGGCCGGTTTTTATTTTCAAAAAAGTACGAAAAAGTTTTAATTTAAATAAACCTTTAAGCAGCGGATCGGAGCATCTGTCGCCGTGGGTTATGGTGTGACAGCTGCTGTGGCCGTGTGCTATTAGCACGGGTGATTCAGTATGTTCATATATCATTACAGTTGCGCGTTATCTGAACAACAGAGGTTGGCGCAGGGGTACAGTGCTAGCCTGAAATTTACCTGAATACGTTTGCGGATAAAATAGTATATGTTATTCGGAGTAAAAGTGACTTTATGTGGCTTAGCTGAATTATTTGCCTCACTAACGTTCGGCTAAATAAACTTCAGCTTCGCCACATAAAGTATCACTTTTACTCCTAATAACATAATCTACTATTGTGTCAATTTTCATTAAAAAATATTAATCAAAAGCTTTTAAGTTTTTAAAAAAGTTGACAGCTATACTCAAATTAATTTATTATTTGATGACTTACTGTTATTAAATTTTACGGAAAACAAATCTCTCACTGTACGCAAACTAACCCCACTCTAATATGTTTTAACGAGACAAACTCTCTCCTTGTTCGAGTAATCTTTCATTTTACAAAGTAAAAACTACTGTACCAACTCTGAATGTCATCAAATAATAAATTAATATCAGTATAGCTGTCAACTGTTTTCAAGTCAAGGCAACTCATATTTAAAAAATATAAAAGCTTTTGATTAATATTTTTCAATGAAAATGGACAATAATAATTTAATTTGTGATATCAATAGATTCGTAATAATTTTCTCTTTCCATTAATACCAAAACATTTTCTGTAGGTTGAATAGGAAAACAGGAATCCATGAAACTGTTAAAAATAATGTTAAATCCCTATGTTCCAGATCCCCAACAAATTAATAGAACTCATTAAAGAAAGCTACAGAAATTTCACATGAGAGTTGTACACCAGGAAAAGTTAACAAATGAAATAAATATTGAAACTGGAATAAGGCAAAAATGTCTTCTGTTACTGATCCCTTTCCTTTGCGTGATGGATGTAATCATGGATAACGCGACTAAAGAACAGAGAATAAAACTACAATGGACCTTAAGAGAACATCTAGAAGACCTAGATTATGCTGATGACATATGTACATTAAGCCAAAGCTTCCGAGACATGCAAAACAAACTACTGCAAGTAAAACGGGAAGCCGAAAAAAGTGCATGCACGTAAACGTGAAGAAGACAACAGATGAGAATTGGAACAAATGAATGGCGTGAACATACAGTTGATGGAAAAAATTTGAAATGCGCTACTTAGGAAACGTGATCACTAAGGAAGGAGGAGCAGAGACAGATGTGAACCAAAAAATTTACAAAGCAAAAGGAGCTTTTGCACAGCTAACAAAACAAAAAAAAACTAAAAATTAGAATATTTAACTGAAACGTCAAGTCAGTACTTTTATATGGCACCGAGCCCCGATTGGTAACAAAAACTATAACACACAAACTACAGTGTTCAGATTAAACAGGAAATCAAGAAACGCAAGTGGAGATGAATTGGACACACACTAAGAAGAAAAGAAGAATTCACAAGGACGACGAAAAAGAGGGCGTCCTAAGACAATGTGGAGTAGAGTCCCTGTATATGCATGAGTCAGGACATGTAGGGTGACTTGTTTTGGATCCACAAACCATGGAGTACCAGATTTTTACCGATTTTAAACTTTATGCATACTTTCAACTAAAACAAATGAAATATATCTTTGCTGCATCACATGGTCCTTGATTTGTGGATCCAATGACTCAACTCTTAGTACATATAGGACCTCTAACGTGGAGAAGAATTGTATTGGAACTGGAACGAGCTGAGAAGGCAAACAGAAAATAGAACCAGATGGCGACGTGACGTTGAGGCTCTATGTCCCTGATGGAGTTCAAGCATTGAAGAAAGAAACATAAAACAAATCGCCGCCATTGCTAGGCAGAAAAGTACCACATTTCTAAACGATTTTCAATGTAGAAATGTAGTACATTACCAAATGAAAGGCGAAGGTACTGAAGTTTAGCTTTTTATCACGAATGTGGATTTGGTTGCGGAGGCCCATAGGGCCCAGGCAAATAAACCACATGAGGGATAAAAAGGAACTTCAGTACCGAAGAGTATATTATGTTTTTTTTTAAAATCGTTAAATTACAACATTTTAACCAACTTTTGTAGGTTACGTTGACGTCTGTTGACGCCACCTACAAAGTCATAAAACAATGGATTACTTCACTACCGATTTCCAGCATTTTAATGACGATTTTGACTTTCTTTACTGCCAATTTAAAAAAAAAATGTTTGTATCTTGTAAACTCAATCCAAAAAGTTAAAATTAAATGGCGATTCAAATGACATCCTACTGACATTTAGCCATATCACCACAGATTTTATTGTTTTGTTAATATCTGACCGTATAATTTTTGCATTGCTTAAAATAAAAACATACAAGTTGCTAGTATGAAGCTAAAATTTTGATTTTAGACTTAATCTTTCATTACAAACAACATTTTCCTCTACAGTCAACATTCAAGATACTTCTTTTTTGAGCTATTTTCATATTTGATTAATTTCTAAACACCCTATATATCAAATTGCAAATTTCCCTCGACTTTTCTTCGAAAAATGAAAAAAGTGTGTCCTCTTGTACTCGATTCAGAGACATACTGTGTATTATACTTATAAAACTAATAAATGACAAATTATTAAGGAACATTGACAGTCATTAAATATATATCAAGAGATCCAAAAAAAACTGTTCCTCAGCGGGCTGTGGAAATTCAACGTATGAATAATATGTTGGTGACACTGCACGTCAATGTCAAATTCGAGGTTAGCAGGTTAGGATTTGCGTCATTCTGTGTCATAACTGACGGAAAACCTAACCTGCTAACCTCGAGTTTGACATAGACGTACAGTGCCGCCAACATACTATTCATACGTTGAATTTCCACAGCCTGCTGAGGAACAGTTTTTTTTGGATCTCTCGATACAATCACATGCATATTTAATGTCACATGTAATGTTAATTTAGAGTTTCCTTGGGTGCCTCATCTAAGATGTTCTTACATTTACATAAAAATAAAGTTAAAAAAAATGTCTTTAGTACACACTATGATGAAAAAACAAATGGAAATGTTAATGTAATCAAATAATATGGAATCTAATATGAGCAACTTATTTATTATTTCTTCTGATGTTGATACAAGGCATTCTCAAAATGTTGGGCTATTTTACACAGATTTTTGTGTGTATTGAACTCAGGGTAAAAACATTATTTAAATGCATCCCAAATAATTTTTAAGTATTTGTTAGTTTCTCAACTATGGTACGAGTATTTAACATTTCTGAGGGTTGATTACTAAATTTTATGCACACAAAATAGGCTAACAGTCAATGAAATTTATGAAAGATCAAAACATACAAAGCACATGTCTTATGACTTGAAAAATAAAATTACGTGTTTGTAACATTGTGTCAACTTAATTTAGATTCCAATCTTAACTTGATTGGAGCAACGATATTTAAATTTGAAAATCACAGCAACAGTCAAGTACTAACCTCGATTTGCAATAAAGACAAAAATATTACCTATAATTCTTCATTCACATTTTATTAAACCTTTGGTTGGCCATGACATTAAAATTTCATATATTGAGGGTGATCTACTACACAATTTCTATCACGTTCGATGTGCATTGTTGCCAAATGTATAAAATATAATTTTTTCATTACCAGCAATAATCGATTTCAGCTTATCCTACTGTTTTGAATAACAGTTGCTGACAAAGCTAAACTGATAGTTAACGAGCGTTAAAAAACAAATTATCAAGAGGGCTTTGAACTAGCTTTTGTCTTACAACTGCATGTCGGTGATTATTACATCGCTCTACCCAGAATTCAGCGCGCTAAGTCATTTGAGTGGTCAGTTGTCAAAGTGAGGTTATGTGTTTATACGCAAATTATTACATCGCTCTACCCAGAATTCAATGTGCTCATGTGTACATAAGCAATCCATAAAATAAGTTACGACATGACTTTCAAAAATTACTGTTTGACATAAGGCCACTTGATAATGGATTTTTTTAACGCACTTTATGATCAGGTGATTATAAATGCTTTTCGATCAAGTTCCCTTTGAAATATTTGTTGTATGAATAATATGTTGGTGGCCCTGTAAGTCGATGTCAAATTCGAGGTTATCAGGTTAGGTTTTGCGTCACTTTCGACACAGACTGGCGCAAAACCTAACCTGATAACCCCGAATTTGACATCGACTTACAGGGCCACCAACATATTATTCTTACAACAAATATTGCAAAGGAAACTTGATCGAAAAGCATTTATAGTCACCCGGTAGAATTACATCAAAAATATACAATGCGTTTTAAAGAAAAAACTACATGGCCAACCAGAGGTTCAATAAAATTTGAACAAATTATATAACAAACTGTATGAATAGGAAGATGTCAAAAAACCCTTAAACTTACAATTACATCAATGATTTCTTTCCCGCAGAACCGATAGATGATCTATCAATCGAGATAAATTTTACGCAACATAATATTTAACAAGTTTCATATTTAGATAATAAAAAAGTTGTTTTTTTCCAGAGCAAATTTATACCAGTAAGATTTCTACTCGTTTCAGTACTATATTAACATAAAACTACGACAGTGTTTCTATTAATGTGTACAGATATTATTTCATTTATTTACTAAGTCGTTTGATGGCAAGTTTATAAGATTATTTTGTTTTAAGAGTATATTAAACGCTTCATGGTTATATAAATCTAGTAACTTTACGTTTTACCATCGTCACATTAGATAAAATTTAGAAAATGTTAGATTTATTTTATCGAGTACGAATCAAAGTTAACATTTACATTACTTTTGTTTTCAAAATAGAGCATAAAACTTAATTTTCTTAAATGGAAGCCAGAGTTGATTTTGATAGCTCTATTCTTCACCTTTTCAAAAAATATCGTATATTCCAGATTAGGAAAACGATTACAATGATGCAGCAAAGGACTTTATTTTTTCAAGGTTCTCTAAACCTGCAATCGTTTATAATCACTCTGTATAAGAATTTCTGATAGAAAATTGAAGAACTTCAGACTTGAGCTGTAAATACATTAAAAAAGATGCCAAATATTTATTTATTTGAAGATAATTGCCCTGGTAGAAATAGCTATTTATGCAACAAGTGCTAAAAGTTGATGTTTATGCACAAGACATGAAAATTATGAAACAAAGCCGAATGCTGAGTTTCATAACATGTCTCGTGCATAAACCACTTTTAGCACGAGTTTGCATATAATATTTTTTCTACGACTTGAAATTTTCTGTTATTAATCCATAAATGTCGATTTAACAAAGGTTTGCATTTATGACAGTTCTAATTATGTCATAGTAAAAAGATGGCGATGGCCTTGACATGCAAGTGACTGGAGCCAGTACTGTCAGTCAGTTATCAAAGGTAAGTATAATACCACACATCTGACTTTATTCATTACATAACGCTTTAATTATTTAAATATCACTTTACCTCTAACGCAAGAAATAACTAGAATAACTTTACAACCTCACTTCCCAGTTCAAAATTACAGTTTTATAACCTCACTTCACTTTATAACACATGTGCTAAAAGTAAACAGCTGATCTCTTTAAACACGCTAAATTATAAGAAGTCACTTTTAGTGAAAAAAGCTAGCGCTAAAAGGCCTACTTTTAGTGGTGGTCGTAGAAAATAGCTATTTACGCAACAAGTGCTAAAAGTCGACGTTTATGCACGAGACAGGAAAATTATGAAACGAAGCCATAAATATAGATTTAACAAAGGTTTGCATCTACGACACTTCTAATTTATGTAATAATAAACAGTAGGCCACGCCACGTGGGCGATTGTTTGCGAGGCCAGTACTGTCAAGGTCAGTTACAAAATGTAATTATTAATACTCCACATCTGACTGTATTCATACTTTGTCGTTAATGAAAAAATATATCAACAATTATGAATTTTTAAAAAGCATCACAATTAACTACAGTGAAATCTCCCATAAGCGGACAAGCACGGTGCCAAAGTTTTTGTCCGGTTATTAGAGGCGTCCGCTTAAGGAAAAAATCCATTTTTATGTTTAAAAAAATCGTATTATGCAAAGGTATACGCGCTAACAATTAATAAGAATAATAAAATAATTGAAAAAAAGTTATGTTATAGTTGCTACAAAATCTAAAATACTCGTTTGACGTAATGGTTTTTTCTGACTGCTTATTATACTTTCCGCATGTATTTCTAAATATTTTGACAGTTTGAATACTTTAAAGTCGTTACTTTAGCAAAGCATTTAAAATTATTCACTGTTAATGCTTCCGTGTAGGTATTGATTACATTCTCACAAATTTCTAAGTCGCCATCGTTTTCTAATTCTGCCAACTGCATTCAACGGCAGCTGATTCACCTGAAATTTCGGTTACATCATCCAGGATTATTTCTTTGTCAGTGTTTATAAATTCGTCAGGGTCGACGTCTTTGATTTCTGGAATATTCCTATACAGTTCAACCATTACTGATAAGGGTAAATCGTCGTCAAATTGATTACAGTGGCGTAACTTGATGCCCGTATTCTCCGCGGTCGCGGGACAACCCTGGGCCTAATTTTCTTGTTCTGTCTTTCCATAAAAGCAAGCAGGAAACATTTTTCCAATTTTTATTTTTATCAGAATGGGCTGTCCAGGCAAAAGGCAAAGTAGTTTTGAATTATTGCAGGCCTCTAAAATTGGGCGACATGGACTGTTTTGTAATATCGTGCATAGGGTAATGAAAGTGTCAAATTTCCTGGGGTCATAACGCTGATTTGAGTTGACTTAATACCGCCCGTATTGCAAAAGAATTCGATAAATTAACAACGTGATCATTAAATGTTGGATTTATGGATTGTTTTGACGCCATTAGCTGGGCCTGCATTTTGAAGTGTCCATTAACAACGTGATCATTAAATGTTGGATTTATGGATTGTTTTGACGCCATTAGCTGGGCCTGCATTTTGAAGTGTCCATACAAGAGAGATTCACAGTCTAAAAATTGTCGAAAAATGGTGTTCGTGTCCGTTTAAGTGTCCGTTTATTAGAGAAAATTTTATTAGTAAAGTTAATGCAAGCAAGTTGGTTCCCAACAAAATGTCCGTGTAAGAGAGGTGTCCGCTTATTAGAGGTGTCCGATAAGGGAGATTTCACTGTATTACTTTATTTTAAGAAAGGAACTGTGATTTCACAAGATGAACATTTTTAATTTAAAAAATGTTGCTAAAAATAAAAAATGACGCAGAATTTTGCATATACGTACTATTCGGCCTATACTCAAAAAAAGTTCAAAACGTGGCTATTACAGTTTTAAATTATAATAGCTATGGAGCTATCCCGGAAAACACACGAAATACGGACACCCTTCATGAGTTTTAGCTTTGCTGTTTCCTCAAATATGACAGAGTAAAATTAAAAATTTTGGTATGAAGGAAACGGAAAAATAAAAAATAACATCTTATTAATTTTTTGTGTAGATGGCACAGATAAATACTAAATTTTAAAGCAGTGGAACCATCAGTATAACAGATACTGTCTGCCCTAGATTGTTGCAAGACGAGGAAACCTGCCTGAGCCCACAATTTTCTTGGTAACAAACCAGTTTTGTTCATATTTTGAAATTGAAGAAATGCCTTAAACAAACATAGGAAAATGCAACAAAATTTACGACTTGTAGGATCGTCTAGTTGCAATAATTCCGAGGCGCACTGTATATTGACGTGTGACGTAAATTCTGAAATTACAATGAACAATATAAGAACTCGAAAAAGTTTATCTACAATACAGGCCTTTTAAAGCGGTCTGTAAGTTAAACTGTCATCCGAGTGTTATTTGTCCAACGTCTCTTGCTGGTAAGCTGCTCGCCTTCTATGTCATTAGTAGATGCGTAGATTCCTTCACACAGATGTGTAAGCTCTAATTAGTTGTATAGATAAGACAAAAATTACGATATTGATACTTTGATAATGCAGATCACTAATGCGCACCGCTACAAGAGCTAAAATCGCTTACTACGGTATTAGAACAAAACTCAGTATAGCTATTTAAAATTCCAGCAGTTCTCAATCATAGATAACGTTTGATGTTTGTAACTACAAAATTTAAATCAAAACTAATTGTAAATATTTTGAATAATATAATAAATGATATTTTAGGAGACCCACTTCGATTATTATTTTTCTATAAATGTGTATTCTATGTTTTAGATACTATCGTAAAAACTCTGTATATGCGTAGCTGTTCACAGAACTTACTTTATACCGGGTGTCCACTTTCAAACTGGAACATAGGAATATAACATTGTTTTTAACAGCTTCATGGATTCCTGTTCGCCAATTCAACCTACAGAAAATGTTTTGTTATCAATAGAAAGAGAAAATTATTGCGCATCTAATGGTATCAAAAATTAAATTATTTGTGTCAATTTTCATTAAAAATATTAATCAAAAGCTTATAAGTTTTTAAAAAAGTTGACAGCTATACTCAAATTAATTTATTATTTGATGAGTTACTGTTATTAAATTTTACAGAAAACAAATCTCTCACTATAAGCAAACTAACCCCACTCTAGTATGTTTTAAAGATACAACCTCTCTCTTTGTTCGAGTAATCTTTCATTTTACAAAGTAAAAACTACTGAACTAACTGTGAATGTCATCAAATAACAAATTAATTTCAGTGTCGCTGTCAACTTTTTTCAAGTCAAGGCAACCATATTTAAAAAATATGAAAACTTTTGATTAATATTTTTCAATGAAAATGAACAATAATAATTTAATTTTTCGACGACTGACATCGAAAGTAGATTTTTCTCACTGTCATTTGACAACAGAAAGTTGACATTTGCCGCTGAGCGTGCGTTTTCATCTTTTTGCCGCTCGCCGAGCGTTTTGGGTTTCCGCGTGAACAAAATAGGTAGCCAAGTCCGAATGTTTCCTTGACAACGCCCGTCATTTGTGGAAATAATCGCGTCACATGTCATATAGACTGCGGGAGTAATGTTAACTTGATTGTCAATTAATTTTTGCGATAAAACGAAATTTGATATTTTCCTTTAATAATATGCTCAGTCGTCGAAAAAATAGTATGTATGTTTCGAGCTAAAAGTGCGCTTGCCGCTTTTGCATGATTGCTGGTTTCGACTTCGTCTCAACCAGCAATATTCATGCGCAAGCGGCAAGAATGTACTTTCAGCTCTTAACATACAATATACTATTGTGATATCAATAGATTCGTAATAATTTTCTCTTTCCATTAATACCAAAACATTTTCTGTAGGTTGAATAGGAGAGCAGGAATCCATGAAACTGTTAAAAACAATGTTAAATCCCTATGTTCCAGTTTGAAAGTGGACACCCAGTATATTTTTTTCATAGCAACGATTTTACTGTAATTTCCTTTTTTGTATATTTCATAAATGAGCTCCTTAAAGGCATATTTAAAATCCCATCAGGTAAATCCTTACTTTTTGGTTATTTGTAATTTCGCTCTTTACTTGACCATGGCAGTTACAATTTGCCAAATTGTTCGAGTCGTTCAAGAGCGTTTCTTTTGTAGAGTTCCGATGTATTCCTTCCGTTCTTTAGTGAAATGTTTAAACTTTAGAACTTGTACCGATTAGTAATTTGTAAAATATTTTACAATACTCATCACCCAAGATCATACGCTGCTGACTTGGAAACACAACACAAACTACACCACTGCAACAAAACTACCCCCTTCAGCTACTTTCTAAATTGTTATCATAAAGTACTCAACTCTACTTAAGATAATTAGTTTTTAAATATGCACATCAAACCAATGACTCTATTGATCATTAACCTTGCCTAATCAGATTATTTACAGGAAAAACAAAATTAGAAAGTGACCTCAATATTTATGTATGCTTAATAGTGAGAAAAGTATATTTTACCGGTTTCAGGACATTAAGCCTTTGTTTACATATACAAAAGTAGGCTGGTAACTAAGAACTGTATCTGTACGGTAATGTACAATATTCCTTTACCGTACACGGCAACCATTACCATACTACAACCGATAAACTATCAAACAAACCATGAATGTTATGAATCATAACAGCCTTAGATGTCTTAAAACAAGGTGGTCTATATTGTTCCAGGTCACAACACTGACTCTGTTGCCAGATTGTGTGCTAGGCCATTCCAAGACACACTCAGTTGTATTTGTTTGAAATATATTCAACTTTAAAAACTATTTTGACAAGGCAGTTCATATAAGTTACAAAAATGCCTTTAAAGTTTTAGCTGCAAGCCAACTTATGCTTCTGTACTGTTTGAGGCTTTCGGGGTTACTCGAATTATTCTCCTTAGCATAGAATTTCGGCTTAGACGGCGTAGTATTTGTATATGAACACCCAGCATTTTCTGGCTTAATGTGCCTTGCACCTTGTGAAGTCGAGCAAAAATCTGCGCGATGGCCATGCTCTTTGGTGGATCGTGTTGTTTGAGTATCTTGAGAACGAGGATACTTAGGCAGATTTGGCCGTTTTGCTGTTTGTGCATCCATATTCACTAACGTTTTGCAAGACCTTGCAGGTGACACACTATGATGTAAGTAGCAGTGATTTACTTCGACACGAAGTGTACGAAGTATTGAAATTCCCTCATATCGAAAACCACTCTGAGTCAAATATCTCTAAAATTCGAGCCAACCGCCTAATGAACCCACTATATCAAATCTCCGTCTTGGCGGTGCGGATCTTTTGGTGAAGATCCCAGCCCACTAGATCAATCCCCCGTATTGGGGGGTGCCTAAACGTGCTGTGCGGGGGATGTATGTTCGTATGTGTACACGATTCCGGTCGCCAGGAACCTTCCTGAAGTCTTGGATCGTTTTCATACGATAGGTCCTCCGAAAATAAAGGCAACATCAACTTTTGAGCTATGGTCGTCGGCAAAAAAATTTTTTTTTGATTTTTTTTTTTGTTTTTTTTTTTGATAAATAACTGGTTCATAGCATTTCATTGTATTAGCGAAACGGAGTGATGCTGAGTATCGAAGTATTTTTGGAAAGCACGGAAAGGCGCTTTTCTTGGGTGGGAGGTACCGTATATTTTTTTTCTTAGGTTGGCACTGTAAGTCTATGTCAAATTCAATGTTCGCAGGTTAGGTTTTGCATCATTCTGTGTCAAAACTGACGCAAAACTTAACCTGCTGACCTCGAATTTGACATAGACTTACAGTGCCACCAACATAAACAGTGCCAACCTAAGAAAAAAAATTGCAATCATTTATAGTCACCCGGTATTACAATAACAGGGATAGTGCACAGACAGATTGTCCATTTAGTGACCAAAACTAGTAATTTTTTGTCAAAGGTTGGCAAAGCCATGTTGCCATATTGTGGTAGGCCTTACAAAGGTCACTTTATAGACCCAGTGTCATGGTCAAGAACAACATATAGACCGCCTCGTTTAAAATCCGAGCTTTAACATCTGGGGCAGTTATGATACTCATAACATGCCTAGACATGTTAATAGCTATTACTTCGGCACAACCTGCCAAACTATTGCTTTCAACCCACACTATTTTTACAAATTTAAAATTTTTGTCGCAACCTCTCAATCGATCGCAACCAACCCAAGTTATATGAAAGGTCTCCCGAAACTACATAGCTTTTATGAAGACAGTAATCGCTTTATCGTTAAAGGAAAGACAGAAAATGGATTAATGTAAACATGGTAACTCAAGAACAACAAAACCTATCAAGATGGTTTTTTATTCAGTCTGTGTGAAATATTATATTAATGCAAAGAACGAATTTGGGGTGAGATCCGTTGCTTTTTTTATATGTGTCAATTTGTGTTCGGACTACAAGTAATAAGATATTAAATGGTCACGTAAATACCCTGACAGTGTGGAATGATGGAACACCGCTGAACTACCAATCCTGGCAAGAGTTTTTAAAAAGCTATAAAAGATGTGAATGAAACTTTGTCACAGTATTGGTAAATAGCTAACCCAATTTTAAGCCAATTTCCTTCATTTAGGCTTCGCAGTAATCCGAATTCTTGTTAGCCGCAGTCGTCTTACACCGTCTCATCTTTATTTCAGATGCTGAACAACAAATTGGTTCTTTTTATAGACGCACCATTCGAAAAAAGGGCTCTACTGTTAAATGAAAAGTCGAAAACGGAAAAGTGAATTTTTCTTTTGTTGTATTTATCAATGGTTAGTACACACGTGGTTGATTTTTTATCAGATGAAATGGTATTTTGATGAAAATCTGATTGCTTTAACAATTAAAGACGAGAGTAATCTCAGTATATTATGAGACGATTAATGTACGACTATATCGAGAGATCCAAAAAAAAAGCTGATACAAAGCGGGATGTAGAAATTCAAACGTATGAATAATATGTTGGTGGCACTCTATGTCAAATTCGAGGTTATCAGGTTAGGTTTTGCGTCATTCTGTGTCAAAACTGACGCGAAATCTAACCTAACCTCGAATTTGACATAATCTTAGTGTCACCAACATATTATTCATACGTTTGAATTTTCAGGCCGCAGTCTCCCAGGAAGATTCAAAAAACTTCCCTCGTTTAGTGCCCTCCGTGTTTCGCGATTAATCGTTTTGTAAAATTGCATAAGTTTGATTTTTCATTCGTAGCCTGCAAAACGTAGACGTTTCTCACCAATCACTAGCAACCGAAAATGCAACTTTGCTGTTCCCAACTTGACCCTTTGAAATAACTTACTAACAAAATAAGATTGAATTTTTTAATTTTCTATACGTGTTGTTACCTGCGCTGCGGTCGGATGCAATTCGATATTATTGAGATTGCTACATTGTCGTTCTAATAATACAAATTATGCCTGTTTGCTACTTCGTATGCCTCGACTTCCTTACAATTTTTAATTTGAAATAAATTTGGACTCTTATGGGGTTTAATATAAAAGCAAATTTTTGCGGTATGTTACATTACTCCCCGCTTTTTAAAAGTAAGCATGTCCTTACGGACATGTCTGCTTTTCTGATAATTTATTCTGAATCCATGTCGCCCAATTAAACTTTACTATTGCTGATGTTTCTATCGACCCTATTTCCTTAAATCTGGCACCCTACAATGTCTTTATGTTTTATACCGTGTCTGCGCTCAATTTGATTTAGTGCTCTGCTGTCACGCAGTTGACTTCGCACTGCACTAATTTTTATTCCGTCATGTCCACTGATTTTTTTATTGCTCTGCTTTTAAAAAACTTGTGTGTTGACGTTGAATGGCCTCCTTCTGGTGTATCAATCGAGAAGAAAGCCCAGCGGTTCCCAAAATTCAGCATAAACATTTTAGATTTATTAATAGAATCCACGGAAACTATCCGACGGCTTAGGATAAAGGTCAGAACATTATGGTTTATACTAACAAACTTAATACAGGGGTTTGCTCTGTGTATCACTTGCCTTCCAAGCTGTAACGAAATTGTAATAATGTAACCATTCAAATCATTTGGTTTTATATAGCATAAAACTGTAAGTAATAAAGATTAACAGGGAATCCTTTGAATTGATGTCAATGTAATGATTTTAACATTCTTAAGCGGTTTAGTCCATAAAACCAGTAGCCTACCCGCACGTTACAATGGTGGCAGCAAAACTACCCTTACAACAACCCCTAACTACATTTTTCAGCCCCTAAATTTTTGAACTCTTACAATTTTTTTTCTAAAATTTAAACACAACTCAAATAAACATCTGCTAACTATACGTTACAAATTTGATACAAAACATTAAATTGTAGATCATATTTGGCTAAAAGATAAAAATAAAATATTTTTATCGATTTAGATGCATATTATTTTTTATATTTACAAAGTTACAAACATTGGTCATTATTTATGATTGAAAACTACTGGAATGTTAATCAGCCGTACTGGGTTTATTACAGTTTTCGCCCTTGTAGTAAATCGGATTACTAAATTGCATTATCAAGCACTTGTTTTAATTTATTGCTTCAGTGTCTTTCGATAAACAAAGTGTCACTACTGTTATTTTCGTCTTACACAACTGGTTCCAGCTTACCTGTCTACGTGAAGAAATCGAAGCAGGTACTACTGTAGAAGACAAACAGATTACTAGAAGTGTTAGTAAAATATAAGCACCATGAACAATAGTGTAACTGAAAGACTACTATATACATAACTTGTATGTAAATTGTAGAGAATAATATACATGTTTGGTGTTACTAAATTTTTGCTCTGGAAATTAACAAACCTCGTTATTAGAGTTGCCTTTTTTTACAATTTTGCATGTATCATATAAACAGACTATTAGGATCATTAAAAAAAGGTTCCATCTAAAAATCTAAATGTAGTAAAAAAGAAAGCATATCTATAAAAACGCCTGTATACTGAAGCAACAGTAAATACCATGCAGCATTCATAATTTTATATAATAAAATTTTAGCCATTACACTAAATGCAGTCCTGAGTTCGATAACGTTCGAGAATGATGGCACATTCGACTTCCTCAAAATAAATTTGAAATGATTTCAAAAATAATGACACAGTAACTTACTGCCTCTGTGTACATAGCCATATATTTCAGGCATGAAGGGAAGCGTCAGAGGGAAGGAAAGGAAGCAAGTGTAGTTGGGTTGGAGTCGGATCTTACCCGTCTGATTGTTGGAAAGCGGCAGCACCGACAATGGATGGTTTGTCTGTGTGGCCTCGGCAATTAGATTGCGTTTTTTCATTCGAACATCCTCTAACATTGCTTTTTGAGAGAACCCCACCGTACCCAACCCAGCTTCACTCTTAAGGAACTTCCTTCGCTCTAGCTCATGCCGTTTTGAGTTAACGGCTGTCTTAACCAGGTTGGAAGGTGTCATTTGTACAGGTGGACTCTCGGAGGCAGGGACTTTAATGGGATGTGGGATTCTGTAAGGGGTTTGAAATGAAGCTGCGTGTGTGTGACCGTTACTGCTAAGAGGTTTTATGTCATAGTTCTTTGTTTCGGCTTTTTCCTTTTTATGCTCCTCTTTGGCTTCCTCTTTAATGACTTTCTCGTTTTTCTCTTTGAAAGCAGCAGATTGATTGAGCTCTTTGAAAGTAGCAGGTTGATTGAGCTCTTTCAAAGTAGCAGGTTGATTGAGCTCTTTGAAAGCACCAGATTGAATGATCTCTTTGCTCCTCTCCGGTTCATCAGATATTTGATCTATAGATTCCGGTTTTTTCCGTCTGCTTGGGTTATAATTGGGTGAGTTTCCAGACCGTGATCGATTCAGAGTTGGCGTTGCAAAAAGATGCGACAGACCATCGAATAAACCTTTTAATTGACCAATACCCGGTCTACCTTTATCTAAAATATCCATCATATCACTATCGGAATATTTATCATGTATAGTATTGTCCTTGTTGCTAGTTTTATTGTCATCCGCTAAACTCTTGTCATCGCAAGGTTTCGTATCATCAGGAACAAGTTCTTTCCGTTTTGCTTCTGCAGCTGCAGCAGCAAATCCCCAAATATCATCTTTATTGTCAATAGTAATGCCTCCTACACTCCCAAATGTCTGCGTTTCTTTCCGTGATGCAAAACTTGCGTCGGGATGTTTCAGATGCATACTAGACTCCTCTGATATTTGCATAGAAGAATCGGAATCACTATCTGAACTTGTAGAAGCTTCGTCACTACTACTAGAACTTGCCGACGAACTCTCAACGACCTTATTTCTACTCAGTTTTTTTGTTTTTACCCCAGAACAATCTGAATCTGATTCTAATATTTCTTTGGTCTTTGACAATTTATTCACTTTAGCACCTCTCAATTTTGATAATTCCTCATTGTTTTCAGTTTTACATTTCACTTTTGAACTTTTACTTACGTCCTTACTGCCACCTACAACATGACTTCCTCCAGTGACTTTTAAATTATCATCTTTACTTTTGACATTTTTACACATTCGATTTTGCGTTATTCTTTGAACAGCATAATCCTTCTTACCTACTAATTTTTTTTCCGTTTTTTTATCGTCACAGCTTTCTACACTATGATCTTTTTTATCACTACTGTTAGAAGTTATACTGGCTTTCTTGTCGCGTCTTTTATCTGCATTGAATGCTGAGAGCCTAAAGAACTTTCGCTTTTCTTTGGACATGCGGTCAGAGGTTTCGAGACGGTCAATGGTAGGAGAGGTTCGAGTGTCGGAAGGGTGGAGATGAGAAGTGGTGGGGAATGGCGTACCCTCGTGATCGCTGTAGTCACTGTCGCTAAGTTGCGGAACTCCACTTTTGCGTGTGCTGCCCTTAGACGTTGGTGTCGTAGCAACTGAGGATGTTGGTGTGCCAGGCGATTCTTTTGATACTCTACAAATTAATATAATTCTTGTTATTTCATATTAAAAGAAAAACACGAGAGATTTATCTTCGTACCTCCTTACTACAACAAACACTCAAATCCAACAAATATCAACTGACTTTAGGCGGCTTATCTTGTGAATGTAAGCTGACCTGATACAAGGTCAAACAAGATAACAGTTTACATTTTAAAAACTAAACGTGTTATAAATCTCTCGTGCCTTGAGACATAATCAGCTGCATAGAGAATATTCATTTACATTTACGAATATTATTAATTATGGTTTGATTACCATTGAGATGCAACCTTTTACAAATTGTGTCAAGACAATATTTGTGCACGGATAATTTATGAAAGCTAATTATCTACTTACTTTTTGTTTTTTTCTTTAATTTTTTCACGAACTTTATCAATCTTCTTGCGGACATTACTACCCGGTTCCGATTTTCTGTTTTTGGAGTTATCGTGATGCGCTAGGCAGTGCCGACAACGCCAAGGACACTTGGGTTTGCGTTCTGCAGGGGGATCCAAGCAACCCATGTGGTATATCCGCTCACAGTTACAGCAGCACAGCAGACATGTGGACACATTTGGATTACCTGAGATTCACACATATTTGACATGATTTTACACATTTTTCTGTTTTTGGTTTAATATTATAATAATCAATACAATAGTATGGTAGTCTTAATGATGTACAAAGTGCATAAAAATTAAGAAACCTTTACCGCAGAGCATTTAAAAGTTTAAGGGAAAAATGTGTCATGAAAGTTTCGTATTTAATTATTTAGTATTATTTAGCATTTCTATTTTTTCTCTCACACCATTATGTTCCTATTGTTATGGAGTTTCCATTTTTTACAGTTACTTATTTGTGACTTATTTAGTTAGTACGTTTTATTTATAAACGCTTAAAATATTTTTAGAGTTTCATAATATAATAAAAGAAGCTAAAGTTAATGACTGAAGAAATGAATATTCTTTCGGGGTGTACTGCTGCATGATGTTGACGTATTTGCCATTTATTTTTAACACTACGAATGCTTCAAAAATATTAATTATCAAATTTGCCTAATTATTAAATTCGTTTGCAACAGATTTATATGCCCAGCAAGATTAATACGTGTATGTAGATACAAAAAAATTGTCTCATAAAACAAACCATGGTAAAAATGGCACGTTCCCTATATTGCATGCTTGTATTGGGATTGCTGATAATTTATTTATTTATGTTTTTGTTTTGATAATTGTTTTGTGACAAGAACATTCAACAGGTTGATTGAAATGCAAGCTCTTTACTACAATTTGATGCAGGTTTTCACTTCCATATTGATAATGATGAGAAACAACTGGTTGGCAATTTTTAAACTAAAACCAGATTGCTGGAAGATAAAACTTATATAAAATGTTCTTTTACACTTGAATTACGATTTTACCACATAAATGGCAATTGTGAACTGGAAGAAAGCATAATGATTTGTTAAAATTAAGGAAAAGTGTAGTTTAGTTTAAAAATAGTTATTTATATACAACAAGTGCAAAAAGTGGGTGATTATTGCACGCAATACGTTAAGTGCCACAACACTTTTGCACAAGTTGTAAGCAAAATTTTTTCTTCAATAATTCAACTTCTTAAAAAAATACCCAAATGTTTTAATAAATTGCCCGCGCAGCGCAATAAAAAATGTATTGCACTAAGTGCATTAAAGTGACACTCTTTGCACTCAAAACGATGCATGAAACTGTACTTTATTGCACTATTGTAGAAAAAAATATTGGTTTCACTTGTTAATGATGATATTCTAGCTAATATATTTTCAAAAAATACATAAAAATATATTTATCAAATGTACTATCCATTGTTACATGAAATTTTAGCAATGTTTTTTACACTATTACACAATTTTTATTAAAAGGGAAACTAAAAAGTTTTCTAAAGGAACAGAAATCTTCCTTAACATATTATAAATGGTTGTGTAGCTATACAGGGTGTTTAAAAAATACGTTCGGATATTTTACCCACTTAAAAAAGTCTTAATAAACATGGGTCCAGAATTGCTTTTTTCTGAGATACAGTGTTAAAGTTTAAAAAAAATCCCGGCCGCCCCTGGAATAAATAATTTAAATCTAATGTGCCAAACATGATCATTAGTAGCACCAGTAAACCTTCAAAGTTTCACTAAAATCGGCTAAGGGGTTTTGATATATTGAAGCATCTTAGTTTTTGTCTGAACAGGTTCAGGGACGTGCAAAAATATGGGCTTGAATTTTTTTCTTGAAAACGAAACGAGATCTTAAAAAATCTCAGGAGACAAAAAAGTTGCATTTTTAATTGCTTCATTAAAATAATATATCAAAATTGCAAAATATCTCGTGGGCGTTATTTTTTTGTGAAAAAACCTACTCGATATGTCCCGTGGGCACGCCCCTGGAATTAGTACATCAACTGTAATAGGTCCAAAAGATACCTCATAAAGTTATAAACAAACTGTAAAAATTTCATTAAAATCGCTCAAAGCGTTTTTAGATAACATAAAAAAAACAAGATTTAAAAAAAACTTGAACACCCTGCATCTCGGAAACGAATTGTTTCTGTACCCATGTTTATTAGGACATTTTTGTTTGCGTTGATGAGATCCATAAGTGGGTAAAATTTCCTGTGTATTATAAAACCATCATTGCTGTTATCGATTCATTAAAATATTTAAACGAATTATCAAAGAACAGTAGCTTCAGTAAAATTGTATATGCGAAATATTTTGTAAAGACTATAACGCTGTTATGAAATGTACAGGGTGTTTGCTCAAATTTTGACAGCTTCTAGCGAGTTTGTTATTCCAGATAGAAAAAAATTGTTCAGACAAAAATTGTAGGGTATCATCCAAACCGTCCCAATTTGCTACTTAAAGAAACAATTGAGCATCACGGATAATGTAATTATAGGCAACTTATATATTTTTGAAAAGAGAATTTTAAGCGCTATCCAATCAAAGTATAATATATACGGTGTTCCATTAAAAAAAAGTATACAATAAGTCAAAAAGTTCACCCGTGATGCTCAATTGTTTCTTTAAGTAGCCAATGCGGACGGTTTGGATGATACCATACAATTTTTATCTCAACAATTTTTTTCTATCTGGAATAACAAAGTCGCTAGAAACTGTCAAAATTTGAGCAAACACCCTGTATGATAGATGAAATGTTTTATAGGACTTTTTCCACTGTCTCCGGGTGTTTTATCACATGACGTTTCGAGAGTTTTTGGTTTACTCCCGTCCTCAGGTGAAGAAACTTGTGATTAGTCCTGAAAAGGATTGATTTTTGTACGTCTTCTTCACGTACACTCATGCCTAGCCCGGAGTTTGAACCCGCGACCACTAATCACTGTGACTGTACGTGAAAAGTTCCTTCTCAGGACTAACCAGGAGTTCATTCACCTGATGACGGAAGTAGACCAAAAACTTCCGAAAGGTCATGTGATAAACACCCGAGACAGTGGAAAAAGTCCAATAAAACATCTTATAATAGACCACTGTCAAAAATAACATCACTCAGAGAACATCATGTACGATAGATGTTTTAGTGAGTGACTTGCCAGAGGACGTCAAAAATATAAATTCTGGGAGAGTTGTATCTTAGTGAGGCAAAAATTGTAGAATTGAAATGCGGGTCATAGTAGCACTTGCGATTAGGGTTGCCAACTTTAAAAAATCCATTTCCGAGTTTTTGGAAATGAAAATCCGGAACAAAAGTGCCCAAGGCAGGAAGCAACAATGCTTTTTACTTCCTTTTACTATAAAGGAAGTATTGGATTCACCCCAAAAATTCGAAATTGAGTTTTCAACAGATCTTCACGTTTTAGAGTCCCCTGATCCCAAAAAACATATTTTTTTTCATTGGTCTGTGTGTCTGTCTGTCTGTCTGTGAACAGAATATCTCAAAAACGAAAAGAGGTATGGCATTGAAACTTCATATATAAGTTTTGTGTACTATGTAGATGAGACAGCAAGCTTTTGAAGAAAATCGCATAACCGGAAGTAGGTGTTTACTCTTGTGATTTTTCAGTTTTTTTCGATTTTTTCAAAAACGGCTCTAACGATTTTTTTTAAACTTTACATTTTTCTTACATTTTTAATGTGTATTGATGTGAGATAGGTGATTTTCCAGTTGAATACTTCTAAAGTGGGTTTCTTTTGTTTTTTTTTCTATTTTTTTTTTATTAACTCCTATTTTAAATAAAACACCCGGTAGGTATATTATTATATTTTTGAATTCAACTTAAAATTCTAGAGAAAATTTGTCTCTTCAACTAACACTCGATTTTGTACCGTTTTTGTAGAATTTGTAATTTTTGAAAATTTTTAACAAACGGTTAAAAATTAAAAATGAAATTTATGACTAATTATAAGATCACTGTAAAAGGAAGTTGTGTGAGTGTATCACACCAGATTTTTATATATTTTGTTTTATCTTAAATTTTGAATGTTTTAATATATTTGGGGAATTTTATTTGTAAAATTTCGAAAAAAAATTTAAGTATATATTTTATCTACTACTGTATAATGGCCATGAATTATGATTCATAATTCACGGTTTACAGCCAATCAGAAAATTCTATTTTCATTATTCAATAGGTTGTAGCCAATCACAAAATTCATTCTTATTATTAAATGACTTTTGAAGTTACCAGCTGTCACAAATGGCATAATTCGGAAATATGAACACAAAACTCCTATTGCATAGGAGTAGATAAAATATCGTATTACATTCGCAATTATGGCCATTATTCACTCAGATGACCTGGCTTGTGGCGCAAATGTCATCTTCGTGAATAATGGCTGTCATAATCGCTCATATAATAAAATACTATTATTTAACAGCAAACTGTTTTACTATTTTGTTGAATTACAAAATTAATTATTGCAATCGGTTAAAAAATTAGTAAAATTATTCGCAGTGGAAAAATAATATTAAAACCCAATAAATGCCGAATCGCTTTTAAATTTTTTATTTAAGTTATATAGGCCGATTAACGTAATAACAGAACGTTATCAAGAACGTAATAAAACTCTCAACAAGTACAAAAAACTAAGATTTATTCTTTACATGAAATAAATTGGTTATCTACAAACTGACAAACACTCAACTACATTTTAATGTAAACCATGTTATTACTTTTTGTTTTTATTCAGTTTTAACAGTTTAAATTAATTATTAACGCCATAACCACTTTCATAAATAGTCTATTATTCACAAGTGAAATAATAGCTATTTGTGCAAACAAGTGCTAAAAGTGAATATTTATGCACGAGTTTGCACATAATATTTTTTCTACCGCCTTAAATTGACTGTTATTAATCCATAAATGTCGATTTAACAAAGGTTTACATTTATGACAGTTATAATTTATGTCATAGTAAAGAGATGGCCTGATGGCGCAGGTGACTGTTTCTGCAGCCGGTAACTGTCCAAGTTAGTTATCAATAGTAATATAACAAGGGCGAGACATACTTACCGATAATTTTGCACACGCCAAGGGTCAAGTGCTGGTTGCAATGAAAACTGTCCCGAGAGCAGTTTTCTAAGGGCAACCAGCATGATGACTCTTGGCACGGGCAAAATTATATGTGTGTTGCTCGCATTTATATTTTGAAGATTATTACACAAAACCCGTATAGGAATTATGATTTAAAATTGATCTAATAATGCCAAAAAACTCAAACTGCTTGTTTCTTGCATTTCTATTTCTAATTATGACATCATATACGGGGTCGATAATTAGCACTAAACTTGAGCCAAGTTACGAAGGCGAGCCAGGTAAACAAACACACGTGGTCGGTGAATATTATATGATAGAAAGGCGTTCTGTGGTTGGCCGTTTTAAAGAGAAAGTTGACCACCGCTCATACGCGCCTTTAAACTAGAGGAGAAATGAGCGTTGTTTTGTTGCGCGGTAATTTCTTTCACGACAACATGCAATGGATGTTTACGTAGAATGCCCACCGTGTGAAACTGGTTTAAGACTCGCTGAGAACTGTCACAATCTTTGTTTACAAGGCGCGCCTTCGTAACGTGGCTCAAGTTTAGGGAGCTTAACTGTTGATAAGTTTCCCTAGGGAGCTTATCAGGTAATCAGTTCGAGATTCGTCGATTTAAAAAAAATGCATGGTTCTCATTGGATGATATCAGTCATGTGACAGTTGTGTGTAATAATCAAAGGTAATTAAATAGTACATATTTTACTTCATTACATAATGCTTTAATTATTTAAAAAACACTTTACCTCTAACGAAAGAAGTAACTAGAATAACTTTATAACCTCACTTCCAGTTTAAAATTCTAAATTCAACACCAGCTGATTTCACTATTAACATTTTGATTTATAAAACGTCATTTTTAGTGCTAAAAGGCCTACTTTTAGTAGTTGTTTTAGAAAAGTGTTTTAATTCACTAGTGAATGAAAAAAGTTTCAATGAAGAACATTATTTTTATTATTTCTACTAATATTTACATTCAATTACTCTTTCTCTTTGTAGTGTATAATATATAATTACTAAAATTTAGATCAAATCGATGATGAATGGGCAAATTTATATATTGATTTGGATATTTTTTATTCAAAATGTCGTCAAAATTGAATAAAAACATATATACGCCATGTGAATTAAACATTTACTCACTCAACATCTTTTCATGTATAATATTTATAAATAGATTAGATGGCGCAGTGATGGTGTAATTTATTAACTTTGTTGGGTAGTTTATAAATTATTAAACGGATAAAATAATGAACGATTGCAAATTCTGTTATAACTCGATTATGAGTATTTTTATAATTGTTTGTTTTGTTATGTAATTTTTATCTAATATTGGTATATTAGTAATATATATTAAAGTTGTTAAATGATTTCCGGGACAATTGGCGTTCCGCAAGGAGTTCTTGCGGAACAAGTATAAAATACTTTTAAATCCGGGACAGTTGGTAACCTTACTTGCGATGCTTTATCTCTTACCATTTACAAAATGCCCAAAAAATACAGTCTGTAACATTTGAAAAAATATGCAGCACTAGAAATCCATGAGAGTTACAGGTTGTCCAAATTGAGGTGGCGCAGTCCAGGTATACGGATTATATGAGGGATTTGCCATAGTTAATTGGCTTCGGAGCTTACCCTAGTCATTTGAGATTACGAAACCCCTTTACCTGCAGAACAGGTCTGCATTTAGTTAGCAGAGGTTTTTCGCACAATTGATATATGGAAAATCAAGGAATCAAACAAAAGCAACTAGGTATTTACATATATTATAAGTACCTAGAACACAGCAATTTATGAATATTATACAATTTAAATAAAATAAAGTGTTATGCTATTTATTTAGAAAACGGTACAGAAATTAAGAAAAGCAGTTATGACTCAACAAATGGCAAATGACTCATTAGTTACTATACAGATGTTCAAAACACATTAATGCCGTATCACTTATCAGCATACTCACCCTAATCTCTGTATAAGCTAATGAGATTTTTGTTTGCTTGGTAGGAAGTTAAGAAAGTAGGAGGTATCTATTATATTTTATTCAGTATGCACGCAACTCGCGTAACTGAAAAGAGTGTTTCAAGTGCGTTAAGTGTGTATTAAAAAGTAGAAATTTAATTATGGCTTTGTGGCGACCCTTCAATATTGAAGAAATTCCTTTTAATGACAACGTGGACGAAGATACAGATGGAGATAACGAAATTTCGCCGTCGGTGACGTCCAAGATAATTTTTTTCGCCATAAATTTCTGCCTCAGCATTCACAACAAATTATTTTATTTGCAACCATATATGTAATGTTAACATTCCTGACCTCATTTGAGTGGGGGAAGTCGTACATTTCAGCCCGCTACTTCCCGCTCAAGTGCGGGAAGTGAGTGCGGGAAGTACATTCGCGACCGCTGAGTAGGTAGGGACGCTGGGAATCTCGTTGATCCATTCATGCGCGTCACAACCTGTCGTATCATAATATAATAATTTTTCCAATTATTGTTTAGAATAAAGTGGTTGCGAATAAAATAGTATACAAACCTCGACAGGAAGTTTCCTTAGTCTCGAGATAATAGCTGATTTCGACGCTTCGCGTCTCAATCAGCTAACTAATCTCTCGACAGTAATGAAACACTTCCCATTTCGGGCTGTAATATACTATTAAACTTTTACAAAAATGTAACAAGAGAAAACAATGGAAGCAGCTACGACATTGTAAAGAAAATTGGGGGATTAACGGAAGTCAGTTTGTTTAGTTTTAAAATTTATACTTGCACATTTGATTTATTTGAAATTTGAATGTGGTACGCTCTTTTCTGATTGGCTATAGGAAAAGGAAATGTAAATTTTGTTTAATCAGAAAGGACGCCGTTTATAAAACATTTGCAAGTTAGAGGACTTCCTGTTAATATCTAATAACGAAAATGTAGTGTTTTTATGTGCTCTTAATTAAAAATTATATACCATATTTTAGTACTAAAAACTGGGGCTCAGTAATTTACCTAAATACGTGCAGGTTTTTAGAAGTCCTCTCAACTGGTAAGTGGCATGTACAACCAGGGATTATATATAAACAAAGTATCACTTACAGGAAACCCCGCTTAATCCGTATACCTGAACTGCGCCACCTCAATTTGGACAAACTATACTACTGTAACTAGAACTTTAAATTTTGCTTGCTTGGGCTTCCATTAGAAGTCAACAATTAAGTTAAAACAAAACTTGTTCAAATTATTGGGGCAATTTCTAAAGAGGAATTAACTCAAAACTAAACTATTATTACTAACTTTCTTATTTTAAATACACCTCCTCAGATGGCCATAGCACCCCTGAAAGTGGCTTATTTCTGTTTCGTCACTGATGCACGCCTTTATGTACCTCATAGAAAAGTTTTGAGCTCACTTTGAAATTTGTGTACAAAGTGTTTTAATAATGTCAAAACCGGTTTCCACCATCGTTGATTATATATAAATTTTCAGTGATCATTCTTGAAAATGAAAATGAAACAAAGGATTTAAATGTTGATAACCAAAACATTACTTATAATAATGATGATATACAGGGATCGTAAAAAAGGGCTGATTATTTTATTTTCTAAATAAAAAATTGAATGTCACAGCAATCGTTGTGTCTTATAATATTTTAAAGAGTAGGCTTTGGAGATGTGTATAAAACAATTGCATAACTTTTTGACACTTAGCAAAATAAATGGACACATGGGCAGTGCCACAATGTGTTTTTTGTGTTGAACAATTTATCAAAGTTAATTCAATTATTCATATACTAAAATGTTGGATTGTTCTTCATGAGCCCTGACGAGCGGTACATAAAAAACAAGTTTTTTTTTTCAAATACATACATCAAAGCATCGCCAAGGAAAGTCATTCAAAATATAAAACTTGTTTTTTATGTACCGCTTGTGAGAGCTCACGAAGGCCAATCGCACATTTTAGTATTACGATTTTTGACTCAGAATTTTATGACCAAAATCGCCACATATAGTCCTTTGCCAATTTATACACACACTGTATTTCTCTCTCAGGACATTATGTATTTCATGGCCTACTTGTTTTCTTGTGGCAGCAGTACACCCTTTGTTCTAATCATATTTAACATATTTTATTAAATCTTAAGCTTTTTTACAAAACCATCTAAAATTGCAGAATGACAAAGATGCAAATTACTGCATTATTTGTTATTCATAACAATTATTATAATCTGGAAAAAAGCAGATGAGAGCTAGCTGATTTGACACCGACGAATTTTATCCACCTGTATTATTAAGGCTTTATCGAACTTAGAATAAAAACATTTCAATCAGTTTCATTCCAACATACACTCACCAATTTATTAACAAAGACTCTGAAGTATTTAACTTACTTCTATTATAGTAAAGGTGATAACAGTAATGACTCTAAAAATAGGCTTTATTTTTTGCACACTAGCGGCAATGAAAATGAATACCAACACGACCTATATTTTCATATACCTAATTCTGTTTCTGCTATTATGTATAGTACTTTGTTGCAACTGTTTATCACGATTAGCTAACAGGCAAATCTGTCTATACAACTGTGGCACATATGCGTTCGTACCGTTTCAATTAACTCATTAACCGTATAATTAATATTGAGATAATCATAATTAATTCATAAGTGCACGCAGCAATAAAAAAAAAAATGAGCAGGTTGACTGACATATCAAGGTCCTTCAACAAGTTTATTTTCTCGAATCAGATTACATGTGCTAATTATATCAGTTAGCTGTGTTGTGTTACTTGTAACATTTAGTTAAGATGATGTTTGCCTAATACATTCAAGATTTAATGCATATATTAACATAAATTTAAATTATACATACACAGACACCATGAGTTCCTTCGACAAAGCCTTTATGCATTGGTTAAAATCGCATATCAATCAAATATTTTATATATTCTACCAACTGAAATTACAATTGTACGTGTTATTACCAATAAATCAAGAGTACATTAATCTGTCTACAACACGGTCATGAGTCTTGATGGTTGCCTACTGAATCAACGATAAGAAATTGCCTTTTTATACAGAGAATTGACAACTCTATTTTAATGTCATTTAAAATTGCTAAATTTAATCAACACTGCAACATGTCGATTAAAATTACACATGGCACATTGATATAAATGAAATGGCTGTGAGAGAGTTTAAACAATAGTGGTCACATGATCACTACTATGTAATAAATACGTCTGCTGCGAACGGTTCAATGAATACAAGTCGTATAAATAACATCATCTTCATGTTATTTACATATCATTCATTATCTATAATCTGTTTTACCTTTCGGTGTCTAAGATGATTCATATCACGCATGAAGTGCAACACCGGCAATGGGCCGCACGCGACTTACACTGCGCTCCCCCGCATGCAAACATATAATACACTCAACAATCCTAAACCTACCTTACAGCTAACTTAACTAATGACTTCAAATCCATTGTCGCTCCAAGAAAATTCTCGGCTACGGCCAGATTTGAACCCATGACCACCTGGTTGCTAAGCAGACTGTTAACCCACTCAACCACCCAGATGGCCTATTAATATATATAAATTAAGGTCACTAAATCACGTTAGCTACGCTAACACAGGTAGGGAAACACCATTTGACAGGTTCAAAAAACGAGTTTGTCAATGTCAAATGTACCATAGGAGCTACTAGTAAGGGCATACATATTTTTTCTTATTATTAATATATCCTTCGAATGCGATGCCACAATCCTTTCTCTAGGTTGTAAGTTAGGCAAAATGTGTTTCGTCTACTGACCCTGAAACTTGAAGATCTGGAGAAATATCAAAGGTAATTTTTCACGATTACAGATCGGATTCCCTAGTTCTTCCGACGAATTTTGTCAAAACGTATTTATATTTAATAGCATTGTGGTTTTCATTTGCTGCGTTAAAGGTTGCCTGAACAACAGCATAAAAGGGTATACGCTGTTTCAAGTCCCTGAAGGTAATTTAAACTGCAATATTTAGCAATACTTTTTAATGAATAACTTATTGCAAATTAAGGACCAGAAAATAACATAAAACGTCAGAAGTGATTGAAAAAAATAAATAGACCACTAGACAACATGCATCATTTACGTGTATGTGAGGTACCGAAGTATGGAATGCAGCGAGCTGTACAAAATATTCGCTAAAGCTTTATATTTGTGATAATTAATTTTTTGAAGGTGGAAAACTTTTACAAATGATTCTTTATGTAATATTTATTTATTGCGTTCACGTTAGGTACATAAACTTCAATTTATTTCTGTTATAACCTATAAACTGATTGGGTACGCCACTGACAAAAACGAGTTTGGTTTGACATAAATAACGCCGAGTTTCCCTACCTGTATTAGCGTAGCTAACGTGATTTAGCGACCTTAATATAAATGATTTGATTAGAAAAACATGCTATCCTGATAAATGTCTTTATTCATATACAGGGCGTTTCTAAATGTATGGTGCATACTTTAAATGTTCTCTGCTTGGATTCACCATTTTTCAAGTGTCTCAGTTTTTAATACTATAAAAATCCTGTTGCTCACTACTAATAAATATGGGAAATTATATTTTAACTTTATTAATACTTTTTGCTTCTCTCCTTAAAGTATGGATCATACTTTTGAAACGCCCCGAATAACAAGTAAAATTTTATAATAAATTGCTCATACAATACTCGCACACTTTCAATTATTTTTCATAAAATGTTAAATTATTGCCTAATTCGAGTGTGTCACACTTACCACAGCCATCACAGGTTCTACAGTCTTCGCAGTACCATTTACTACCCTTTGCCAGAAGTATGCCAAGTTCGGGGCCACCATTGTGCAGGTAACATGCACACAGGAACCACAGCCTGCACATGCACTTAGCTTCTCAAAAACGCCATTACTGTTCTTTGCTTCGGTGCCTAAACATTCTATGCATATAGGTAGTGCCGTTGGAGTCTGTAACAAAAAATTTATATTAATTTCGTGCCTATACATTTATGATGGTAGCTTAATAAAACAATTTGTCAATTAAGGATGCAGCTTTAGCAAATAAGCTTGCATCTAAGTGGCAATATTTTCATGCAATCTAATATGTCCAGAATCTGAAAATTCGTGCAAGTAGCAGCAACTAGGCAATTTACTACTACTTTGTTTCCAAGGTGTCCAGTATCCTACAATGGGATGTCAATAGCTTAATATTTAACAGGCTGTTACAATTTGCGTTCTTGAATAAAAACGAACTATACGCGGTTGTACGAATAGACTGTACTTTAGTGAGCCATAAGCCATTTGTATCGTAAATATTTTAAGGTAGAATTTCGTAGGCAAAATGGTCATATTAAAGTTACAACAGGCGAGTATTTAGCCGGTATTCAGCACGTGCCTTTCTCTGGGAAGATGGAAATATCCGAATCTCACGAAATTATTAAGGGTAAATTGATGCAGCGTTTACCTCGTAAGCCGAAAAATTGGGCAAAGCTAGATTATTAGTACGTGATCAGAAGCGCAACTGTTGCTACTCGGTCATAAAAGTTAGGCTTAATAATACTTGCCGCCTGAAGCAAATTCCTTAAAAGAGTTGTAAAATTTATTAGAGAACCTTTGCGAGGTATCGACCGCTTAAAAAATTTTAAAGTGTGAAACCTACAAGTTTATAGAGTACATAGAGCAATTATGAAATGTCACGATCTCGTATGTGACAGAAGTCCAAAATTAAAAGCTGCTCTGATAGGCTTATTAGAAATTTTGAGAACGCCTACCGAGTTTTCTTGGTCAAACTGGACTTAGAATTTAGTTAGTTATTAAGTAACATTGTTAAACTTAAGTTGTTCTGTAAACGGCTGAAAATAAATGCAAGTATTTGTAATTAAGTGTCTTATTAATCTCCTAACAGTAACTTTAGTCTTCGTGTACAAGTATATTTTGACTAGAAGAATTGTCAGTTACCCCGACTTTAAACGAATTCGCGACATGGCTTATATAATGATACAATACAAAATTCAGAATCTGCGTGAATAATTCGGCTAGATGGAGTAAAATGCTCTAACACAAATATTGAACCCCTTGAAATACCATGTGGAGATCTGTCGCAACGCTTTTCATTACATTCACTCTTGTTACGCACTTGATACAACACGAAAAAAATACCAAAAGTTTTAAAAAAATTCTTTTCATTATTTACATCTATAGGGTGTTTGTAAATCACCACATCACCAGACAGTTCATAACTTTGTTAACAATACAGATTCAAACAAATAGTAGATACGTTCCAAAATTTTAGTTTAAGCATCCCATCATGGTATTTTTAGAGCAGATTTAAAATATCCATTAAAAAAAACCAGTTGCGTATTATCATTACGCAAAAATAGGAAGCCCTGATGTAAATTGCTCCATGACAATTTGTAGACTTTATACTGGTAGTATTTGAAATTTAAAAGTTTTGTTTTATATCTCTATCATTAACGAAGTTACGACCTTTTTGGCGATTTACACCCTGTATATGGCTAGTAAAAAGTTCTGTTGTAATAAAATTTATATTTAATAATTTAAATAAAATATACAAATTAATTAATAAAAAAAGCAGATGAACATGGTGAACCATTTTCTGTGAATTAAATAGAATTGCACTTACTGTATTAATTAGTTACATTTAAAGCAATTTTTCAAGACAGTTTAGTGATTTCGTATTCAGTTTTTAAGAAACAACGAAAATCTACAGTTTTACTTTTTAATGGACTATGTCTAGACATATGCATATAATAATAATAATAACAAATGGTCTTCATTGTCCACAACTTTACAAAAGAAAAATAAATGTATAGACAAATATGGACCACCATACTCTAAATATCAACTGCCACAACTATGTAGTATTTTAACTTAGCATTTAAAACAAGTGAATAATGTATTCAAAGCACAATCAACTGCTAGACTACTGAATTTTATACTTCCTGTCTATTAATGCTACCATCATCATCACTGTAATCATAGATTTCGTTTCTACGTTGTCAGAATATGTTTCTGAAGTCATCAATTTATACTTATGTATTTTTGTTAGCATTTTACACAAATAACTTGCTGTCCCTACCATTCATGTTCCTTCTACCATTTCGCAAAAATTACAAATTACAAACGTTAATATACTGACGTTTCGAGGAAAAAAAATTATTGTGATATCAACACAACAAAGAATAGTATTATAAAATTAGCAAAGCAAATCTTATCTTTTCTGTCACCTCACATGTAACTAGCTTAGCGCTGCTCCTACCATTATTAACTTCTTAGTAAATTCTAGTCACTATAAGTGATTTTACAAATATTTAATCATTTAAGCATGAACTTAATTAAAAAGACTATGACAAAGACTTGCAAACATTAGTAGTTTGTAAACAAAGGCACTAAGTTTAGCATTTTATCACGAATGTGGATTTAGTTGCCGAGACTCGTAACTTCAGTGCAGAGGGGTTCATTGTTTTTTTTTAATCGCGAAAGTACATTCTAACCACCTTTTGTAGGTTATGTTGATTGACGTTTACCTATAGCCCCGCTGCCTGCAAAGTCGTGAAACAATGAATTACTTCACTCTCGATTTGTACCATTTTAATGACAATTTCGACGTTCTTCACTGGCGATTTAATAAATCTGTAAAATACCCAGAACTTCCCTCGTCGACATTGTGACACTAAATAGTTTTAAAAATCAAATTAAGTTAGGAGTAAAAATATCTTCACGTTTCTAATAAATTAAATAATTTTCAAATAAAAAAAACGTTACCAGTGGTCGAATTCGAACGGCAGGCGGACCGCGTGTGCAGCCCCAACGTTTTGTGGGACTGGGCAATTTCTACCTGCGCCACGGAGCACCCACATTTCGAATTTCTGCGTAGCAGCTACAGACAGATCAACAAAAAAAACAATTAGGGCAGGCTGTGATATGTGTTATACGTTTGGCAGTATTGAAGTGTATTGTCAGTCTATGTCAAATTCGAGATTTGCAGGTTAAGTTTTACGTCAGTCTGTGTCAAACAAGAAACAAAACCTAACCTACTAATCTCGAATTTGACATAGACTGACAATACACTTCAGTACTGCCAAACTTATAGCACATATCACAGCCTGCCCTAATTGGTTATTTTATTGATCTGTTGTTATATTTAGTAACGCGCTAATTTGTGCCACCTTTTTGTATCGTAAAACATTTATTCTGTTATCTATTGGCTCCCAGTTTTTGTAAGAATAAAGCCTGCACTATGTACAACTTATTACTCGTATCTATTACTAAGTTAAATAAAAAAAAAAAAAAATTTTATTTTTTTTTAAGGTGCTTACCCTATATACATTTGTCTGAAATTTGCACGGTTTCTTTCAGACGAGGAAAGTATAAAAAGCAAAATAAGAAGCTTATGCTGAACGTACAGAAAATTTCAATGGTACGCTATACCATGGTTCTTACAAAATCATTCTCTATTGTTCTCTATTACCTACTAGAGGAATTAGCATCACACTAGTAAAATTAGTCTTACTGTTCAATACTACATTCGTTGTTTTTAAGAGTATTTCTTAATTTTTTCGTTGGGAAATTTTTTAATTTGAATATTTGTTGGTCCCGTGTTTTGATGACCCAAGTAAGCAAATATTATTAAAATTAACACAAAACACAGAGTTAGTCAATTTTGAGGCGCACCATTGGAATTTCAAAAATGGTAAAAGATACAAGGTTGATTAACTTGAAGCAAAGTTGCAGATTCTAATGCTGAATAAAATAGTAAAAAAAGAAATTGAACCTAGCCGCCTTAGTTTTTCAGTTATGTCCAAAAAATACACGTTTTTTTTATTTCGTTTTCATAATTTTTCAATGTAGTGATACTAACGTCCTTATTTGAAATACACATCAAGGATTGCTATAACGCCATTAAGAAGAGCTTATTTTCCTCTTTTCATTGATATAGGGTTTGCTACACTTATTTTCATAAATAACCGAGATATGTGAAAAAGATGTTTTTCCCGATAGTGGGCCGTGATCGTTTAATTGTAAAACAAATGCAATTTTTCTAAGCTATCTCGGTTATTTATGAAAATAAGTGTAGCAAACCTTATATCAGTAAAAAGAGAAAGTGCGTAATGGTTCAATGGGCCCATATCCATAATTGATGTGTATTTAAAATAAAAAAGTTAAAACCAATATATCGAAAATTATGAAAACTAACAATTATTTAAACTAATGAAAAGCTAAAATCAGAGTTGTTTAAAAAGTGTCCTAATAATGTTAAGATACTTTTGTTCTAAGTAGCATAATAGTCCATTTTCTAAACGCTAAAAATTCGCCAAAGTTCTAACTTCGTTGACCCAAAACCGATTTTGAAGATTTTTTTTTATTATTTCGGAAAAAGTTTATAGAAAAATTCCCCATGGGTGAGAAAGTGTGCTTTTTATTTTTTCAATTGTTATTAACAAACAAGTGTTTTTTAATATACTCTTAAATAAAAAATGTGTAACTATTTTATTTATTTAAACAATTGCCTGAAATTTGATAACATAAGGTTTTTGGGATCGCAGATTACGAATCTGGCTTCAAAATGGGTCTAAAAACAAAATGGCGTCGAAGGTCTAATTTTTTATTTTATTTTTTTTATTAGATGTCTGGGGGTTTTTGGGGCGCGGATTACGAATTTGACCTTAAAACTCAACTAAAATAAAAAAAGGCGGACCAAAATGGCGGAAAGGGTTTTTTTTTAAATTTCTGATACCTATACCTAGAGGTTTTTTGGGTCCCTCATCCCAAATGGTGTCTGAAAAATGGTGAAAACAAATGATAGAAGAGTTAAATGAGTATTAAAGATATTATATTTTAATTGATTTATTAAAATTCACTCAAAATACATTTAAAAACAAGGAAAAAATTATTTAGCTTTAGTTTCTTTTTCCTCTACTTCTTCCATTGACACTGCCGGTTGTGAATTAAGGCAACTACATATTTCCGCCACATTCACAGCAAGCCGCCGAGCCTAAAGGCCACTTTTCCTACACCCACAAGCTGACCCGCAACTAGTTTTGTAGTTGCAAAAAATAAGGATGTTTTGTGAAGCTGGTACTTGTGTCATTAGGATTGGAAAACACTTTCCTGTATCATATTTCGAACCCCAATCTTCCCTTGAAATATCTTGGTTTTCCAGCCACAATTGTGTTTGCAAATACACGCCTTTTAAATGTTGTTCTGCTGAATCCATCGTAGGGCATAATACTGCTAAATTAACGCTACTTTTTTTAGTAGACGCCTTAATAAAAGAACAAACCCAAAATTCAAAATGTTTTTATTTAAAAAATATATGTATTGTATTGTCTGTAACCTCATTTACTTTGCGATATATGAATAATAAAAAACTTTCAATCAATTAAACATTCCTGTAAGAGTTTAAGCAGTTACCTTTCTTTGCACCATACATTGCAAGCATACATTTTATACCAACATTTGTTTATCTAAATTTTTGCAGTCTCTTGTAAATCACTGATATTTTCAAATATTTTGGAAAATTTATTTTTTCCTAAACATGGTCATTGCTTCATTTACTAGGACTTATCCATGTGGATCTTTAATAAGGTGCCGGTCCTATTCGTCTTCCTCATCCTTATATGTCTTCAATATATTAAACTAGATTCAAAAGCGATGATCTGCACCTTGATACCAAAACTCGAATGTCTTTGAAATGTGGCTATACCGGAGAATATTGCGGATATTATGGAAAGACCGTGTAATAAATATTAAAGTTCTGGAGAGAATGAAAAAAAAGTAAAGAGATCATGGACAACATCAAAATACGCAAACTCCAATACCTCGGACATATAATGAGGAATGAGAATAAGTACACCCTACTACAATCTATTATACAAAGTAAGATATATGGAAAACGTGGACCAGGACGCAGAAGAGTATTTTGGTTGCAAAACCTAAAGGCGTGGTATGGGAAATCATCCAATTAGTTATCTAGAATTGAAATCAATAAAGTGAAGATAGCCGTGTTGATCGCAAACATACGAAATCGGATAAGCACCTGAACAACAAGAAGAAGAAGATTCTTTCTTCTGTTAAAACATGCTGAAGTTGTGTTACATACAGTTAAAGCATGTACAGAAAGAACATGCTCACTACAATTGGGATGCGCAAATTGCAGTCTTTTAGAAGAAGATATTTTTCATTTTCTTTATTTTTGACAGGTTTAAAAAAATATATCTTTATCAGGAGAAACTAAAGCTGTAGTAAAGTAATAGGTCTATATTCTCTAATACTACGACTATGTTTTTATTTGATGCATTGAGAGTTGTTGTAACTATTAACCGATCAGCATCACTTTCAGCTTGAGAGCAGGGATATTATTTGCAGCTAAAGTTTTTAAAAAATCAATAAAACGGCATGGAAGACATTTGCCAGAATTTTTTCTTGGTACAACTTTAAAAACCTGTCTCTTTCAAATCGAATATCTGGTGCAGTTTTCGTTTTTAGACGTCGGTCTCTTTCAGCACATTTTATTCTATGTTTCTGATAATCGACAAAAACACTTGCTTTTTTCCATACGTACAATAAAATTAATATATCTAAAATTGCCCCATACTGTTGAACAAGTTGCCATTTGTTTTCATGTAATAACATTCCTCCGTCCGTCACAAACAGAAAAATCTATTAATTCAGTAATATCTTTTGGAAATTCTACAAAGAGGTCGTAGAAAACACATTCTTATGCGTTGGAATTTATGCGTATGTATTTGTATGTTATATTTAAATCTATTTAATCTATTTAAATTTGAGTTAATTTAACAATTTAGAATTTTATTTGTATATAATGTTTATTAAATAATAATAATAATAATCGTACAGAATAAAAATTAACCTTTTAATGCTATATTTATAATTACTGAGTAATTCAGAAATGAAGCTATTTTGCCGCTTTAAAGACGTTATTTTTAGTTTTTGATAATTTTTAACATAAAATTTGATATCAGCGACCCAAAAACCCTATATAGATAAGAAATAAAGTTCGAATAAAAAATACGCCTTTTCGCCATCTTGGTTCCGCCATTTTGTGTTTTAGTTGAGTTTTAATGTCAAATTCGTAATCAGCGACACCAAAAACCTTTAGACCCAATAAAAATTAAAAAAAGAAAATAAAAAATTAGACCCTTGACGCCATTTTGTAGACGCCATTTTTGTTTTTTGATGCCAGATTCGTAATCTGTGAACCCCAAAACCGTATCTTTTCAAATGCCAGGCAATGGTTTAAATAAATAAAGAAGTTATAATATTTTTTAATTAAGAATATATTAAAAAACACTTATTTGTTAATAACAATTGAAAAAATAAAAAGCACACCTTCTCACCTATGGGGAACTTTTCTATAAACTTTTTCCGAAATAATAAAGAAAAAAATTTCAAAACCGGTTTTGAGTCAACGAAGTTAGAACTTTTTTCCTTTAGTAAATGGACTATAATAATCGTATTATAAAAAGAAACTAAAAACAAAAATTTTTTTGGCATAAGTCAAAACCAACGCGGCTAGACCAATTTCTTTTTTGAATATTATTCGTCATTAGAATTTGCAACGTTGCCGCAATTTAACCGCCTTGCATCTCTTACTGTGTTCGGAATCCCAATGACCAATGGTAATCATTGCAATTGAATAACCCTGTACATAATAGTATATTATTATACGAGTTTCATAAGAGGGTCCATTGTAGCACGCGTGGGTTTGGTGCACGACGAGCGCAGTGAGGAGTGCTCCATTGGAACAAGTGCTATAATGCCTCTTATTAAACGAGCATAATATACTATTTTATCTACTATGAGTTGCTGATTTTATAGAATTTCTAATTTTCGTATAATTACTAAAAATTATGCATTGGGATTTTTGAGCGTAATGTTGGCGACTTTGTCAAGTGATCTTTGATAGTCGCCATCTAGTGGACGAAGTATCAATTACGCAGCTCTGTCATTTGAATTAGTTTAAATTTGGTGCAAGCTTTTTGGTTCGTATGTTGTTCAAATAGTTCCTCACCTAAAATAATAATTATTATTGTGTTTAATTAATTCGTTAAAAAGTACCTTCAGTTTAAATTATATTTGATTAGAATAAATTTAATAAATACAGTTCAAAAATTGTGGTTATGTATTCGACATCTGACGTTTGTAGTGTTATGAGCATGTGAAAGCAAATGTCACCAATTTTATAAAGCGAATAGTTACCAAAAATAGTGTTATAATGGACTACCTTTTAGCACTGTTTTCAGTGTTATAATAACCATATTGTGACATCAAAGTAGATAAAACATATATTGCAGTACCATACTTAAAATAAAAAGATAAAACAATTGAAGCGATGCCAAAAATATATGATTACTAGATCTAAAACTTTAAATAGCGCATAATTAAATGTATTGCAAAGAATTCGCTTCGATGTGCCCCCCCCCCCCCCCTTGTTTCCACCCACGACGACCATAATCCATCGTCAAACAAAGCACTTCGCCGATTTCGCCGGGATTTGCCATTTGGCGTTATTTTCCGAACACGTGCCCCAAACTCCACCCAGAGTAATCTATTGGTCAGCTGGGGAAGGGACCCGCTGGGGCGAACATTTTTTCCACTCCATCACTCTTTTCGCTTGGCATTTTTAAGACCCAGCGGCCAAAAATACCTCTTCTTGTGCCAAGCATAACAGCTAATGGCAGGCCGTGTTATTTTTCATCACTTTTAACTCGTTAGCGACGACGCACGACGGGCGCATTGAGTTCAAATTAATTTCCATGAGCCTCCTCGTGGAATAAACAGGAATATGGGGAAACTCGAAATGGGAGACCTGTAATAGTCTATTAACAATCGGATATTACCCGGCGGCAAAGTTAACAATCAATTTCTTGCGCCCTGACAGATGTTCCGAGTTCAAAGCCGTTAAAAATTAAAAATAGAAGTTCCTACTTCCTACATTAGTAACAAAATAAATTATGTTCTTGTTGGGTTGAGACGTGGGCTAGGGTTGTCAGACTATCGACTTTCTCAGGATAATCCAACAATGAGTTCGTAGAACGTAGAACGGATCATCAATTAGTAAGCGATAACGGATAAACGTAGTGGCCTGCTTTCGATTTATTTTATATAGGTAGGTTACTTGGCAATTACAGCTATGATATGGTCACGTTATTCGTATTAAAATCAAAATAAGACCAAAGCAACAACTGAAAAAAAGCAGCAATAGCCGTATATCGTAATATCGGGGCAATTACATACAATAAAATTATCATAATGGTTTCATTTAGAGATGACCATATATGCTACAATGCCCAGTGGACATAAATGTTTGAAGTTCTTTGTATTATAGGGGCGGCGACGGCACTGGACCGATTCATTGGCGTTCGTGGGGTTAAAAATCAAAAAGAAACAAAAACGTTACGTTAACAAGCAAACCCAAAATGAAAAATACAAACGTCATCGTTACGTCATGTTATGTTCATTTAGAAGAGAACACATTTGAACCATAGTGTATGTGTATACCATTCTGTTACGCTAGTACTAGCATCTGACTCCGCATTTTAAGCATAGGCGGATCCAGAGACTTCCTAGGGGGGGGTCAACTAATTTTTGTAGATTGAACAGTAAGGCTAAACTAATAATTTAGGTAGGTAATGCCTACTATGGGATGGTACTAGGTAGATCTTTAGAAGAAAAGAGGTAAAAATTAAAAAGAGATTTTTCATAATTGATTATTTCAACAAATAAAAGACAGTTTAAATTAACACTATTCTTTAAAAAAAAAAAGAAATATTAAACCGATATTTTGGCTATACATATAGGCTAAGTCATACAAAAATAACAAAAAAAGTAAAATTTACACTATTTAAAAGAAGGAACCGTTCTAGCTATGCTAAAAATGCTACAATAAAGGTAAACTATACCGGGTGTCAACGAATTTATTAGACAAGTCATAACTTCTAGAGTATTAGGTGTATCAAAACGAGATTTGGTATACTCGTAGCTAAATGGTATAGGGAGAGGATAGGTATTATGCATCTTGGCTATCCATGGCACACTTGACAAAAGAAAATAAATTATTATCCAGTATTTTGCTGAGAAATATTTAATTTATGAGCTTATTTTTAATCCAATCGCAAATAAATTAGTATCGTTAGATTGACCAAAATATCCTCTTTTCGGAAAGTGCTCGTCAAAAAAGGGTCGCCATTTAAAAAAAAATAGTTAGACACGAAAATGTTATTTTGTCAACTTGTCTTATTCCTATCTATCATACTAATCACTAAAACTTTGCGATTGTAATTTTCTGACATCACCTGAGGTCCTTAGATTAGTTTGCGTCCAATCATGGCCACCTAGATGCAATACTAAAAGTGTCTCTAAAAAAATCAAGTAGGCTTAAAAAATGTCTAAAATGTCACATTTTGATCGAGAATTGTCTCAGAAATCCAAAAATATAAAAATATACAGGGTGTTCCATTTGAAAATTCGAAACCGGAGCCATTTCCGGTAAAACCGGAAGTGACCAGAAAGTGAAAAATATGCGAAAACTCTCCTCCCCCTATACCATTTGTCCATACCAAATCTCATTTTGATATACCTAATACTCTAGAAGTTATGACTTGTCTAATAAAATTGTTGACACCCTGTATACGGGGTCTGGCAACGATTTGGAGGGGGAGGATATTTCTAAAACTATGAGAATTATTGTGTATCAAAAATTGTTTATATAACAGTTGTAAGTACCAAGGTGATGAACGTTACTAAAATAGTTTTGATAGTACAGGGTGGTTCAGAAAAGTGTGGCTAATAAAACTTACTTTTTTTAAATGGAAATAGATTTAGGTTGAAAGTTGAAAGAGTAGTAATTTTATATCAAGTTGTATGGATCTAATGTCAGTTGTTTTGGAGATACGTATCAACAATTTTATGCAAAAAAATGCTGAATTTCAGGCGGCTGCTGTAAGAGAAAAAAATTGATTGAAGAAAAACGTTACCAAAAACGTATGCTTTTCGTGAACTACCTTTCCAGTGGAATTTGGTGGTTCTGGGTATTACTCATATACATGGTGCTGAATATTAGAAAATTTAATAATTTCGTTTTTTTTCTTTCAAATGGAAGGTTCTGTTGCTTTTCATGAACTCTAAATTCAACTATTTTTCATTTAAAAAACGATTTGAGTCATTTAACATGCTTCATTTCAAGAAAAACCAACAAAAACTGCCTGATTTATATACGAATAGACAAGCCAAGTATGTTTATTCAAATATATTAAAACGTCTACATATTTTCTTTCCGAGAAAGGAAATATGCACGTTTTTCGGGAAACGTAAGGGTTCTCCAATAATTCTTTTTTCTTTAAATTAGAAAGACTCTCAAGAAGACTATCAGTGCTGTCAAAATAAGCTCCTCATTACTTGAGGGAATATAAGTGGATGCAGTTCCAGTTTCTGTAGAATTTGTTGACAAATCATCTGCTTTCTCTGAATTTGATTTGCTATCGTCTTATCCTGATTGACATATAGGGCAGTGGTTTTTTTACTTCCTTTTACGATAAAGGAAGTATTGGATTCACCCCAAAAATTCGAAATTGAGTTTTCAACAGATCTTCACGTTTTAGAGTCCCCTGATCCCAAAAAACATATTTTTTTTCATTGGTCTGTGTGTCTGTGTGTCTGTCTGTCTGTGTGTCTGTGTGTCTGTCTGTGTGTCTGTCTGTGAACAGAATATCTCAAAAACGAAAAGAGGTATGGCGTTGAAACTTCATATATAAGTTTTGTGTACCATGTAGATAAGACAGCAAGCTTTTGAAGAAAATCGCATAACCGGAAGTAGGTGTTTACTCTTGTGATTTTTCAGTTTTTTCGATTTTTTCAAAAACGGCTCTAACGATTTTTTTCAAACTTCACATTTTTATTACATTTTTAATGTGCATTGACGTGAGATAGGTGATTTTCCAGTTGAATACTTCTAAGTGGGTTTCTTTTGTTTTTTTTCTATTTTTTTTTATTAACTCCTATTTTAAATAGAACACCCGGTATATTATTACATTTTTGAATTCTGCTTAAGATTTTAGAGAAAATTTGTCTCTTCAACTAATGCTCTATTTTGTACCGTTTTTGTAGAATTCGTAATTTTTGAAAATTTTTGACAAATGCTTAAAAATTAAAAATTAAATTTTTGACTAATTATAAGATCACTGTAAAAGGAAGTTGTGTGAGTGTATCACACCAGATTTTTTATTTTTGTATAAAAGCGTCTAATGTTTTTTTTTTTGTTGTTTAGAAGGTGGCGCCATTCTAAAAATTAAATAAAACAAAGAGAATAAATTTTAAATAGCAATAATTTATAAAACCACTTAGGATATGGCGTATTTTGTGTAACGCTTGGGGTCTCTGTATACAGTCGATTACTTATATAAATAAGCATTGTTTTATAAACGAGTGCTTTACTCTAAAATTAAAATTTTGCAGGCTTTGGATATTTTAAACTTTGACTAACTAGTTGTACAATTTAAAACAAACATTATATTATTAGCAACATTTCAAAATACGCCGATAACTATGCACCAGGTGCAGTACATTGTTTTGTCTATTGGAGACTGTATACACTAGACAGGTCACAGAATCGACATCGACCAGCGACGAAACCCCACCAACAAATGTTGAGTACAAATTTGCACCTATTGGCATTAAAAGAAATTAAGAATGTTCACAAAACATTCGGCAAACTCAAATTTAAATTACAAGCGGATGCCATAAGGGTGCATTTTGTTTATAATTAAAACCTGGTAGTCAAATTTTTCACGATTACATTTTTTAACAGGCCCAAGAGGGTGTCAATTGACCCATTGACACCCCCTTGGATCCGCCAGTGATGAGTAATGACGTAGGTCCTTCTCATTTCGGGTTTGCTCTACTCTGTTACTTTGCTACCGTACATTATGTAATTGCGTATATGTTCTACTCTAAGTCACTATAATACAAGATTAATTCTAAAACAATCCAGACGAATCCAATAGTTACTCTTTTGTGAACAATTTTCCGATTCAATAAGAGTAAAATTATTCAAAAAACAAGTATATCTTGGTGCTCCGAGGACAAATTATATCTATTATACATGCATTAAATAAATACAAAATAAATTTAAGGAACTATATGATTTTACGAAGTATCAAGTTAAAACAAAAAACAAGATGAGGCGGTGCAAGCCCTTTGTCGATTGATAATTCAGCAGTTGGTTTTTGCCATTCGCTCTTTGAGACGCTCGCTCTTCAGGCACATGTAGTCTTCGTAATCTGTCTCAATGTGGTATGGCCGTTTTATAATATTACATTATATACATGATCACGCTATATGTGCGACGACTTGGGCTAAAGAAAATTCGCAAAAGAGATGGGAACTAATAATTGCGAAGCCTAGACGCTGTAATTCGATTTAAAAATAGTCTGTGGTTTATTAATACCGTTGGCGGAGAGTACAAATAGGGTAGATGGCGCCAATAATGTGGCATTGCATCCGCATATTTCGACAATTTAAAAAAAAACTTGCCCGAACAGAAGTTTGAGTTCGCGTCCTCAGGATCGTCAGTTGACGAGTGTTGCCATTGCACCAACCTGGCAGTGCAGTTATGTGACATAACATATAAGGAATAAAGCAATCATGTCGTCCAAAAGCTATTCAGTTCTTTACGCATTAATATTCCACAAAAAATGACGCGAAAATAATCCTGATCGGTTATGCCGTTCTCGAGTTACCGCATTTACAGCTATATACGGAATGATAATACTCGTCCTTGATTGATTTTATGACTTTGCTTCAACAACAAAGCGGTTACAGTCTTAACGAAAATAATGTAGTTTGTTTGAGACATTTCATTTCATTTTGGGATGGTGGTAGGTTCTGCCGAAGTAAAAATAGTACAGTTGATTTTTCTGAGTGGCGGGTTTGGTGCACACAGGTAAATCACCTTCGAGGCTTACTTACCAGTAGGATGTTAAAAACGGTAATAGATACACAGGTCTGTTAAAATGAGCGAAGTTGCAAAATTAGTTATAAATAATAATTAACAAAGAAAGCTGGTTTATCCAACTTAGTTTTTGATTTATCGTAAAAACAAAAAAATCTCAAATTCCTTTTTCAAACGTAGCTTCTATATTAGGGAGCATTTTTAAAATTAAAAACTTTCTAAAGCTAAACAATTGTTCAACAGACATTTTCAGGTAATGAACGTATTATGAATGCAATATAGTAAGACGTTAAAAGCAAGAAAAGCTTCGGTTGTGAAACATAATTAAAAGAAATATGTTATGCCCAGCTCCAGAAGTCCCGGCTAAAGGGTAATTTAAAATTATGTAAATATAACCGAGTATTATGGACTCGTCTATAGTGGACTTGTAATGTTTTCCCGTTTGTAATGGATCTACTATTAACAAAGTCCCGACTCGAAAGTAATTTTAACCTATGTATCTATCTAAACCTAATTGGAAATTATGAACTCGCTTATAATAGATGTTCGCTTGTAATGGACTAAAAATTCGCTAAAACCAAATTCCATTGGTGGAGCAAGTTGAAGTAATTTTTTAGATGCCTTAAAACGTCTAAACCCTAACAATACTTCCAGCAAGGGGGCGATGCAAGATAAATTGTTCATCAATTAAGCAAAATACAAATTCATTTAAATTACATGTTTTTAAGGAAAAAGTCATTCAAAGAGAAATTGCGGATTTGTTGTAGCGTAATGTTATATTTTTGTGTTCTTTGAACTTTTAATAAATATATTATTTTGAAACTTACAATTTCATTTTGTTTTTAACTTTAAAATAAAATTCCGATAAGATGGACACTCGGTTATAATGTGACTAATATTGACCTTGAAATCTATTATATCCTGACATTAAAATTGAAGTTCATGCGTTGTTTACACTCACGAACCATTTTAAGTAATCATGATTCCTTTTTAGTGTTTACTTTTACATAAAATATGACTAACATCTTACTGATCATTTCTTTTTTAAATATATATTTTTCAATGTTATTTACGAGTGTTCACTATTAAAACAATTTTTTTCAAATAAACTGTGTTTTCACGTAATTTCAATACAACCAACTGGAGGTTTTGCTTTATGATCACTCTCACAATAACGCCGTCAAACAAACTATATCATGGACAAAGATACTGCCCTAGATAATTTTGAAGTATTTATCTGTAATCTATCGAAGCTAATAATAAAATTAATCATGTTTTTGCACGATTGAGCGTTTTTATTCGTTTACCGCATGAGTTTCCATAACAGTAAGTTGCATTTACGAAACCTGAACGGGTAGTGATGACTATTTTCAATAAATTTGACACAAGTGGCAAAATCACGAATAAACGAATTATTATAAAAAGCCATGGCAAAACCTTTTCGACTACTTGGTACATTTATTATTTCTATTTAGCGAGTTGTCAAAGAACAAACGTCATTTTCGAGAATTCGACATTATAATACATGGTGATTCATAAATATGGTCATTAAATGAAATGGGCAGAAGTACATTGCACTAAAAAAAACTTTTCTGATTTTTTTTTTTGTGGGATTATTATTAATTTTTGATGAATAGTTTATTATGCAAAGTTGTTCGGTTTGGTGTCCTCTAATTACTCTTAAATTTACTGACCATACTTATCACCCTGTATATTTTACAGTAAAAATATAGTTCGTTCAGTAAACATAAAAACACAAAGCGACCTTTGATTTACAAAATTCCATGACTGTACTTCCAAAAGCTACTAAAGCAAATAGGGTGTGATATTTATTTAGCATCTGTCATAAATATTGTAAATAACTACTTTTAAATATTAAGACAAATACTGTGTTGTATACTATTGATGTAGTGTTTATTAGTATCTATTTTTATTGCTTTTTATAAAAGTTTAGGCAAGAACTTCCAGAAAAATACTAGTTTGACACTGTAATAATGAGAAATAGTTTTTGTCATTGTCATTTTTTTTTAAATTCAAACCTGCCTTTATGCAGGTGTGAAAACCTTTGCAAAACAAAATACAGAATCCCTAGTACAAAAATTGTATGTAATTATATGCCAACTTAAAAAAAAAATTCAATGTTTTTGTGTTTGCTGAACGGCATATATGCATTAAATTAGCTATAAACATTACGAACAGTAAGGTTTAACCTCACACAATAATGTCTTCGGGCGGTAAACCGTCCTTACCGTTCTTGCAAGTTGTCAAAGGTTTATTCTAAGACGGGAGGGATTACTTAGTTATTTGAGACATTTTATTCTACGATTGCATAAGTCATACACTACCAAATTCAGAATTTAAATAATTATCCTATTTAAGATAACTAAGTTAATGCAAGTTTCAAATATACCAGAAATGAAAATATGTTTTCGTCAATCGTACGGAAAATTGGTACCTAATATTCGGGTCACTTTTAGTCCTAAAAGTATCACATTTCCATCCAGTTTCTAAAGCGAAAATAGGTTGGTTATCATGTTATTAGCCTAAGGTCAAGTTTTTGAAAAAAGTAACATCGATCAGTTACTTTTAGAAGCACCTAATCGAAAGTATTTAATGATGAAGGTAATCCCAACTATAGCTTGTTTAGAATTGTATGTAAATGTAATTTTTTCGATTTGTAAGTTGTATTAGTAGTTTTGTAGGCACTGGCGCCGCGTAAAACCATCAAATATAACACTTGACGATATAGAAAACAAAGGAACAATAGTACCTAATAGTATTCCAAATTCAACATTTCAAAACTAACATTCGAAGAACCTTTGTAGTTAGTGATGAAAGTAATGTCCACATCAACTTTACAAGAAATATTTGACTTTAAGACTATCAAACGTAGATTTTCATAAATTATCAAAATGGGAAATGTACTAAGCATCAACCCATAGGTATCCTATAGGTACACTATTAGTCCGGTCGGCAGGTACTTTCTACCTGGACACAATTCCCAAGTTAATGAAATTTTGGGATATTGTTTGGGGATGGTATTGGGTGTGGAATCTGAGTTTTCGACCTCGAGGACCCTGTGCTAACTCGGGGAGGGCCGAAAAACCTCGACATTTTCGGACTTTTTTCGGTTTTTTGCTTATATCTTTTGAACCATGCGGTTTTTGGGAAAAATATTCTTATAGAAAGTTCTAGAGCATGATATTTCCTTCAATTTTGTCAAAATTATTTGTTGACCCAATACTTACCGAGATACAGCAGTTGAAAGATGGAACAAATTTCTCAAAATGCAAAAAAAATAGAAAAATACAGGTTTTTGCCTCATATTTTTCAACGTATCTATGTATACTATACATAGCTACTTATTATTCTTTATTTTAAACTAGCTGACCCGACAGACGTTGTCCTGTACAAATTTCAATAAATTTGTGATCGTTTTGTGAATTTGTGAAGAGATATTGGCAATGTGTAAACAAAGTAAAAAGAAGAAAAAAAACGTATTTCTTAGTGATAATTGCATCTATTAACGATTCTGGCCATGGATATTCAATTTAAGGAGGGGTTAATTCAGAAGTACGCTAATGGAAAATTCGTTTGGTTTGTAGCATTGCGAGTTCTGCGACCTAAATTGCTCCGTGTGATTAGCGGCATTGCAATGCAATTAAATTGTGTCAATTCAATTCAATTCAATTATTTGGTTTGCGACACAATGTGCGATGCGAAGAAACACAATTTGGACAACTGATTCACTTTGTTGTAACTGTATAACCGTTTGTCACTTCAAAACTCACCGTATTTCGTAGGTAACTCTGTAAATTTGCTTGAGATCAAACGACGAAACTTAATTCATTTCATGAAACGTTGCAACAGAACAATGATTCCCAAGTTAATTAAATTTTGGGATATTGTTTGGGGATAGTATGGGGTGTGGAATCTGAGTTTTCGACCTCGAGGACCCTGTACTAACTCGGGGAGTCCCGAAAAACCTCGAAATTTTCGAACTTTTTTCGGTTTTGTTCGAAATGATCAAATCCACCATGAACTAGGAATTGACACCATTGAACAATTCATAAACAGAACTACCAAAAAAATCCTAACCAATCTACGTTTCACCGATAACATCACCATCCAGCAACTAGGCCGAAGTAATATACATACGACTCAAGAGACGGCTTCTCCAAGATTTACCATTAAACCAAAGTGATAGTGGAAGTGATAGTGAATAATCAATAAGTTTCCGAGGCGTCAGTGTCCTCCGTGTCAGCATACGCGGCGCATGAAATGAATTTAGTTTTGTCGTTTGATCTCAAGCAAATTTACTGATTTACCTACGAAATACGGTGAGTTTTGAAGTGACAAACGGTTATACAGTTACAACAAAGTGAATCAGTTGTCCAAATTGTGTTTCTTCGCATCGCACATTGTGTCGCAAACCAAATAAATGAATTGAATTGAATTGACATAATTTAATTTCATTGCAATGCCGCTAATCACACGGAGCAATTTAGGTCGCAGAACTCGCAATGCTACAAACCAAACGAATTTTCCATTAGCGTACTTCTGAATTAACCCTTCCTTAAATTGAATATCCATAGCCACAATCGTTAATAGATGCAATTATCACTAAGAAATACGTTTTTTTTCTCCTTTTTACTTTGTTTACACATTGCCAATATCTCTTCACAAATTCAGAAAACGATCACAAGTTTATTGAAATTTGTAAAGAATAATAAGTAGCTATGTATAGTATACATAGATACGTTGAAAAATATGAGGCAAAAACCTGTATTTTTCTATTTTTTTTGCATTTTGGGAAATTTGTTCCATCTTTCAACTGCTGTATTTCGGTAAGTATTGGGTCAACAAATAATTTTGACAAATCAAAATTGAAGGAAATATCATGCTCTACAACTTTCTATAAAGGTGTTTTTCTCGAAAAACGCATGGTTCAGAAGATACAAACAAAAAACTGAAAAAAGTCCGAAAATGTCGTGGTTTTTCGGCCCTCCCCGAGTTAGCACAGGGTCCTCGAGGTCGAAAACTCAGATTCCACACCCAATACCACCCCCAAACAATATCCCAAAATTTCATTAACTTGGGAATTGTGTCCAGCTAACCCCCCTCATTATGTACCTGCCGACCGGACTATATAGCGAAAATCTCTACTAAAATAGAACATATCTAAGATTACCGCATCCAGAGCAATATTTATACTGGTCACAAGTTCCGAAAAAGTTCAGCGACTTTTTTAGTTGGTAGTGGTAGTGACATCACTAATCTAAGGAGACACGGAAGATGGAAATCCTCTACGATCGCAGAGGGCTATTTATGAAACTCAATTCAAAATAAAATCAATATTGGGAAAAGTGATAAGATGGAGGGCAAAATGGAGAAACATCTAATAATAGAAATGATACCTAATGAAGCAAGTTCCAGGACCTCCAACAGTATCAATCAGATCAGAAATAATCTCATATATACAATTCATGTATCACAATTAACATCTCTAAAGAGACAAATAGACAATAGAGCAAATAATAATACTAGATTTTAAGAATGTTTAAAAACAATTATTTACAATAGCTTGTAGCTTTGTTAGAAGTAAATTTTCTGGTTTCAATATTGTATTTGAAGTTCTTGTTTTGCTTTGTAAGATATCAAACATTCGTAAATAGGTTTAAAATTATAAAATATACGGTCGACGGAAAATTTTTGTATAGGTATCACAGGCTCGCAGGCTTCTAGGATTCGCCTAGAACTTGCCTACTCGTCCAGCAAAGTATCCGGACTAGTAATATAATAGTAGGTACATTGTGTATCTAGGACGAAAAGCGTAACATTCATGGACAACTGTGCCGAACCCAACAACACAGGAGTTTGGGAATGTTGCTTTTTACATTTACCATAATACAACAATATTTCCGGCCTAGGACGGGAATATTATTCCTCTACAGTTTTATTGTAAATTACCTAGCAACGGTTGATGTAATGGAATGTTTGACTTTGATCAACAAAATTTTATCAATAATGTGTCAATTCTAGTACGATTGGCGGAAAACAAATATTGTTCCTCTAACACACCAAATTTCTTGGGTACAAAATATATTGAAATCGGGAGTAATCTTGTTACACCCTATTTAATACCAAGAGGGACTTTCAAACAGCTTTCATAATGGGAGCACCTGTTGCTCCAAACAGCAACAGGGTCGGAAACTAAACCTAATGTACCTAATATGTTTATGGCTACAAAATTTCCTACAGTTTGATAATTCCAAAGTGATAATCGACAAGACTGTTCTCCAGATGAATTCCAGGAGCTTTCAATATTATTAATGGACAAGTGAAGACACTTTCTGACTATTTTCTGAAAGAAAACGTGCGGTATTATTACAGTTTAGGATTTAATTATTAATTTTTTACTTTCTAACATGATATTACGTAAAGTTAGATATACTTACATACGTTATTAAGATAAACAAAGAAGAGCAATCTAGAAAAACTTTAATGCCGAATAAGTACTTAAATGAAAATTGGGATAAAACTAAATTTCTTGTTAGCATAGTGTTATTGGACATTTTATTAATACCACTAATGATCAAAATATATTCATTCCGTATCTGATCTACTCTACAATCCAAGCACGTTAATATACTGACGTCATTTAACGCTACACGCTTCAAAAGATCGTTACAATACAACTGACGACAACAAACTATGACTTAAATAATAAAATCTGTACAAGCAAAAGCAACACCTATCCAGGCATATTTCTGGCATTACTAAACATTTCATTTCAGTTTATACATCCACAAACTCGGTTGTAAAATTGAAATGGCACCGCCGCGCCGTTAACCGGTGCGTAGATACGTCCAAGGCGAAGGGCGCGATTCTTCATTTGCCTTAATAACATGCAAGAGAGCAGCTTTAAGCGTACTAAATAGAATAATTATCCTACGCCAAGAATGAAATTACACCCCGGCGAGAATATGTATGTAAATGCGGAATGTGGTAAACCATTTAAACATAATAGCAGCGCCGGAAATTCAAGTCAGAAGAGCGGATGTGTAAGTCAGGTGCACGAGATCATTATGCCATCATTTTGATAAAAAATATGTTTTTATTGTGTTATTCGCATGCATAATGATGTGTCTATATGTATAAATTCAGAAGTTTAGTGCGTATACAAAAGCCGTAGCCATGTCAACACGCGCCTTCATCGACTGATGCCAAATTGAGTAGCATAATAATTAGGGAAAGTCCACGCTGCACATCAATATAAATGCATATTACTTCAAGCAGCTTTAGTATAATACATATACACAATTGCAGGGAAATATTAAATATCTTCACCTTGCACCGCTGCCACCGAACCATACAATTTAATATCGCTATAGGGTTCTGATCTACTGATGAAATGATCATCGGGACCAAAATAAGATAATACCGTATAGCCAATCTATTTCAATGAAAAAATACTTCGAAATAAACATTTTACGCAGAAAAAAATAAATTTTACATAAATTGTTAAAAAAATTGTAGTTCTACCAAACAAAAACCATACTGCGAAGAAGTCGTATAAAGTTAATATATCAGAAGATAAGTAAAATCATGTTTATTCTTTTTCTTTATAGAAATTTACATAAAATAACATACCTACAGTGCGATCATATACGTTTTTGAAAATGGGACATCCTATCAACACATCATCTATATTACGCTGAAAAATTGATCTCCAGATAATAATACGATACTGGTAACATCCTATTATCAAAACAATAAGAATGTATTATATTGTATTATTATACTTTAGGATACATTGCAAATTATAATTTCACTTGCATCCTACCAATGGCCGAGGGTAATGGTAGAACTAATCACCGAACGTAAAATGCGTTTTCCACCCCGTAATAGATAAAACAGATTTCGACATCCCAAGATTTAAATATTTCACATAGCATAGTTATGTATTTAAGTAACGGGAATTATTTTGCGAAAACTCAGGGAATTATTACAGACGGTCTTGAATTTTAAAATATTCATATCTTTTGACCTACTTCTTGCCGCTGGCCCCCGCTGCAGTCTATAAACTGTCGAAACCCCGAGAAGCCGTTTCGATCTAGCACTAATAATATCGACAATAAAAAACTCTTGAAAGTCTGTTATGGTAGAGCCATCGCTTCTTGGTTTCTTATAGCTAGTCGCCACTACATCCTGTCATATCACACGCTGAATATGTGCGTATAGTAAAAGATAAAACTACTGTCAAATAATAATGTCTACTTGATTATAGAACTAGCTTCCTATAGAGAAATATACGAATCTTAGTTAAAACATAATGATGGGTACATATCGTGATATACACAATGATTTTCATGTACTCACACTTAAGTCAAGCAAATTATAATAAACTTGATATAGATATGAAACAGGTAGTAGTGCAAATAAAATGGAAATCTTTTCAAATCATACCACTTTGATAGTCGATCTTGTGATTTCAGTCTGTATGAAGCTCATTGGCAGTCTGTACATTTTAAAGTGTGTGTTGCGACTTCTTTCTACCATTGTGTAGTAGGTACTATATAATCATACTTATTATTTAGTTGAAGCGTAATATTGTATTTTGTAATCATTAATAATACAATAGCTGTGTTTAATAAATTAACAAGTTGTGTATTATTAGATTATTACCACCTTGACAAAGTAGATACAAAAGTACTGCCGTTAACAATCTTTGGCATTACTGCGTATTTGAATGATTGTTCTAGACAAGTTTTCCAAAGCAAAAGTAACACTGTTATAAAGGAATAATGAGGATGTCTGGCACATCACCGCTTCCCACAATATAAGTATTTATCTAGTTATTTCTATGACATCCCGAGAAGAATGTAGGGCATGTATTCTTCGAAAAATAAAGTTAATTTCCAAGTACACTAACAGATATAAGTAATGTCGCAGCTTAGGATATGGACTGTCGCTCTATTAATTAGCTAACCAATGTGCCCAAATAAAAGTAAGATTGCCAAGTAACAATTTGTGAACTTTATAAAAATTAATTTTATATTTCAATATGCGTTTTCAATTTTACTTAATTAAAAAAAATAGCAGCCACACAAAGGCCCATTTTTCGTAGACCACCTGGACATCCCCTAAAGAGGTGGCACGAAAGCTGGACATCAGCATCCCAAGACAATTAAAATAATAGGCAAAATATTGAATTAACAGGATATAGTCCTACATTAAGAAGAAGACCTAAATTATATATATCATCCACACATAGAAGAGTAAGAGATGTTTGAATGATTTGTCCTGTAGTTATACCAGACCATCTATCAACAAGGCCTCAGCTACCTGGCGTCACGTCAGCACAAGTAGGTTTCTACGTACCTGTGCTGTCGAATATAGTTATTAAAGACATACGGCCGTTAGTAAGCATCTAACAAACGAGAATAAATTTGTGGCCGAGGCCGACAGGCCGAGCCTAATGAATTTATCCGAGTTAGTTAGATGTGATAACGGCCGTATGTCGTTGAATATTTTTCATAACACCTACAAAAATTGAATTTTAGAGCAATTTAAATAAATTAAAAAAATAAATGAAAAAGTTAAATAGTATTAGTAAAGGGTGTTAGAAAACTCGTCTTATCAGTCACATATAGAAAAAAATTACGTGTGGCAACACTGAAATGTATTGTTGGTGACACTGTATGTCTATGTCAAATTCGATGGTAGCAGGTTAAGTTTTGCGTCAGTTTGGACACAGACTGACGGAAAACCTAACCTGCTAACCTCGAATTGGACATAGATTTACAGTGTCACCACCTATACATTTCAGTGTTGCCAATGTTAAAATGTTACTGTTCTGTTATTTCTTAACGACCTAGGCTGTTAAATGTATCACAGCCATGGCTGTTATGCGGTACTTTTCAGTCAGGTTGACAGTTTTGTTATTGACAAATAACAAGAAAGTGTTATGAAAAATCGTATAATAGGCGTAGAGTGTTTATAACTTCCTTTGGAAACGAGGCTATCAGTCGTGAACTGAGCCCTTAGTCGCACCCCATTCGCTCTTTTTCTGATGAAAAACGTTTCAAATCAAAACTCCTGTAATTTTGAATAAAAGTATTATTTCAAGACGTACCTGCCGACCATATTTCCCCCGTTATAAACGACGAGGGGTTAATATGAATTTAGTAGCACTACATATTTTAAATCGTCTTTCAATAATTTGGAAGTATCTCGAGCGTACTTTTGAAATGCCAGTCTCTTCCAAACCAGAATCACTTAAAAACTAATTATAGACAATCTTAATGGTTTCGGGATCTAGCAAGATAAAGCTACCTTTTATTTTTATTTATTTATTTTGCCACAATAATCTAGAACTTTTTCTATCCTTTCATCGCCCAATAAAATAAACTAAATTTTAAAACCAGTTGCGACACAAAATTTCGTTTGTTACAATTAAAAATTGTTCTTCAAAATGCTCATGTAATTCATTGAATATAAAATTAAACAAAATTAAATTCACTACCCCATTATGTTGATACAAGCCCCCACAGTTTAAATTCTTGATTAAACTGTAATTGTCTTTTACCGCCGTAGCCAAAGAATTTGTAATACCTTTGATATGACTCACACGTGCATAATTGCCGCTTGTCGCCTATTCGTCAAGATAGCGGCCCAATTAAAAATCACATGTGAGTTAATGCCCTCAAACCTCGCATGCAATTTCTCAAGGAGCAGAAAAACACGTAATTGCAACCATGTTATTCTTTTGGCTAAACAAAAGCCGAACGCCTAAGTTTTAAAAACAGCATTCTTAGGGCAAGCGGCCCTAAAAACCCAGGCCAACAACCCGAGTTATTAGAATGTCAGCGACCGCTCCGTCTAACAAAGACGGCTTAAAACTTTCCCTTTCACGGGGTTAAGTAAGGTAAATAAGAACGAAGGTGTCAACTCAGAGAACTGGGCCAGCGCCGGAAAGAATTATCCATAAGGAGGTCAATGCAGACATGCCACGCAACAATTAAAGAAATAGCAAATAGCGCGAACCAATTAAATTACAAGTAATTTTAATAAGACTATAGGCATGCGTGGTATGTAAAGAAGCATAATTTAATAAGGGAAACGATGGGCCAGATAAAAAAAGCCGCCGTACGAAAATAAGGACGCTAAATGCAAAAATCGATAAAATGCTTCAAATCAACCCCCGTAAGCGAAATTAGTTCATCCCACCCCAAACAAACGGACATCCGAGAGAAAGCGGTGGGAGTAAAAATCCCTTTAAAAAGAGCCGCAGCCGCCAGAAAAACCATCTTATCGAGCTCTGCTCTGGGATCAAAACCATCTTATCGAGCTCTGCTCTAAGACCAAAAAACTCTCTCAGCTTGGGCCCTCCGGCCACTAGAGAACTCCACAAACGGCCCAAAACCTTCTGTTCGAGCTCTGCTCACAGAAGTCAGCCCCGTGACTCCTTGGGATAACTCGAGCTATGCTCGTTATTGCTAAAGGGTGTCCGGGTTGCCGCTATCTACGCCTGCCATCCTCGCTGTCCACGCCTGGAGGAGCGTCCAGCCCCACGTCGAATCGAGCCCTAGTAGCCACCGACGTCGCCGCCCGTCTCAAGCCCAGGCCTACGCTGCGCTATGCCCCAGGTCCTGCCGCCCGCTATGCATAGCCCAGGCCCCATGGAGAACCTCGCCGTCTCCGCTGCATCGCTCCGCAGCACCGCGACACGCTCACGTAAGTTCTCAGAAACAAACACAGCTACTCGAATCTAGTTCGCAGGAACCAACACATGCGAGTGAAGACAGACGCCGCCGCCGTCTGCCCCTACGTCCAGCTCACTGCGAGGAGGAAGACGCCACACAGGCCGCCTCCACGTACGCTGCTGCTCCCATGTTCAGAAGCACGCACCCTTCCACAGGCGCCGTCGCCGCCTACACCTACGTCCAGCTCACTGCGAGGAAGATGCCGCCGTACAGGCCGCCACCACGTACGCTGCCGCTCCTATGTCAGGGAGCTCGCATCACGCCAAAGACGCCACCGTCGTCTACGCGTACCCCCCAACCTCTACAGAGGGGAACCACCGCCAAGCGACGCCGCTCGCTTGCGCCACCCGCTGACGCCGTTCAGCCCCGCCGCCGCTGCACCCATAGCAGAAGGCCGCCCCACACCACCTCCATGGAGGAAGCAATTCGCCGCCGCCGCAGCTGCATCCATAGCAGAAGGCCGCCCGACACCGCTTCCATAGAGGAAACCAATCATCGCCGCCGCCGCAGCATCCACAAAGGACGCTCGCCGCCGCCCCCTTGTAGCCAAAAGCTACGCAATGCCAACCTAGAGCCCACGCCTTCCAGCGGGGCCTAGCCATCGATCATCGAGGAAGAGGAGGATGGACAGCCGCCGCCCGAATTCGACGCCCGCCGTCCGCAAGCTCGAGGTTCGCTGCAGCAGCCCGCCCCTGGAGTGTGCTGTCGTCAGACGCGTTCTGCTCGGCCCCAAGGCGCCCCAAGCTTCAGAGAGACGCTAGCTGCTTGCGAACCAGAGAGCGCTCCGGCCCGTCGCGCATCATCCGGCTCGACGCCATCCCCAGGTCGCCCTTGAAACACCAGAAACTCCGCGCCACGAAGAGGACTTCGCCTGAGCTCGCGCTTTCAAGCACCGTCGCCCCGGCTTCGCACAGCTCCGCCGAGGACGCACCTGCCACGGCAATGACGCCTCAAGCCTCCGCCGCCGCCCCCTTGGCCTGCCGCCGAGGTGTGTCATCCTGCCTCCAGGTCGTCCGGAACGTGGACACCGCCCCGCCCCCAAAGGGCCTCGCTAGGACGCGAGCCCTAGGTCTAAGAAGTCCTGGCCGAAGTGTTCCTGCTGCCAGGTCGACCGCCACCATCCGCTTCTCGCCCTCGGAGATGCCCTCCACCGGGCACACACACGGCGTATTTTACTTTATTGTTTTTATATATATATTTTTTGGGAGTAATTATATAACATTGTACATAGTAATTGTAAATAAACGCACACTTAACAACCAATCAGGATCTTCTCCAGGAGCGCCAATAGCCGTCTTTCGTGGACATCCCTACCGTGAGCTAGCTTGGTAAATGGTCGTAAAAAGCCATTTTTAACCTTCGTCACGCCCTCGAGTGTGAGGCCAGTGTCGTATTGTGTTACCTTGAAGAGGTACCTATTTTATTTACGTATATACTTGCCTCGACACAGAAACACTTCTTCACATGATGAAAATATCTGTCTAGAAAACACGCACAAATATAGCAGATCATTATAGGCCATATTTATTTTATTTTCCGCTAAATGTTTACAACGCTAGCAACTGACCATTGTAACGGTTTTACGTATTTTATTTCTGTAAAACTGATGGTAAATTACTCGCATCATGCACTACCAAAGACTAAAGACGGCACTAAGTTATTTGTCTATTACAAAATGCTAAATTATTATCGATAATGTAGGTACAATCTGTACACGAAATTCACACGACGGCTATTTACAACCTACAATTGTCGACGTTACGGGCTCGTGACGTCAGAGCATTTCGGACTTGTTTCTAGGTGGCGTTCGTTATACCTATAACTTTTGACAATCGAAAAATGTTAGAAACACCAAGAAGTCGAAGCTTTTCTTGACTTGATATAGCTTCATTTTTCTGCGTTTAGTCAATATTGTATAAATTATAAGCAACTGTCTCATATTACCTAGAACTGCTGGAACTGCTCAGTATGGCAGCTCATGCCCTAAAATCTAAACGAAGCGCTGTTGCATGAAAATAAATCCACATAATTATGTGTCCCACGAAAAATACATAATAATATCTGTGTACATTAAAAGACAAAAGTATTTTCGTTCGTAAGGGCTTGATCGTTTTGTTTGTGAAGAAAACTGTAGTATACAGCATTTTTGGTTTTACAAGTATTTTTGTAGGCTATGCCTATGCATATTTTTCTAGATACACACACTTCCTTAATACTTCCATATTGATTGTACATATTAATATTTAATAAAAAATGAAAACAAATAGAAAATATTGTGTAAGAAGTGCCTACTTTTTAAACATTGTGTACAGTCTGCCTATGCATATGTAATGAGTTTGACATGTGTGTTGTAACTGATGCAATCTCTCTAAATTGTAAACAACTGCACTCACTATAGACATATTGCGTATCTCGCTACTCTTCAAACGGAAAAAATTAAACAAGCACAACAGATGCAAGATTCGCATTTGTTTTACGATTGCGTGTGTATGCATAATTCATTGTCAGTTTTTGATTACCGCCATTATTATACCTGCAAGTTAAACGCGGCAATTACTTCTAAATTAAATGATTATGCATAAGTGCTGGTAAACTGCTCCTCAAGAATGTCAAGTTGATTAGCCCAGGATCATACAAAGACATCATTGCGTAAGTTTGTCGGCGAACCACATCAGTATTATCTTCAGACGCAACAATTTTAGTTTATTTGACACAGATGGACATAATAATGAAAGCGCGTGGTAATTGCAAAATTGTGCTTACATGAAGACAATAAACTATGAATATCTATAGTAATGATACAATTACTACAATTGGTTCCTCAAAAATGCCAACAAATTTGTCCTTCCAGCAATATTTCAATACTGATAGGGTAAACTAATACTATCTTTTTTTTTCTTTTGCAGTTTTCATTGTTTTAGTTATCATTCGATTAATTATAATCCTCGTTTAGCGGCAACCACACCAGGGCGTACTATTAGAATTTAAAAAATACGCAGGACTACTATATAAAAAATCAGTACCAGATAATCCCGTCAGCTAACAAAATACCAGGCTTGTATGTATTGCAACGGTGCAAAAAATCAGTACCTCACAAATTTTCCAAAGCAGTAATTGTGGTTTGGGCGCAAAGAGTAAATTAAGAAAACCGCAAATTACTCAACCATGGCACTGTACCCCAATATAAAAAGTAGATATCTAAATATAGGTACTGTATATCCTAAAGGTATAAAGATCAGTTAATACTACGAAAATGAAGTCGAAGAATTGATCTGTATACACCTACTTAACAACTACTTAAATAATATTAAGCATAATATATGTTAAAACATATAACAACTAGTCACAACACAATTACCAGCAGCAAACAACACAATTACCAGCATCAAACAAACAGAAGACAATATAACAACACAACTAATGAACATCAAAGACTATAAGCAAGCTCTATAATACGATGCATATCTAGATGTAAAAATGTAATAGATTTAATCTATCTATGCATAAAAAATTCAAATATCCACAACAGCACAACACACTGTAATGTTTTTACAATTCATCATTCAAGTATTTTGAACTTTATCGAAAATATATTTTGATGGCTAAAGTTACAAGGACATATTACATCCAATCAGGCCATTGATGACTCCATTGTCTCCCATGGTATAAAATCATGGAGGGTTCAATCTGAGCATATTATAACATAATGACAAGGAACTAACGTCATAAGCAATTCTGTTCAAAAAGAACGACGGCAGTCACTAATCTCAAAGCAAAAAAGTTAGCCAGCTATTAAAACCAGACAGCTGCTGCAAGATTGTTTTTATGGAACGGATAAAAAACGCCGGCAAAAAATACATCTCACTGAAATCTGTGCATGTTTTTGTAGGCGTTGAAATATGTTTGTTTTGGCACTGCCCACTTTACCAGCTTTGCAAATTGTGAACCTGTGCGATGAACCGCCATGGTATTGGAAGTTTTGGGGAAACATGTCAATTATTTCTTAGAAATGGCTGCCATTTTTGGCAGTAGTTTTAGATGAAAAATGCAAAAATTCGACCATTTGGCATTTAAGATAAGCCGAATTATTTTCTCCCAATTATATCTATACTGATCAATCGTGGAGTCTTACTTAATGCCTAGACATCCCCAAACAAAATAGACTCCTGCAGTAAGGATGTTAACAACAAGGCTATAGCGACGACGATTTGACCAAAAAAAATTATAATAACTGACCTAACGGGTTAAAGAAAAGCTACTACCTTCAGTACGTACTCGATAAAATATCATCAAACTAAAAATCATTAAGTACAAGAGAAGCAAAAGTACTTACAAAGTAAAAAAACGAGTTAATAAATAAACCTATAAATCAGAATGACTTATATGAAGTACTACTAGATTTCCTTTCAAATATGGAAAAATGACAAAGTTTTTTTGTCCGCAACTATTTCTTTAGTACTACTCAAACTGGTGCCGAATTTATAAGAGTTACTTTGTAGGCAAGTAAATATTGACAAGCCCTGCTCGGCCCAGAAGAACTCAGCTGATGCATGTCATAATTATGCGGATTACCCATTTTATCAATATATTTAAACTGAACTGCATCGGCTCATTTCTGGACCGTAAGCTATCTGATATTGGTTTTTCTTTGCCATCTTTCAGCCACTTTTTTATTACTGTGTACAATAAAACATATGAGACACTAATTCCAAATACTGAGAACTTTAAGCAAATAGATTGATTGTTCCTGTATACAACAGACTACAGTCTTCAGACTGATGAAAAGCAAGAGAAGAAACCACTTGAATTGCGAGATCTTTCCTTACTGATTAGTGAAAAAGAAGTGTTCAGCAACTGTAGCTTAGTCCATTTACCAGTGCGCAAACACGTGTTCAGCGACTACGTCTATACAGGGTTATTCACGTACGATGACGAGCCTCACCAGGTAAAAATGCAACCCAAAATAAGATTTATAAAGGTAACTGGATCCCTATTGCATTAACACCTCGAATTTGACATAGACTGTCTACATGTAATTGGTGGCACTGTAAGTCTATGTCAAATTCGAGGTTAACAGGTTAGGTTTTGCATCAGTCTGTGTCAAAACTGACCTCGAATTTGACATAGTCTTGCAGTGCCACCAATGACATATAAACAGTCTATATCAAATTCGAAGTGCTAATGCAATAGGGATCCAGTTAGCTTTATAAATCGTATTTTGGGTTGCATTTTTACCTGGTCAGGCTCGTCATCTTACGTGAATAACCCTGTATGTGTGCAGTCATGATGAGAGTTATTGCAAAAGAAACAATCAAATTAACATATGCAGTGTGGAAACTAAGTAACGCATAAATTCAGTGACTCGGTCAATGTTCGTTTTCAGGCAAAAATATCCAAGCGATTCAAATTGCAGGGCATAAACATATTAGTCATTTTCAGATTTTTGTATCATTTGTTTTAAATCTATGGTGAGATATAGACCTTACAAAGCGTTGAAACAAATGAGAAATGAATAAATGTTATGACGTCATCAATATATTTTTTTTAAATGACAACCTGTATATTTTTTATTTATTTCGGTGGCAAGTTTTAATCTGTTTTCAGCGGCATACAATTTTAAATAGATTACATTGGAAAACAGTTGAAAAAACAGGCAGTTCTTTCAAACCCAGGTAACTAGAATTTATTTTGTTAATTTCATTCATCTTTCCTGTATGCATTTTAAGACAGTTTCCAATTTTTTTTTCTAATGTAAGCTATTTAAAATATTATACCATTGAAAACAGTTTAAAACTGCTACAAAAGTAAATAATAGTAGATTATGCAATGAGGGAGAGAACTGCGTTATTTTGCTGAGGTACAATTTCTGACTCTCGGGCTTCGCCCTCGAGTCAGAAATTGCACTGAAGCAAAATAGCATTCTCTCCGAGTTGCATATACTATTTTTTCACGTTGCAGGAAGATTTAAAACAAAAATCCGTGTTTTTAAACGTCATTTATTGAGATTTTAGTTACAATTATTTTAAAATTAGTAGCCTATGGTAAATTTTAAAGTTGGTGGCACTGTAAGTCATTATGTCAAATTCGAGGTTAGCAGGTTAGGTTTTGACACAAACTGACGCAAAACCTAACCTGATAACCTTGAATTTGACATAATTGTTCTGTCAGTCATAATGAAAACTCCCTAGCGAAATGTTTGTCTTATTTAGTCTCGAGAGAGTAAATGTTTTACCTCTGTCACAATTTTGATGTTATAGAAACCGACTTCTACTACCGGTCTTGGAAAATAGTAGTATATTAAAGTATGAGTGAATAACAAGGTCTTTAAAACACGCGCGAGTTTTCGAGCACGACGGCGTAGCCTGAGTGCTCGAAATAGAGCAAGTGTTTTAAAGACCAGTTATCCACGAATACTTTGCGCTATTTTTTATTATACCTGCAAACCTGCAATACTGGAAATAAATTACGCACTAAAAACTTAGAAATATTTTTGTCGTGATAAATCGAGAGGGCATAATAATATTACTACTATAGTTACGAGAATTGTTTACGTTTTTGTCGCGTCCACGTCCGTTGTTGCACTCAGTCGTGTCAGCAAAATAAAGATAGCGATGAAGTTATAATGTTACCTATATACCTTGTTTCCTTGACAACCTTTAAAGCTCGGCGTGCTTTAAACGCCAGTTTTTCGCACGCTCAGGCGTGCTTTAAACGGCGATTCTGATGCAGGTTAATAAAAAATAATATATAGGTTGTCATTTAATGATAACGTGATAACATTTAAAACTATATAAGAATCTGAAAATGACTTCTTAGCTTTCTTATATACCACATGTTCATTAAAAAAGTCCATGCTGTGGAAATTTAAACGTATAAATATGTGGTGGCTCTGAATGTTTATGTCAAATTCGAGGTTAGCAGGTTAGCTTTTGAGTCAGCCTGTGTCAAAACTGACACAAAACCTAACCTGATAACCTCGAATTTGACATAGACTTACAGTGCCACCAACATATTCATACGTTTGAATGTTCAAATTATGGACTTTTTTAACGAACATGTGGTATAAACAACACATTCAAACACAGTTGACATCCCACCGTAACTACGATTTTACAGTTAATCAGTGTTTTTACACATCCCGGTGCGGTAAATAACTAGAAAATGTTTAGTTTTCAGAAACCCTTAAGAACCTCGTTCAGATGAGTTTTGGAGAAATAAAGGAAATTGATACTTATGACTTTGATTTTGACGTTTCAAAGCGTTTTGATGCAGGACCGACTACAAAATTTGCCGAAGGCAGCTTGCTTGATGTCAACGCTGATTTTGATATTCGGAATTGCAAATGAGCAAATTAATTCCTTAATTAGGCGAATTTAAGTTTTACACAGTTCCCAGACTGAGCAAGCCTTCTATTTCGGCAATTGAGCAAATTCACCGGGTTGGTGACTTGCGCGACGCAGCATAGCGATCTCAATGTTAAATTATTAACTCCCCTACTTATTTTAAATGTGTACTTTTTTTAGAACAAAACATTCAATTTTCGGAACCTCGAAAATCGAGCAAATTAAAATGGCTACTTTTAAGAAAATCGGCGAAGTCTTGAAATTCTCTAAATAAACCACATGCGCATTTACATTTTCTCACTTTGGTGCAGAAAGTACCCACTTTCTGCACTCTAATGTCAACACTTTGTGCGTTTAATCATGTTAATCATGTTGACTGGCTAAAACCGGACAATGTATTTTTTTTGACAAATGTCAAACATTTCTTGCATAAAGCGAAGCTGTCGTAAGAAAAATAGTGTGTAACACACGTGTGCAAGGCCATCGGAAAACCTATGAGGATGAAACACTCGTGTAAAATCGTTCATTATTAAGTTTTGTTCTCGTTAGAATGTGAACGCAAGCAGGTTTTTCTCGTTTTGATTAACTTTAAATCATAAGTATGACACAATTATTTATTATTTTCCTACTTTTAAACGATAGTATGTACGGATTCAGATTTTTTCTTGTAAAAGCTTTGTGCACTCTAAAAATAATTAGAGGAGGGGAATTATTTAACATTCAAGACTACATTGAAATCGCATTGCTACGTCGAGCAAGTCACTTCCCGGTATATAAAATATATACTTATTTGTTATTTTAAGTATGAATCACAAAAAAAAACAAATTATGAAGACAACGCTATTTTTTCCCTTCACACAATTTTAAAACTAGAAATAGTTTTCTTGAGTTATAAGCTGACATGCATACAGAGAGACATTAATATTGACTACAATGTGACGATAATTAAAAAGTAGAATTTATATTCTGGATAGACAAAGAAAACATTGGTTGTGCTAATGTTTACAAGTATAAAATCAACATACAACCATATATTTTATTTGCACGAGGCTTCGAACGTACTACTCGTTATTCTATACTCTACAACGTTTGTCAGAGAATAGTTTTCAAATTTAAAAACATTATTGCTTGCAAATTTTAAAAAAAGCATTTGTTATACGAGTAAGTATAGCTCTCACGAGGTACTAATACCAAAATTACGGATTTTTGTATTTACTACAGTTTGAAATGATTGAAATTTAAAAAATATATACCTATGTATTATTGTACATAACCATTATAGCATTTGAAATCAGGTATCATTGTCAATTGGTTTTGATAATCCCGATAATTGTCGACTTTACTGTATTAGCTTTCTAAGGATTCTTGTAATTTGAGCAATAACAAATTAAATTGACAAATAGACATGAGTTTATCTAAAATATACATAAGTTAACATTTTTTAAAGTTTTATAAATTAACACTACTAATTTTGGTGGAAAATTTGAACTGAAATTTAAAAAATTACCCATGATCAATGTTTATATTTTGATTTTTTTAAGTACCTACCTGTTGTTTGAAACAACGCCTTTGTGACAATAACTGCCCAGAAAGACGCATAAAAATTAATATAATCATAAATTAAAATTATCACACAATTTTCTTCCTATTCTCTAGTTTAGCAAATCTTCCAGAACATTTGATTACAAAATGATATTACGAGTATTTGAGATCAATTTGAAGTACAATTTTAACGTTTAAAAGGTCACAAACCCTCAACAAATTATAAAAATTAGTTTTACTAGATTTACAACATCCGCTAATTTTAGAACAATAAATATGGATAATGTAAATTGACAGAATTTGTACTGGAACATTTACCAATTAATGTAACAGTAAAAATTCAAACAATAAGTCGAGCACTGCGAATCTATAAAAAAGTAAGGATTACAATACACAACTAGTTCAGCAAATTGTTAATATAGAAATATGATTTTAAGCACCTAAAGAACCGATTCTTTCTATAATTTTGTAAAAATCTGTGAGTTTAAAACTATATAGAAATCATTTTTTCCTTTCTTCTTTGGTATAAGAATTTAAGATAGCGCCGTTTAAAGAACGTATTTATGGCGACGGCGCTACTGAATAATACAAATGCTACTAATTACCAACATTTTTAAAACAACCAAATGAAGATTATTTTTTAAATATTGAAAGTTAAGTCGCGAAGAGGTAGAGAGTTACATATTGTTATATTATGAAAGAATAAATACATAAATCACTTACTGGTGAATTAATTTGTTTAATCTCTTTCGTGATTCAGCCATCAAGAACTTCATACATTTGTGCGCGACGGAAATTGTATTTTGAATAACGAAGAACTAGTTAATTTTTGTTCTAAACTTCCATATCAGAAAATTTTCAGATAAATGTTAACATCGCAGAAATAGAATTTTATCATAAAGAATTTCAATTGATCGACTTTAAAAATTCGCTTTTGCCGGTGGACGTAGTTCACGCCAAGACAATAACTTTAAATATTTTTAAGCAAACGCCTTGCTGCAGCAATTTAACGTTATGGGAGGATGAGATTCACGCTTCCTAATATGCAACAACGATATTTTGTAATTCAATAGTCGTTCAGTCCATATTATACGAACATATACAAAACTATTTGCATACTTCGTAACTACGTAGCATGTCAAATCAATAGATTCGAGCTAGTAAATGAAAGTTTCCATGAAGCAGACCAATCAGAAAAATTTGCTAAAGGAAATTAGCGCCTTCCTTCTTGCGTAATACCTTGTTGTTTTACATTTTGCGCGCATTGTTATTTAAATAACTTTTCCACTGCGAATTCTCATTTTAAAAATTAAAGTTCTAAAGGTACATAGTTTTATATTTCTAAATCCGCGGCATATTTGCAACACAAAGCGAACACCATAAGCTGTACAAATCCTACATACCAATAACCAATCGAGAAACGATTGCAGCATGATTTGTATACACACTTGCGCTGAAAGTAAAAATACCAACGCACATGAACTATCCATGCCCATACTGCAGTTTATAACGACGCAGGCCGGCATTGCTTCAAAAATAAAGTACGATTGGTCAACTTTCGGGTGTACTCGTGAAAAAAATATTTCTTATGGAAAATTACTTTCCGGATGGAAAAGCTTAAGACAATTTGAGCTCGCGCCCTGCAATAAAATCATCTTCACGAATTGCGCCTCGTCATCATTATTTAGAGACGTGATAGTTTACTCCAAGCACTTTCTAATTTGCACTATTAATAATAATCCTTGTGATATTTGTGCCGTTATGGAATTATAGTGAACGTCAAAAGGTTGAACTATTTTACTTTCCATTAAAAAAATGTAATCTATAAAAATAAATGTGTGCGAAACAAACGAGCGCTACGAGAATAGACTTTTAGAGTTTAGAGGTTTACAAAATGGAATCTTGCCCCTTGAAACTAAGCGTCTTTTATTGGCGCATTTCATTTCGTATAAGATGTAATTGAAATATAAGTACTTTCGGTCATTACGAAATTTAAAAAATTACGCAATATGTACGTATACTTTGGTTTCAGCACGATGGTGATACCAGTCATAGGCTACCTACTACTACGGCTATCTCTACACATGTTCTAAAATTGTTATAATTGCACGTAACTACAACTTCAACTGGTCCTTTAGGGATATTTGCTGAATCCAAATCGAAATGTATATAAAATGTAATATAGTATATTTTGATAGTAGCTGTAACACTATTTAAAATTTATGGGGCAAAGGCAACCGTCCACGACAGCGAAAAAATAAACAAATTAAACCGCACATGTATTTTAAAATTTAGAAATCATAAGTGTCAAACATAATCAACGAATAGACTAGTTGGACGAACTTGGGTTTTGCCGTCAAGCTAATCATTTCAAAATATACGGAAATTAAATAACTGTCAGGCTGTGCTAAAGCGTCTGCTAATTTAAAATCCTCGTAACTTGTTTTTATCACATAATATCTATAAGTGATTGATTAAAATAGTTTCCAAAATATTAATTCAAATTTAAGCCTCTTAGGAATATTTGCTTCGTCAACCTACATAGGTACGCTACCCGAGGTTTAAACAAGAACTGGTATTAGAACAGAACCTTTCGATATTCTGATTAATGTCAATCCAACAATGCCAGTGGTTAATAATCATAGCAGGAGATCAACAAGTTATTGAGTAAGACACTAAATATCAAGTGTTTTCTAAACCAGTTCCATCTAAGCTGCATCGGAATTAAACCAAATGAACTAAACGTCGCTTGCAATATGATAAATGCCTCAGACACTGATTAGAACTTTAAAATTAGGTACCAACGATGATTCCAAATTAAATTATAGTCCCAAAACGTTTAATTTTATGGGACTGTTTAGAACACACAAATATTACATAAATTAATGTCCATATTTAAAAACTACTTTTACTTAGAATTTATTTAACAGACCACATTATAACACATAAAGGCGATTTAATTCGCTACTTAATAATTCATGGCGTGATATATATTCTACCACACCAGAACTATTTTTAGAATTATATGAATTCCTCATTATATTGTTCAGGGCTCGTCCAAATGTATTCAACACAGATACCCTAATTAATTTTCTAGATGCTTGAACATGGGAAGGTCAGTTTTTAGGCCAAACTGCTGTTAAAGACCATTAAATAGTAACTAGCGAAACGACGCACACGATTCTTCCAAATGCAATGCGTTGTGCAACTTTAACAAGTCGGTGAATTTAATATCAGTTGCATTAAAAAATATATGTATAGTAATACGCACCAAAAGGCTAGCAGATTACCTAACATTATTTGTAACACACAGAAGCATGGATAATGCGGTTAAGCAAATTTGGTCTAACCACAAATAAGAAATCAGTGGCAACTTCCAAGGTAATTAAAAAAGTCCACGCATCCTGTTTGTGACTAATATAAGTAAAAGCAAATGAATCACAATAATTGCCATAGACTGTGGGAAGACTTCAAATTTATAGTCATTTCCAATTAGTACGATTTGAATAAGTACTAGGGATAAAATGCCACATTCTTCGTGGCATGTACAGATGATTAGTTAACAAAGTAACTTAAAAATATAATATGGGCAACATAGGCGTAACTTGGAAGGGCAAGGGTGCCCCCCCCCCCCCCCCAAATTCGGACTTTACAGGGCAAGTACAGCATTCTTTTGCAATATAAACATTTTGTGGAGTCTTGATATGCAGGCTAAATGCAAGATGGTTCGCTTTTGAATTGGCAAAAAAATTTGCTAATGTTTGATAAATTTTCTAATTTATAAAGAAGGTATAAACCAATAACGCGTAATATTGTTACACATTCTTCAAATGTTACTCAATAGGTTAATATAGACATTTCTTTAAATTGATTCGGTACCCGAGGGAAGAATGCGAAGACAGGGGCAAGATTAGGGCTATAGAGAGGATGTACAAGGCAAACTGAACGGCAAAAGACGCCACACACTTTGGCGCAATGTGTAGGGGCGTTGTCGTGGTGTAGATTACATGTGTTGGGCCGTGACTTTGGACCGAAACTTTTGAGCTCATGCAGAACGCAAGATTGGCACCGCTCTGTGTACCACTTAATAGTGGCCGTCAACTGAGTCTCCAACACCATAAGCAGTCCAAAATTCCCATTGCTGTGAAGAACATCTATTTTCTACCAGGGTTCGTAAATATCATATTTATATAATATCAAAATATCGGATATACCGGGTGACAATGAGACCAGGTCCATGCTTCTATTTCTTATTTATGAATGAATATGGATGAAATTTGATACAAGGATATTACTATACATAATTTCGAATTGATACACAACTGTTTTGAAAATCATTAAGGGTTTGTTATTCACCTAATTATTAAAAAGCTATTCTTATAAGTTGCTAGAGTCACTTAGAACGGATTTTCCCCAGTCGCGGCCTTCTAGGATAAAGAATACAATATGAAAAACAAAATTCTTTTGTTTAAAAAAATTGAAAATGTTGCAAGACTGTTGTATCTATGTAATTTAACTCATAGATTCCGGAAAACATAAAATATAGAGAGTAGTCCATTTTAAAAATCAAAGTTGGTGTTATTTTCGGTGAAACTGGAAGTGGGCTATTTAAAGTATATCTATGGGTCAATCAAAAATTATGTGTAGTGTCTTCATATAAAATTTTATCTAAATAGATTTATAAATAGAGAAGATAGAAGCATGGCCTTAATCTCATTGTCACCCAGTATATCATTGATATAAATATCAGATATGTATCAACTGATATACATAATTATATCGGCGAACCCTGTTTTATACGGATTGTGACTGGCTGTTTCACCTTCGAATACTTCCACTTTGTTGTGTTCAGCATGGGATATCGTAAAAGGTAAAAAATAGAAAATAAGTTCAATTACATACAATGTCCAGCATATCAACTGTTACTTTGATCCACATTTAAATCTTACTTTTTGTTTCATTTTCATTATAGAGTGGGAAAAGTGAACGTCTCAGTTTTTATTTTTGAGTATAAGTTGGTTACTATCAACGGTAGCATAAAGCGGTTTTCACATTATTGGTACACCCTTATGCTATACAGATTGTCTGCAGGTACTAGATACGTACCCACGGTAACTAGATACAGAAACGGCTTGTTAGTCTTAAAATTTTAAACCGTATCGGTATCTAGTTACTGTGTGTACCTAGTAACTGCAGACAATATGTGTATGTATACAGGTTTTTAACTCAGCCTATAAGGTTTCAATACATTTACATTAATTTCGTTGTTTTTAGCGTGTTTTAAATGCAATAATTAAATACAAATGGTATCAGGTTTGATAAGTTAATTTATATCAAACAAACTTACAAGAAAACATCATTTTTGCGTATTGAAAATACAAAGAAACAAATGACCAGAGGAAAAGGTCGATAACTATTTTTTTAAATTTTTTATTTTATTTTGGTACTCAGCCAACAGTTGTTAGGCGAATTATAGGCGTCACTGTACATTTTACGGGGACTTCCAACCCCACTAACGACTGTCATGATGTTATTATGACATCCAGGACCAACTATTTCCGTGACAGCCGTATCACGAGGCGCCGAGAGAAGCAGCCATGGAACTCCCATCCAAGTTCCGACCAGAAAGAGCGTTGCCTAAATCTACTGATCGAACGTGCACGCTTGTGCAAGCTACACCACCCGGGACCCGGGAATAATAGTCAATGAAACAAAGAAACTAGTGTTGCAACGAGACGATACGAGACGAGATTTTCCCAGTTCTCGATCTTGATCTCGAAAATTCTAGAACGTTGATCTCGATCTCCAGAATCTCGATTCAGGAGAACTCGGTGGGTCAGTGGTTTCCGCCGCTGCAGCCGAGACCAGAGTCAACACGGGAGTCTTCGATATAGGCCTACTTGCGCTCGGCTCATTTGCGCCCACCGCTAATTTCGGCCCATTTGCGCCCCAGAAAATATCAACAGTAATTAAGGTCTCATTTGTGACCATGTTTGCAACTCATTAGTCATCAGGACACCCCAAGTTGCCCGACTAGTGAGGCGGTCTCCTACCTTGAAAATAGTTATTACAAAAACACTAAATTTAACAATTTTTCTCTTAGCTGTCGTAACCTTCTATGCGTTTTTATCCTTTTATTAGGTACTTCATATTAAGGCATCTCCGCTATAAGCATGATGGATCTCCTTTCTATTATTGTTGATATTTTTCTGAGGCGCAAATGAGCCGGGCGCAAGTAGTCCAACCCGAGTGTTCGGGCGGAAGTTCGACTCCCGGCTCAAGTGTAACAGTAGTAGTTAAGCTAGTATATATCTTTAATGACGCCTTCATCCCCTGAAGTAATGCGAAAACGATTCCAGGGGGGAACGGTAGAGCATATATGAAAAAAAAAAACCAACGGCTACAAAAAATTGAGCTGTGGGCCTACTGCGATTCCCCAATCCGAAATCCGGCTTTGGCAACCGTAAGGTCTTAAGGCTCCTCTAAGAAGAAAGGCCGATTCTGCTTCGTTTTTATGCGGGTTTTAACTGTTGAAAAATGTCAATCTCGATCTCGAATTTCAAGACGAGTCAAACACTTGTTTAAAATGTAAGATATAGGTAAAAGTCAAATTCGGGCGCTGCATTCTACATATAGGAATATATTATTTAAAAATGTACGCTTACACGCACCATTACTGAAAGAAGCGTAACTATTGTTTTTATTTAATAAAAAAAAATAACTTCCAGCAAATCTCTTTAAAACTAATGATTTCCGAGCAATTAATTGTTATATTGCATGAATTAAAACTAATGTTCTGTGTTGTTTGCCGTGACGATTTGTATAGTATGTAGGCTACATCGAATAATTTATGTCTCAATTATTCAATTCCATTTTCACTTCTTTAAACACACTTGTTACGAAGAAATGTTGATTAACGCAGAGGTTTTTTTATGTTGTTCTAGAACTTAGATATACAGGATGATATACACAAAGAACAGAACCATTAATTATATACTCGTATTACATAGTTAAAACTACAAACCATGAAACCGTACTAATATCGTAACTAAATAAGTAGCCATTCTGTTTTGCTTTTATGAATACATTTTAACAGTCTACCATACAAAAACATCCTTTATAACATTGTCATCTGTAAATTAGGCCTACCCAGTCTAAACAGCACAAAGAGAGAAATATCTCGATCTAGTGATGGCATGGTCATCTTTGACGACCATTTAAAAATAAATAGTTAATATAAATATGTACCTTGAACCTGTAGACATAAATATTCAAAATGTGTAGAAAAAAGCGCCCATATAATGTCAAAACAGCTTACGCTATTGTTAATAAATTATTCATTTCGAAAAACCAAAACTCATCATTTGAATTAAGAAACTAAGAGAAGTTGAGATATTGAACATTTTCTTTAATTTAACCGAATCTTCATCTCTTACCGTTTAGTGTCTTGTTTTGTACACACTGTATGCTGTATCTACCTACCTATAATTTACATTTGCATTATACAATTTTTTAAATTTCAAATCTGAAATTACAACAGTCCACCATTTTATTAACAAATTAATGCTTAGGCCTAATCGAATCACTCGAATATTCCAATTTTTATCCTGCAGCTTCCATAGACGCAAGTCCCACCCCGGCGGTTTTGACGAGACTGACTTTCTTCCTCTATAAATTTCACTCCACCCACGCGATTCGCCACTATCAGTAAGCAGCTAAACACGAGCAAACCACAAACCATAAAAGAACGTGATAAAGTGGAGTACTCGAGAGCAATGCAATGGCAGTCGTGTTCCTTCCAGTATCGGAATAACGAGCGACACACAGAGCGAGGGCGGACGCACGAGCACGTGGTTCGAAACACACACAAGGAACAGCCAATTGAAGACCGCGCCGCGGACCAAATTGACAGCAAATGAAAGATTGCGTGAAAACCTAAAAATCGCTCATTATAGAAGCGAAACGGGCCGTCGGGATTTACCAGATATTTATTAATTCCCGTTCCAGATTCCTCAAACGCTCGGAAAGGCTCGATTCTCGGTAATTTAACGAATTGCCAGAGCTCGTTAATTATGTAATTTTACTTTTAGCAGTGACATACACGTTGGTAGCAAACCAATGATTCCATAAAAAAGGTAAGTAACCCACTTTCACATCTCTTACGTGCTAAATTATTGTGAAACGGTAATTGCGTTTCATTAGCCTTTGATTTGTACCCGCGCGCTGAAATTGCGCTTAGCGTTGCCGTCCCCAGCTATATGTTAAATATAGTTCGCTTTATGAATAGCAGGTCGTAACTGTAATAAAATTGCTATAGTTTACATTCCGACCGGGCACAGAACAACAGGAGGCTGTAAACGCCCGTTACAAGCACTATACAGCAAATAACAATTGATCTGTGACCGCAGTTTATTTATACTAAAACAAATTGTAGAATTAAATACACATTCTCCATCAGCTCATAATATAACAGTAAAGACTGGACAGAACGATGAACTAGTTCGATGGCAAACTTTAAACAGATGAAAGCTAATATTATTCAACAACACTGTATGCGCATAAATTTAACACTTGCTATCATTCACAATATTTAGTATCAGCACGACGGAGCACCATATCGTGATAAACAATTACACTGGTTGTTATCTGAATGTCATTTTTGGCAGTGGTCTATGATATGTTTTTCGGACCTTTTCCACTGTCTAGGGTGTAAATCACACAACGTTTCGGGAGTTTTCATCTACTCCCGTCTTCAGGACTAACCAGGAACACCTAAAGACGGGAGTAGATCAAAACTCCCGAAACGTTGTGTGATTTACACCCTAGACAGTGGAAAAAGTCCGAAAAAAAATATCATAGTTATTATTATTGGTTAAATCAACCAGTTTTGATACACTGGATTTTTATCTCCAGAGAGTACTGTTTAAATGAAAATTACTAAAAATGTGACCAATAACAGTAATAACATAACAAATGAGCCGAATAGATCAATACGAAGTAGATATACATGCCCGAACTAGTGACAAAACATTTGAAATCTTTTACTATTTACTAGGTACTTATAACTGCCACAAAGCGGAGCTTGTTTAGTATATGTATAATTTTTTTTAGTATGGTATAGGCTCCCACAGTTTGTAATTAATATACCACTCGTTCTATATACAGTGTATTTCACTCCTCGCTTTCACACCCCTGCATCTTCGTTATTTAGTTTCTGATCGATTTCAATTTTCTCTATAAAATGTTAACAAAAGCTGCTCAGAATTACAAAAATAGTCGAACTCCAAATTTTGTTAATACTTAATTCATTAATTTTACAATGTGAATGAATTAAAATTCCATTATTGTCTTAATAAAAAACAACATGGCAAAATAGTTTATGAGCTATCAATTAAGCGTCCTGCAAATTTAAATAACACATAAAGAATAGCTGGAATACAACTAAAGACGGTGCCTCTAGTTGGTGAAAAGTAAATATTTGTGGATAAAAATTTGGATTTAAACTATTTATGTGATTATAAGCAACTTTTGTTAAAACTTTTTTCCATTTTTAGCATTTATTTTTTACCGCAGTAGGCTGCTGGTTTGCAGTACAATTATTTTAATAGTATATTATATCATGAGGGACTAAAGTGCACCATTTAATCCCGCGAGTGGAGTTTGTTGCCTCGAGGGCGAAACCCGAGGGCAACAACCACTCAAGGGATTTAGGCACTTTAGTCCCGAGGTATATACGCTATTTTTTGCACTTTTGGGAACATTATCATCAAACACTTCCAAAATTTGGAATCTGTCAATTTGGAAACTGACAATTACAATTTATTAAAAACTGAATTGCAGCAGGTCCTGGATAGCCTGAATCAGTTGGCAGTACTGAAGTGTATTGTCAGTATATGTCAAATTCGAGATTTGCAGGTTAAGTTTTGCGTCAGTGTGTGTCAAATGACAAACAAAACCTAACCTACTAACCTTGTGTGTACATAATTTACCATAGTTACGGTAGCATTTTTACTTTAGTCCCTAGGGATTAAATGAGCTACTTTAGTCCCTAGGGATTAAATGAGCTACTTTAGTCCCTGTTTACGGGGACTAAAGTATCAACTTTAGTCCCGGAAGTGCAAAAAATTGTAAAAATATCCCTTTTAAAGATTAGTGTAACTGACTAATATTTGAAATCGATCAGAAGATAAATAAGGATACAGGGATAAAAAGCAGAGAAGTGAAACAAGTTGCATATACGAGTACATATTATGTACTATACTCAAACAATATAAAAAATTACATGCATAATAAAATAACCTACTACTAGCACCATTTATCAACAACCATATGGAATGTAAGTAACCAATCTATTTCCTCTTCATAATAGAACAATTTCACATATTTAGACTTTTGGTAATTTCTATTAACATTATTAGATTATTGTATCCTCGTTTCCGATAAATATTAAATTAATTCTTATTTGAAAAAAATTGGAAAAAAATCGCAAAAAATTATTTGGACGTTTTGCACCACATTTAAGACAGCCTACCTACTCTATTTTTGACATATATTTGATAATGTAAAACCGTAAAAGCGCAAGTTGGAAAAAAGCACGAAAATTAATTCTAACATCCCTTTTCCTCATATTGCAGCATACGTATATTACGATATCTCATCACATGAAAAATTGCGACAATTTAGCTCATAATTATTAGACCAATCAAATTATTCTGTTTTCTTTTAATTCAACTAATCAAAAACTGATTACGCGAAAATTATTCCTCGAGATTTCCGGACCTTAATTCAGATGGCCGATGCAACACAAAAGTCCAATGAACAGAGTTGTATGAGTAAATGTTTCAATTCGGTAAATTGTTACGCCCCTCTTGCCTCTGAAATATTCAGGAAATTTTATAGTTCCTCGGGACATTACTTACATGTAAGAATTGAGCACATATATTGTAATACAAACGTATTTTAAGAAGAGCACATACACCAATCCCAAGTTATGAAGAAATTCAATACTGAAGAGAAAAGCACGGTACCTACATAATTAACAACCTCGATGTGTACCAACCACCTGGACAGGACGGATTTCACAGGTAATACAGCACTAATAGACCACATAAATATACATATTAAGAACAGTACGAGTACAACTTACCAGTACATGTCGCTTCTGTGGATTTCGAGAAGGCTTTTGACTAGATCGAGATATAGGCCATACTGAAAGCACTTGATAACAGCCGAATTGATTTCAGATACTCGAATCTTATCAGCAACACGTATACGACCAAGCTATATTTACAATCAAACTACGCGCCTATGTAAACACTAAACAAATTAAAACTGGCAGAGGAACCAGGTAGGGAGACGTAATCTTTCCACAATTATTCACATCGCCATGACACTAGAGGGCATTTAAAAAAACTAGATTGAGAGGATAAGGACGTGAATATCAACGAAACTATGTTGAATAATCTACGTTTTGCAGATGAGATCACCCTTATATCGAATTAATTAGATAAAAAGTATATCTATCCACAATAACGACCACAAATCGACGAAGAGATAGTAACAACAAATGGAAATGTTAAAGAAATTAACAATCAGAAGAAGAATAAGATTGTGTTAGACGACCTTCGGAAAGCTAAACTTTATTCTTAGAAATTCAAAAATTAAATACATCTGAAAATACAAGTATTTAATCAAGTTGTTCTCTAAATGATGTCATTTTTGGCATTTAATCAATAGTATGTCTTAACAGTAATTACTTACGGCGCAAACATCTGGACACTAAATAAAAGCATTGTAAATAAACTCAAAACAACACAAACAGCGATGGAAAGATCAATGTTTCGTTGATGATCGATGAAAAAGCGACTGGATTCATAGAGAACAACAAAAATATCCGACATATCCAAAATAATCTCAGAATCCAAATGGAATTGGGCAGACCACGAGGCAAGGATGAACAACGATAAATGGACAAAACGAGTCATCGAATGGAAACCGTAGAATGGCAAAACAATTGGTCGTCCACAAACTACATGGAAAGATGACATCATAAGGACAATAGGATCAAGATGGAAAAACTCTTGTCTAGAATGCACGTAAACTCGACCAAATTTTTAGGAAAAGAACACTCGCACTTTTCGTCAATTTGTTCTCCTTTGATGGCCAATGCTCATATAAAATAAAAATCTTTCTGACAGGATTTGACCACTACCAAACAATTCCACACTACCGATCCTAGGCAAAGGGTTGCCACCAGCGGCAAAATTCCTAACTTAATGTTTAACTGTACTTGTACCCTAACGGTATTTTCACGGCCAGAACGCCCTGTCTTAACGGGACTGCAATTCTGGAAAGGGGCATTCGCCCCTTTGGTTATAAGTAAAAGTGCTGCTGTCAGTAAGCTCGATCAGTTAGAGCAAAATCTTCAGTGAGTACAATCAGCACTAGCATCTCGCATTACAATAAACTATTATACCGTTTTACAAGTGTTTTCATTCCGGACTCGAGCCATCCGCGCGCGCACGCACGCACCCATAACATAATAAAAACTTTGGAAACTAACATCAGATCATGGAAAATATTGAACTGTCTTCAAGTAAGTAACAATAAACAAAAGTATCACGATTATCGTACAAAAGATATGTCATCGTCTTTTAAAAAACTGAAATTAAAATGAATATCTAATTTTAGTTTTTGCAAATAACTAAACAGTATGTAACAACCTAACAACTACTCTCAAGAAGCTAAACTAAGGAAGTTTCGTTACCAGAAATTACACACTAGATACATACATCATTTTCAATTTGTTTCTTTCGACACTAATTTGTACCCCAGAGAAAAAAAAATTCACATTACAAAAAAAATTCAAATTTTCTACAGATACCAGAACTTTCGCAGTTTGGTTAATGAATCCTTTTACAATCGCTACTTCCATTTTACAGCGACCACTATAATTAATTCCACAATGCCAAGAAATAATTTGTTGTTGCTTGTTATCGACAAGGTCTATGCATGCAGAGCACCAGGTAACGTATGGGACATAAGTTTTGAGAAAAAGTTTGCCTTGAAATTTCTACTCGATTTTGATGTCTCATCTAGTTACCATGAAACCGGTAAACAAATCATGTTTTGTTTTTATTGATAAACGTCAAATTTATTCAATAACTTAGTTCAAAATGTCGTACAAATTACAAGTTCGCAAAAGTATCTATCGCTGTGTTGGACGGTTGCCCAAACGTGAAATTGTTACCTTGTTCACAGATCAAAATGTTAGCCAGGCAACGATTTATAGGACAATAAGAGAATGCGAAGAGGGTATACCTTGCACTAATTTGCCGAAAACTGGAAGACCTCATGTATTGGCACAAAACAGGATTAATAGACTGGTACAATCCGCTCAAGGCAGAATTGGCATCTCTAGTCGAAAACTAGGTCGCAGTTTTGGGGTTTCATCCAAGACCGTCCAGAGAATTTTGTCCAGAAATGCTGTACATTATAGAAAAATAAGGGAAAAAATTCTCTGGACGGTCTTGTATGGGACCCCAAAACGGCGACCTAGCTTTCGACTAGAGATTCCAATTCTGTCTTGAACGGATTGTACCAGTCTATTAATCCTGTTTTGTGCCAAAACTGGAAGACCTCGTGGTCTTCCAGTTTTCGGCAAATTAGTGCAAGGTATACCCTCTTCGCATTCTCTTATTGTCCTATAAATCGTTGCCTGGCTAACATTTTGGTGTGTGAACAAGGTAACAATTTCACGTTTGGGCAACCGTCCAACACAGCGATAGATACTTTTGCAAACTTCAAGTTTGTACGACATTTTGAACTAAGTTATTGAATAAATTTGCCGTTTATCAATAAAAACAAAACATAATTCGTTTACCAGTTTCATGGTAGCTAGATCAGACATCAAAATCAAGTAGAAATTTCAAGGCAAACTTTTTCTCAAAACTTATGTCCCATACGTTATCTTAAGATACCGACTGATATGGTCAAAATAGTCATCGTCTTACTGAAATGTTTCAGAGACTAACAGCCGGTCTTCTAAAGACCACTAATAATTTGTCGTTAACTTTAATTTCTTGTTAAACTAAACAAAATCACATCAAAACTGTAGTGCTTACGAAATTGTATTCATTAGTAAACACATTTTGATGCCGATTTGTTTATTTTAGCATAAAATTCAAGTTAATTCCAAATTAAGTCTTCTATAAGACTTTCTGTATGGAGTTCTAATCTAACCCTAACGAGGGATCTTTTGGATGCCAGTAACATAGATCCCAGAGTTTTACATCTTCCTACAGATGGAATTCTGTAGCTTTTTTAATTTTTAAAAACCTCACCGGAACCGAAGATCGAACTGGCGACCCTTGGATCAGTAGTCAATAAGTTGGACCACTGAGCGAACAAGCCCGGACCGAAATCCAGGTTTCCCCAAAACCGATTTCGCATACAAGTTAAATAGGTAGTAGAAAATAATACTTATACAGGATGTTCTGTAAATTCTTAACTTTATGCAGACTAAGAGTAATTAGACAAAAGCTTCCAAGGTTGAGAGACAGTTACGTATTTCCAAAATGTCAAATTACAGAGTAGTACAGCTTGTTTACGGTCCGATCTAGTACTGCTAGTAGCTTATTTATATGGAGTTAAATAAATGGTACCCTTTAGGCGTATAGTACATTCTACAACTTCAAAATGTATTTACCAGAAGAGAAAAAATGCTGCTCTTGAATCAATGCTAGGTTTATTAATGTTCCAGGCTAGTTTACCCTAATATGGCGTTAGCTTTTTACTTCCTTTTACAATAAAGGAAGTATTGGATTCACCCCAAAAATTCTAAATTGAGTTTTCAACAGATCTTAGAGTCCCCTGAACCCCAAAAAACATATTTTTGTTAATTGGGCTGTGTGTCTGCCTGTCTGTCGGTCTGTGTGTCCGTGAACAGAATATCTCAAAAACGAAGAGATATGGCGTTGAAACTTCATATAGAAGTTCTGTGTACTATGTAGATGCGGCAGCAAGCTTTTGAAGAAAATCGCATAACCGGAAATAGGTGTTTACTCTTGTAACTTGACAAATTTTTTTTGATTTTTTCAAACTTTACATTTTAATTACATTTTTAATGTGTATTGATGTGAAATAGGCGATTTTCCAGTGGAATACCTCTAAAATGGGTTTCTTTTGTTTTCTTTTTTTATTAACTCGTATTTTAAATAGCACATCCAGTGTATTATTAAATTTTTTAATTCAGCTTCAAATTTTATAGAAAATCTGTCTAAGCAATTTTTGAAAATTTTTGACAAATGCTGAAAAAGTAAAAAACAAAATTTTGGCTAATTATAAGATCACTGTAAAAGGAAGTTGTGTGAGTGTATCACGCCAGATTTTTAGTTATCGAGACAGTTGGACCTGTAGCTATGGTGACTGTGCAGTGCACGTTGTAAATTTTCTAAAACTACCAGGACCGCCATTTATTTGTAGCACTTAAGTAACAGTAGTGACACCTCCCAGCAGGTCTCTCCAGTGTAGGAATGACTAAATACAATCGTATTTGGACAAACCGGATGCTTACTGAATACTGAACCTACAAAAAAGGCCAAGATTCAGGTAAGGAAACCGCACTTATGTAAACGGCATTGTAGAGAATATTAGCGCCTACTAGTCGCCGTTCAGATTACTAATTTTTGCCAGAAGAATCCTAAAAGTTGCGAATCACAATTCCCGACGTCATGGAGAAGCATGGCAAAAAGTGGTAGCATTTATGATACCAAGAAACATTTACATATTTGGATAGTTTAACTGCCACTTGCGGCTTTACATCAAGTTATAAAAAATTGTTAACATTATTTTAATTCGTTTCAAGTATATAAACCTGGACCTATCTAGTAGTCCAGTTGATCTATGTTAATGAACAAATATATACATTTCAATATATGTTCTCGAAGCGACTCAAGATCTTTGTATCTACTGTATAATATTAACAGAATGGACATCGTTTGCTCTTGGTATTAAGTAATGTTAGCAATTAACTGTTAAAGCAATACAACTTTACTAACAGTAGATAATCAATCGATTTAACATGTTTTGCTTCTACAAGCCCGACTTGAGGTTGGAGAAAATATAATAGTAATCTTTCAAAACTGCAAATATAACCTAGGCTTAATTAATAAAAACATTAACGGTTTTATGTAACGCATTGACCTTTGAGAGTTTGTAATCAAACTTTTTTAGCAACGTGATGAGCGTAGATTTTGGATGGTATTGCACCAAGCTAAATATATTGGTTACACACGAACTAAAACGGGTAGGATCAGAGGAAGACATACGATTTAAGCGAAACGGAGCAACGGCCCAGAAGTTGCAGGTCGCTAGGAATATATTCCTGCTTTGCAATAGCGGAATATAGGCATCTTAAAGAAGTGAGGTGATGCAGAACTTAAAGAGCTTACTGTCAAGAATGTATTCATCCGATCATTAAAAACCGCATCTCTGACTGCCTCATACGCAATACAAACGATGGCTGACACAGCTATACTACGTTTAACCAACAGATCGAGTAGAAGCCCCTCCCACAAATGAGCGCTGAATTTGAATCGAGTATTGCTATTGGTAAACAGCTTTCTGCAATCTAGCCCGTTCCATTAATTCAAAATTTACATCTTTTCGTTAATCAAGTATAGAACCAAAAGGCTGACCACAGCAACAGATGTGAAGATAATAAGAACAATAGCGAAAAATTCATTATTTGACCGTGTACCAAATACCGAAATAAGAAGTGAACAATTAAATTTAGAATCCAAAGAAGATTCAGGAACACAAATATGGATAGAATGAATGACGACAGAGTAGTCACAATAATTAGTAATGAAAGACCTTCGAAACGATAGCTAGAAAGCTGTACCCCTATGAGGTACCTGATAAGAATTTTAATATGCCACACATGAGAAAAATAGTTACAATCTTTATTTACTATGGCGTCATTAAAATCATTTGTTCACCGACGACCTTTTGTATATATTAAATTAAATAACAAGCAAGCTTTCCACTCGTTATCCATTCTAGAATTATTTACAATTTACTCTTAATCCTTATCCCATAATTAACTTCTTGTTGATAAAATCATATTATAGATTAGCATTTGTTCTAGTTAATATGCTATTAAATTGAAGATAATTAAAATAAATGAAACTTTTATAGGTAATCGTTACTAGACGCAGTTTAATTCACCAATAAGGTAAAAACTTCCCGACAGTTTAAAACACAGCGTGTCGCAAAATACCTGAAGAATAAAACAGGCCAATTTTATATTAATACATAAGAAAAAGAAAATTATTGTGTATCAGTCTATTTTCTTAAGAAATGGAATATTATATTAAATAATAAAGAAATAGGCAGAGAAACGATTTCCATCCTCCTGAAAGAGAGCATGAAAAAAATTACAGCACTATAGATCACTTTCTCACAATGACAACAATTATCAAACAGCTAATGAACATAAATATGCAAGGTGTTTGTAAATCGCTAGACAGCTTGTAACTTTATTAATAATAAATATAGAAAAAAAACTGTTTTAATGCCAGTATGCAGCCTACAAATTGGAAAAATAGGACGCCCGGATTTAAATTGGTTTTATGACAATTTCTAGGCTGCATACTGGCATTTAAACACAAATGTTTTGCTTAATCTCCATTAGTAACGAAGTTATGAGCTGTCTAACGATTTAAAAACACCCTGTATAGGTACTTAGATCATGAGAGGCTGATAGCATAGAGTAATACGTTTTATTATACTACAGTGTTTAATATTTAATCCAGGTTCCTATTTTCAAATTTCCCGCCACTAGTTTAAAGTTTAGTTTTGCTATGTTGATATCAGTGGCGGCCCGTAGAGAATTTTGATGGTAAAGCCAACCGAACGTTAAATGTGTTTTACCAAAATTTACAGGCTAATAAAGGATGATGAACTGAATCGAATATCTCGCTTTCATTTTGCCAGATTCTCGCAAGACAAGACAATACACGCTCTTAGAAGTGTTTAACAAGACCAAAATTTTTCCAAATTTTGCAAGATTTCTTGTCTCGGCCATCACCAAGAATGATAAAAAACGTAGAAAAAGATGTTCTTTCGTATATTTTTTTAATGACTTGTTTTTATTATAGAGTTAGTTATGGCTCCTTGGATCATTATGGTGAGCCGCCACTGGTTGGTCAGTAATGTTTCACTTTATCTTAAATGCTTTTCCATCTTGTCAACACTTGTCACTTACATTTGATAAACGGTGAAAAGCAATTGGAAAACCCTGTAAATCATAATTGAACACAATCTAACAAAACAAAAGTGGTTGATTCCTGTAATATTATGCTTTGTTTCCTGTTCATTGTACTAAGTTCAATAACTATTGTTTACACCAGTTTTATTCATAGATTACCAGCAAATTTGTTTATAATAATAGCAACATTCACAGTATATTAAATAATGACAAATATTAAAAAATAAGCAAATCGTTACACCAACGAACAACTATAGCTACTTATATTTTGTATGATCAAATGAAACGTGTTATTTTTACACGAGTATGGTATGCCATATGCCATTACCATGCCGCAGCTTGTTTCACGTTGGCTCTAGTGCTTGATTTTAAGAGAAAACTGCCATTCTAATCGTTTCCTAGTTTTGTTCAATTTTCATACACAGACACTGCTTTAATCAGACTTGTCAGTCACACTTTATTGAAATGGTTCAATTGACTCTTGCGAGAATTTTTAAAATTTTTGGGACTGTTTTAGGGCCACCCTGAACATATTATATAGAATGGAATCAACATAAACGAAAAATTAATGCGAATTTTACAGCATAACAACCTGACGATATCAATCTTCCGTCAAAAACGTGAATTATCTGCAAGAAATTATAGCTACGTAAAATAGAGGAATACCTAATAAAGCATATGCATTTTATTTTATTTATTTCATACTCATGTCAAAATAGTAATTTACGATACAAGTGCGTAAAGCTACTCTTTAGTCACGAGTGGGGCAAAGTTAAAAAGCGAGTCAGCCCCGTTGTCAGTAGCAACGTGTTTTAAAATTTTTAAAACACGCAAAATTACGACCGGTTGCTGGTAATCCTAATTCACATTTAATATTTTTTTTAATATCTACCGTGTTTTCTAGATAAAATATTGTAACTATTGTGACTAAAGATTCTTTACGCATGTGTATCGTACAATATTTTATCTCCTATAGAATCTAGATAACACGGTAAATATTAATTTTTTTTATGTAAATTAGGATTACTAGCAACCGGTCGTAATTTTGCGTGTTTTAAAAATCTTAAAACACGTTGCTACTGACAACATGCCTAATGAATTTTTTTAAACACGTTGCTACTGACGACATAAACTAATGAAAACAAGTTATTAAACAGTCGTTTTACAAACTTAAAACTGCCAACTAAAAGGCAATTTTACACACTGTCGTAGATGAATAACGGACTATTTGTAGTACAAAAATGGAACATTAAAGTCTTAGTACTTTAAAGTAAAATATTAAAGTTCAAGTACTACTTTAAAATTATACGTCAGTTGTTGATATGAAATTTGAAGTGATTTACAACTTTTTATTTAAAATTCATTAAACTTGCAATTTGAAATAAACCGTTGTATTCACCACGAACGAAAAGTGTTTTTAAAGGTCCTCGCAAGTAATTCCGTCCTCGGCTGACGCCTCGGCCGTAAACAACCTTCTCGTCCTTTGAAATGCCACTTTCCGTTCTAGATAAATAAACTACTATTTATGTACTGTTACACATGTACATTATATAGAAAATAAAATTAATAAACGGATGAAAAAATTATTCATTTTTACAATGAAATATGTATATTAAAATTCACTGAAAAAATGGCGGCAAGTACAGACGTGTTCAAAACTGTGTTGTACAGAGATAGTTGTAAATTTATTGGTGGTTGTGTTTTTACTCAACAAAGGCTGACACTGTATTATTAACATTGAATAAACTGTTTAATATAGGTAACTGTAGTTTGTATGAAAAATTACATTTGTAATATGGCTTATTAATAATATAAAGTGTCACAAGCGCTTTGAGTAAAAAGCGTAGCTTGTAGCACTTGAAGCTATTTCTTAAAAGATCTTCCCAAAATGTTGATTCATAATTTTACGTTCCGAACAACTTTCTTATTTTGCCGTATTTAGAACAGTAATAATATATTACATAACGGGTCAAAAAAGTGATGTTTTACAGGACGAGGCGGCTGTTTGAAATAAGTCATTCAGTTGAGACATGAAAGTAGTTTCAATACTGTTTTCGTAAAGATACTTTCCATACTTGAAATAACGGTTTCAGAAAATAGTGCTACCTGAATACAAAATGCTTTTTGCTCTGCCGTGCTACCAAGGCAATCTTAATTTGAAAAATCGAACATATAATGAAAGAAGATACTGAAGAAAATACTCAAAAATTCCAAATTGTTTGTCATTTCCACCTATAATGTTGCTTTTCCTTGGGTACATTGAAATAAACAAAGAATATACAGGGTGGTTTTTTTAAATCGAAAATAGGGGAAAACACGAACAACTGAGTTGCTAAGTGACAATAGTGGTTATCTATGTTACCTAATCAGTTTGCAATGTGTGTGAGTTTGATGTGTTCGGCATGAAAAAACTCTCACTGTATTAAGTAACAATCGGCTTTCGGGATTGGACCGTGTCAATATTGAGGTCGAAGCACTCAACGTTGCGCCCGCTTTCGTAAGGGGCTTCATCAAGAAGAAAAGCAAAAGAGCACGGTAACTCAACGTGTAAACCACGCCAGAGACGAAACTCCTCTAACGATCGGAAGGAGAAAGGCGAGAATTTCCCTTCCGACCGTTACAAGAGTTTCGCCTCTGGCGTGGTTTACATGTTGAGTTACCGCGCTCTTTTGCTTTTCCTGATGAAGCCCCTTCGACCTCAATAATGACATGGTCCAATCCCGAAAGTCGTTTGTTACTTAATGACAATGGTCCTGAAAGCTGTATTCCTTGTCAGTCCCGCCTTCCCCATTCTTCTGGGCTTATTTGCTTTACGTCGAAGTAGTTGAGACATCTTGCCTTTTTATAAGTTGGTTTAGATATCCTAATCGGAGTTTGTTTACCTTCTGCTATTGATGTCATAAATCCAGTGTCTCAATATATGGCCTATCTACTTTCCTCGTTTGTTTTCAATAGTCTCCACTGCCTTAACGAAGTATATTTGGATTAGAAAGATTAGAAATTTAAGGTTCCTCAGGAAACCAT
>OW679200.1:89781110-89817257 GCA_940337035.1 Agriotes lineatus | reverse complement strand
CACTTTCATTTTCTCATGTACAGTTTCCAATTGTGCTATTATTACCTTTTTGACACATCGTCCGTCTACTTTATACACCTTCTTACATTTGTTTGTACTAATTTCTTCTCTCAAGAACTTATTTACATTTACTTTCACATTTTTTCTACTTCCCATTTAGTCACTTTTTTCCATTTCCTCTTTTAGTAGGTATGCCGATTTCTTCATTGTTTTTTCATAATTTATTTTCATCATCTCCTCTATTTTTTGTTTTCCAATTCTCCCTTTACTCTTTTCGGCATACTTTGCGCCATCTCCTCCGTAGCTTCTTCCATGTTGCAGTATTGTTCCGCCATTTTCTCTACGATTTTTCTAGTATGAAATTGAGATGTACTTTTCGAGTCATTACTTGAGTTTGTGGGTGTTCATAACATTTCTTCACTTTTCTTGAATAGATTGTTCCCATCCCCTCTTTGATTTCGTTTGCTCTTTCCTTCTTTGTTTAATTTATTTACGTATAGATACTACACTATTTGATGTTCCTCTTTTGTTACTATAACATCAGTTCTAGTGCTTTTATAGCTTTTCTTAAAATTGTTGTTTCTAATCACTTGTTTCACATAAAAAACATGTGAAACTAGAATGAAGGGCGAAAAATCAACCACACTTAAATCAGGTCATGTTTTGTATCAAAATAATAAGGAATCAGATTCACATATCGGAGGAGTGGCAATTCTAATTAATAAACGCATCAAACACATGATAACAAAGATGCAAGCTATGTCGGATCGTGTCATCTATATAACACTGAGACTCAGTAAAAAATATTCCTTACAAATAATACAGGTATATGCACCCACCAGCGCCTCAGAAGAAAACGAGGTAGAACAACTGTATGAAGACATATCGAAAGCAATTCAAACAGAAAGAACATACTATGTCACAATAATGGGCGACTTTAATGCCATAATAGGACGAAACAACGACGAGCACCAAAACAATATCGGTGACTTTGGCCTCGGATCAAGGAACGCGAGGGGTGAAATACTGTTACACTTCTTACAGAAAGAAAACTTGTATTGTTTAAACACATTCTTCAAGAAACCTCCCCAACGAAAGTGGACATGGAGGAGTCCAAATGGGACTACGAAGAATGAGATCGATTATGTACTTACCAACCATAAAAATATTTGCACTAACGTGTCAGTCCTCAACAAATTCGACACCGGAAGTGACCATAGATTAGTGAGAGCAACAATGAAAATTGACATCAGAAACGAGAGAACAAAACTAATCCAGAAAAACCATCTATTCCCTACAACACAACACCTAAGTAAACATAAACAAAAATATCAGAAGCACATTGAAAATAAATTAGGCCCAGTAAATGAATTAAAAAACTTAGGAATAAATGAACTAACAGATAGAATTACATCCAGTATTGAGATAGCTACAAAAACTATTTGCTCAAAAAGAAAACAGGAAAACAACAAATTGAGTGAAGCAACACTAAAATTAATAAAACAAAGAAGAATGTTGCACAGAGACACGGAACAATATAAAGAACTAAATAAAACTATAAACAAATATATCCGAAAAGATCTGAGAACATATAATACAAAAAATGTACAGTCTGTGATAGAAGACAACGCCAATATGAGAGTACTGAAATCGAAGATGAATAAGGGCCAAACTAATATCTACAAAATAAAAAACAAAGAAGGGATAGTTTGTTAGGGAAGATAGACGGTCGGCCTTACCTTTTGGCGAAAGTTATAATTGATGTTTTGCCGGCTGGTAACTATCGGCCTAATTGGGCTAGCTCGCCGCGAGGGTCGCAGGGTTCCAGCTATGCTGAAAAAGTATAAAAAAAAATAGGGCGCCAGGTCCACGACTCAAGTTCTAATCCTTATGCCGGACCGTACATAAGGTCAGGACAATTTCCAGCAGCACAAAGAAAACAATCAAATCAACCACCAAAGAAAATATCACAGCTTTATTAATAAAGAGTTTGGTGCGTACTATAGTGCAATGCTAACATAAACTAAATACAAATATCACAGCTTTATTAATAAAGAGTTTGGTGCGTACTATAGTGCAATGCTAACATAAACTAAATACAAATATCACAGCAGGCAATATTTTTACCAACATCAAAGAACACACAGTATGCGACATGCAATAGTAAATGTATATACAAATTCAAATATAAGTATTGGGCAAATAGTAGCCCACGAGCAGCAATGACTATGAACTAACACATTAAAACATTGTGCGGTTACAACGGAGCGTAGCGAGTATTAAATTTAAAAAGAAAATAAATTGATCAAGCGCGAGTCGCGGAGCGAGTTTAAAATTTTGCGTATACCGGCTCAGAGCAATACAAGACCACCTCGGCTAACGTTTTAACCCCGAAGGTTAGCCCTAAATGACGCTATATCTATATTCAAAATTTTCTAAAGGGCGGAATCAGCGTGCGCTTGCGTGGCCACACATGAACGACGGTGTCCATATTAAAAATGCATTAAGTGTACGTATGTAGATTTATATGCTAAAGAAAGCAAAGGCTTGGATTTGCCCCTTACTCGGTTAACGGAGATCTACAATAACCACAACGCTCCCGGAGTCGGCTTACGAGACACGCTACTGAAGTGTGCCTAACTTCGCGTCGAAGGTTTGACATGAAAATATTAACTATTGTTTTGGTGATGAATACAGCGAAACTTTAAGGCTTCCGAGCTGTGTTATGCAAGCTGGTGAGTAAACGCGACGTCCAGAAAGGACACAAGTGAAGCTCAAAGCTACAAGTTCTACTCTATAAATTTTTCAGATAACACAGGTCAATAAGGCTAGGAGACCCGAAGGCACAAGCGGAGCAATACACAGGTAAACCTTACGACCTTAATTCAGCAAGTAGCAGGGGGTAACCGCATGTCATTGCGCGGCGGCCCTAACATTTAATTACACAAATTCCAAATATTACTAAACTAACGATGCACGAAACCTATCACCTAAATCACATGCCCGAAGTGCTAACGGCATGAAACAGTATGATTCAATTATAAAGTACAACAGGCGCAATGCATATTATCTACAATAACGTCTTGCCTGCAGGAAAGTTTACCAGAACCTAATCTCTCCGTTTGCTCCCCCTGGGGTTGGACGTAGCTAGAGAGAAGCAACGATGGCGGCTGCAGCTGCGGGGTGCAGTGCCAGCTATGGAGGTTGCAAGATGACTTGCAGGTGAGTGTAAAGCAGTTGCTCAAACTTCAGCGTGGCCCACGAGAGTTGAAAAATTCGCAGGCGATGCGACTATCTTAGGGGCCCAGTGCATCGAACTGGATTCGAGCAGGGTGCAGTCGAACGGGGTAGGTCTACTCCAGACAGGAAGGATTTCCAGCAGATGGGGAGTGTTTTAACTCCCGCCAGGAATTTTTGGCTAAAAACGCACAGAACCCAAATGTATTCCCGATTAAGAAGAAACTGACCTAGTCTTACCTCCAGCTGGGGGTCGAGCCGAGAGGAGCGCGCTAAAGTAGGCGTCCAGGAGATCCGCCAAAAGCGAAGGGATGCAAGTAAGTAGCTATCTAATAATCATTACGAACATCCACGATAACGCAGAAATGCTTCCAGATCCCTCAAACAATCTATTCGAAGAGGCGAGCCCTGCCAAAGGGCTATGAAGCACTTAGCTGCAGAGGAACACCTACTAGCACGACCGTTTAGCTTGAAAAGAAAGCCGAAAAATTCAAAAACCCAGCCCACAGGTCAACTGATAACCAAAAATTTGGGCCAGGAGAAGCCAAAAAACCAGTCAGGCAAGTCTGACTGCAGGAGAAGATAACATTGCTCTAGCAACAAATGGAATAGTTAAAAACAATTTGTATCACCGGTTGCCTAGCGGCCATACCCAAATATTTGTAGAAATATAGCAAGAATAAACCTAATTTGCAAAATATGAGTAATTAAACGAGGGATTGCTTACGAAACTGCATGATAATTTTAAGAGAGTAATTAAAAATAAGATATAGCTAATTATACCTAGTTTAAAGTTTGCAAAAATTGACAAAAGCCAACCATAAATATTCAAGTTCAGAATTCAGCTAGCAGAAGTTCAATACTACGGGGGGCACTCCAAAAGTATCGTAACAAATCCTCCCCCAACAAAAGGGAGGGTAAATCACCCCAGATTTACCCGACCATACAAATGCCAACAAAAGAAATCGCCCTAAGAGACAACAAAAAAAAAACGATGCCTGCCGGAAGGAAACAAAGGGAAGGAACAAAGGATCTAAAGAAGTAGACAAGAAGAGAGGATGTAAGAGTTCAAGCACATCATCGAAGACAACTAGACACCAACCTCTTCCGTCGCTGCAAGATGATGTGAGCTGCGCCGGTGGAAGGGAAGGTTACGTCAGGTTGCAACAAAGATGCACCCGAAACGCAAACACCTCGGAAAGATGTGGAGTGGGAGACAGGAAAGCGAACGACACAGAAGAAGGAAGGGAAAGGAAAACCAACCTCAACCAAGGGTTAAGTACTTAGGCCCAGGATCGACCTACAGCACTGAAGCTATCTCCAAATGACAGAAGATAGAACTGATATCCAAAATAACACGAAGTATAAAGAGAACGAGCACAGCAAAAAGAGGGAACATCCCTTTCAAACAAAAAAAAAAAATGAGACAGAGAAAGATGCGAGAAATGAAGGGACCAGATGTTTAGGTCGGGACTCCAATTCGAGAAAAAGGAAAGGTGAGTTGGGTCCCAAAGGTTCCGTCCGACGTCCCCAAACCAGCCACCCAAAAAGACGTGGACTAGACCACACACACAAGAGACAAGGTTAGCGAGAGGGACAATGCCTTGGAGAAAGATTCAGGTCCCAATAAATCCGACAAAGTCGACGCCCTAGAAGAGCGAACGAAACCGTCCTCAAAAACCAGACACACCCAAACGCAAAACCGAAAAGGACAGAGGCTCAATAAAAGAGTCGGGTTCCACGAATCCAGACAACGCTGAGGCCCTAAAAGAGGGCAAAAGAAACCGTTCTCAGTCATAAAGCGTGCCCAAGGCAAGGAGCGAGTTTCACTTGAGGATTGAAATCCGCCTAAGCGAGGGGATACCCTAACAACCAACCAAACACACCAAAACGTATAGCTGACGGCAATAGGCATCATCAGCTATACCTCAAAAATCCAAAAATCCAAAAGGGCACCCTACAAGCATCCACCAAGCTCACTCAAACCTCACCAAGAAAGCGGACAAAAGAAATCCTAAAAGAAATAAAATCAAGCCAACCAATCACTATACCAATCTATCCCAAAGATGGCTGGAGAGATTATCCAAATCGCCGAAGCAAATCTCCCAGACACATCGCCACCGAATAACTAACCTATCATCAATCCACACAAAGAAGAAAACCAATCAAAGAAGAACTACTCTAAAACAATCCAAAGAGGTTCGGGAGATTATCCAAATGTGCCGCAGCAAATCTCCCAAAACGCATCGCCACCGAACAACTAGCAAACAATCCGAAGAATAAAAGGGGAAAAGAACCAATCAGAGAAGAGCTAAACCAATCCACACTAGAGAGATGGTTTGAAGAGCCTAAAAATCCACAAAAGTGTACCCCTCAAACACACCAATCACACTCCAAAATACTAATCATCACTCCAAAGGAAAAAGCAAGGAAACAAACTACACAGAGAAAACACAAAAAAAAACTCAAGCAAACTAAGTCAACAAATACTCAATAAAATTCGCAAACACGCAGCCAATAAAAATACAAATCATCAAAAAGATTCATCAAAACACAACAATAAGCAATTCTATAACTAGGAGTCAATCATAAAATAACACAAAAAAAAGTCAATACAATATAACACCCTAAAAATTCGATTTGCACTATAGTACCACCAAGTACCCTAACAACGACGTAGTCAAAAATCCTTTCAAGGCCCCAAAGCGTTGGGCGTCAAAATCTTCTTGTTAGGGAAGATAGACGGTCGGCCTTACCTTTTGGCGAAAGTTATAATTGATGTTTTGCCGGCTGGTAACTATCGGCCTAATTGGGCTAGCTCGCCGCGAGGGTCGCAGGGTTCCAGCTATGCTGAAAAAGTATAAAAAAAAATAGGGCGCCAGGTCCACGACTCAAGTTCTAATCCTTATGCCGGACCGTACATAAGGTCAGGACAATTTCCAGCAGCACAAAGAAAACAATCAAATCAACCACCAAAGAAAATATCACAGCTTTATTAATAAAGAGTTTGGTGCGTACTATAGTGCAATGCTAACATAAACTAAATACAAATATCACAGCTTTATTAATAAAGAGTTTGGTGCGTACTATAGTGCAATGCTAACATAAACTAAATACAAATATCACAGCAGGCAATATTTTTACCAACATCAAAGAACACACAGTATGCGACATGCAATAGTAAATGTATATACAAATTCAAATATAAGTATTGGGCAAATAGTAGCCCACGAGCAGCAATGACTATGAACTAACACATTAAAACATTGTGCGGTTACAACGGAGCGTAGCGAGTATTAAATTTAAAAAGAAAATAAATTGATCAAGCGCGAGTCGCGGAGCGAGTTTAAAATTTTGCGTATACCGGCTCAGAGCAATACAAGACCACCTCGGCTAACGTTTTAACCCCGAAGGTTAGCCCTAAATGACGCTATATCTATATTCAAAATTTTCTAAAGGGCGGAATCAGCGTGCGCTTGCGTGGCCACACATGAACGACGGTGTCCATATTAAAAATGCATTAAGTGTACGTATGTAGATTTATATGCTAAAGAAAGCAAAGGCTTGGATTTGCCCCTTACTCGGTTAACGGAGATCTACAATAACCACAACGCTCCCGGAGTCGGCTTACGAGACACGCTACTGAAGTGTGCCTAACTTCGCGTCGAAGGTTTGACATGAAAATATTAACTATTGTTTTGGTGATGAATACAGCGAAACTTTAAGGCTTCCGAGCTGTGTTATGCAAGCTGGTGAGTAAACGCGACGTCCAGAAAGGACACAAGTGAAGCTCAAAGCTACAAGTTCTACTCTATAAATTTTTCAGATAACACAGGTCAATAAGGCTAGGAGACCCGAAGGCACAAGCGGAGCAATACACAGGTAAACCTTACGACCTTAATTCAGCAAGTAGCAGGGGGTAACCGCATGTCATTGCGCGGCGGCCCTAACATTTAATTACACAAATTCCAAATATTACTAAACTAACGATGCACGAAACCTATCACCTAAATCACATGCCCGAAGTGCTAACGGCATGAAACAGTATGATTCAATTATAAAGTACAACAGGCGCAATGCATATTATCTACAATAACGTCTTGCCTGCAGGAAAGTTTACCAGAACCTAATCTCTCCGTTTGCTCCCCCTGGGGTTGGACGTAGCTAGAGAGAAGCAACGATGGCGGCTGCAGCTGCGGGGTGCAGTGCCAGCTATGGAGGTTGCAAGATGACTTGCAGGTGAGTGTAAAGCAGTTGCTCAAACTTCAGCGTGGCCCACGAGAGTTGAAAAATTCGCAGGCGATGCGACTATCTTAGGGGCCCAGTGCATCGAACTGGATTCGAGCAGGGTGCAGTCGAACGGGGTAGGTCTACTCCAGACAGGAAGGATTTCCAGCAGATGGGGAGTGTTTTAACTCCCGCCAGGAATTTTTGGCTAAAAACGCACAGAACCCAAATGTATTCCCGATTAAGAAGAAACTGACCTAGTCTTACCTCCAGCTGGGGGTCGAGCCGAGAGGAGCGCGCTAAAGTAGGCGTCCAGGAGATCCGCCAAAAGCGAAGGGATGCAAGTAAGTAGCTATCTAATAATCATTACGAACATCCACGATAACGCAGAAATGCTTCCAGATCCCTCAAACAATCTATTCGAAGAGGCGAGCCCTGCCAAAGGGCTATGAAGCACTTAGCTGCAGAGGAACACCTACTAGCACGACCGTTTAGCTTGAAAAGAAAGCCGAAAAATTCAAAAACCCAGCCCACAGGTCAACTGATAACCAAAAATTTGGGCCAGGAGAAGCCAAAAAACCAGTCAGGCAAGTCTGACTGCAGGAGAAGATAACATTGCTCTAGCAACAAATGGAATAGTTAAAAACAATTTGTATCACCGGTTGCCTAGCGGCCATACCCAAATATTTGTAGAAATATAGCAAGAATAAACCTAATTTGCAAAATATGAGTAATTAAACGAGGGATTGCTTACGAAACTGCATGATAATTTTAAGAGAGTAATTAAAAATAAGATATAGCTAATTATACCTAGTTTAAAGTTTGCAAAAATTGACAAAAGCCAACCATAAATATTCAAGTTCAGAATTCAGCTAGCAGAAGTTCAATACTACGGGGGGCACTCCAAAAGTATCGTAACAAGTTGTAAGAGACAAGAAACAAATAATAAATGCTGTAGAGGACTTTTATAAATCACTATACAATACTACACCTCAACATTGTATTTACCAACAACCAGATATCATAAATGTGGGATCAGAAGATATGCCCGATATCGACAAAGAGGAACTGGTGTCGGCGTTACGACAAATGAAAAATAGAAAGTCACCAGGGGAAGACCGAATCACAGCCGAGATGTTAAAAATGGGCGGAGAAGCTTTACTGGAATCTGTCCGTATACTTCTAAATAAATGTCTCGAGAACGCCGAAATTCCTAACTCGTGGCAGAATTCAGAGGTTATTTTGTTCTTTAAAAAAGGCGATAACACAGACCTAGAAAACTATCGACCTATTAGTTTGTTGTCACACCTTTACAAACTGTTGACAAAGATCATAAATAACCGGCTAACATCAAGGTTGGACTTTTATCAAACAACAGAGCAAGCGGGCTTTCGAAGGAACTTCAGCACCACAAATCACCTGCAGGCTCTTCGATCCCTCATTGAAAAAACTACAGAATACAACGTCCCAGTTTATCTAGCCTTTATTGATTTCCATAAAGCATTTGATTCAATCGAAACATCGTCAATTTTAAAAGCACTAAACAACGCTCGAATCGACTCAAGATACTCAAAACTACTAACGTTCATTTATACAAACGCTAAAATGCGAGTGAGAATTAACAACGATTTAATAACAGATCAAATTAAAATTAGAAGAGGCGTTCGCCAGGGCGACACTATCTCGCCGAAATTATTCACACTCGTATTAGAAGATTTATTTAAAAACCTCTCGTGGGAAAGAAAAGGTCTGAACATTGATGGAACGTATATGAGTAATCTTTGATTCGCAGATGATGTTGTTCTGATAAGTAGCGACCCAGAGGAACTAAAACAAATGCTAACCGAGTTACTCAGAGAAGCAGAACATATTGGCTTGAAAATGAACGTCAACAAAACGAAAATCCTGAGTGCAGAAGAAGTTGACATTACCATTGCCCACACCAGTCTAGAGACAGTCCAGGAGTACATATATCTGGGACACAAAATTAAACTCGGGAAAGAAAACCAAACCGCCGAGGTTTCACGCCGAATAAGCCTGAGTTGGGCAGCCTTTGGGAAACTAAATTACATAATGAGAGATCCTGATCTCCCTCTATGCCTGAAAAGGAAAGTTTATGACACCTGTGTACTTCCTGTTGCAACATATGGTGTAGAGACGATGACGCTTACCAAGAAGAGCATGATTAAATTTAGAACTTCCCAGAGAGCTATGGAGAGAACAATGTTAGGTGTAAGTCTTCGGGACAGAATAAGACACGAAGAAATTAGAAGCAAAACAAGAGTGACCGATATATCCGAAAGAATATTAAAGATGAAATGGCAATGGGTTGGACATGTAGCTCGTCAAGATCCAAATCGCTGGGACACAAAAATCGTTTCATGGAGACCAAGATTATCTAAGAGAAGCGCAGGAAGACCGCAAAGACGATGGATCGATGACATCAAACAAACGGCAGGAAAAAAATGGTTTCAAGTAGCGCAGGATCGACAGAAGTGGAAAAAGCTGGAAGAGACCTATATCCAACAGGGGATAGACCAAGGTTGAAGAAGAATGGCAACTAGTTCCTGGTTCTGGTCATTGGTATTAGACAGAAAAAAATTGTGAAACACATCACATTTTTTGAAAAAGCTGGTATACATATCCGCTTATATTTTTGTTTTCATAAACATAGATATTAATGTGTTGGTGCTTAATATAAAAGCGAGCTTTTAAACAAATCGCTTTCTTCGGCCAAAACATTGATTACTTCCTCATTATTTATTTTGTTTAAGACTGGAGCCTCAATATTCATAAGCATGAATGTTATGCTACTAATATTATTTCGGTTAAATCCGTGATTCTTTTTGTGTGCTGCTTTTTTTCTATTTTTTTTTTTCAAGGGTCATAGCGATGGACCGGCCCCCGTTCTGGCCGAAGCCAGCAGCCCTTCGGGAAATTTTCCAAAATCCAGACTGGCCCATCCGCCCCTGCTCACTGCTATCAACAACAGGAGCTGCGCACCAACACTCCTATTTACAGGTATATTAATTGTATTAACTTACTGTTTTTATATAAAGCTTTTTACACTATTTCTTGTTACTTACAGCGGTTTGGTTATGTACTTACAGATACAGCATTGGCTCAACAACCCCCTATCCCCGACCGAGTGGGATGGAACCAAGTGGAGGATGGATCGCATACCAATGCTCCACGGTGTGCTGCATGTGCCATGGTACGTGTACGTATGGTGCATCGTTACTCGATCTGCAAGATGATCCTGACGATGATTCAATTGTTGATTTTTGAAATGTGCACATTCAAGATAAGATGTTTGTTTTTAATAAATAATGTAGTTTCTTTGTTAGTTCAAAATTCATTTAACATTAAACATTAATTTTATACCATTAAAACACTATTTTTAATAATCCACAATTCCTCCATTCCCTGCATCTCGCAACTATTCTTCTTATAGAAAAAATGAGTAGTACCTTTTTGTAGGAAATTTCATGTAGTTTAATTTTTAAACACTTTATCGCTAGAAGCCGCGGTTTTCGAGTTATTCAAGAAAAACGTGAAAACATTTCCTTTAAACGCTCCCCCACAGGTCAGGATTTTTAGTATGTTTATGTTGTTCATGGCACTCCACCTACCACTGTAGAAAAATTTGCGACTACACGAATTATTTTTCCCATTTTTTCTTCGTTGACTGGACTAATAATAACACGTTCTCTTGCATGTATTTTATTAAAATATATTTCAATAGTTGTTGACGGATTTTTAAATGGTGTTCCACGGAGTTACAGCATATTCGGAATCACCCAAAAGACAAAACTCTTTCTTGAATAGGGTAGATGAAAGAATTGTACCATATTCTAGAATCGTGGACAGATTCAGGCCATATTGCATCAACGCTGGTAAACATTTCTCTACTGTTATACGTGGCTTATACATTTATTGAAGAAACTCCTTTTCTGTTAATATATTCGTCACCATGTACATAAGGTTTTAAAATTTTAAAGTGAGTGCAGTCAATTGCACCAATAACATTGGGTAGGTATTGCATGATGTACTGCCCACTCATCTTTTGTAGCAGGGAATTTAATCCAATAATCTTTCTTGCTGCAGAGGTGCACATGATACTTTATCAATAATTTTTGAAACAGTTGTTTGATGAATCCAACATCAACTCCAACGCCTACCTGAAATCCAGGGTCCTCTTAAACAACGATATTCAGATTAGTTATTTCATTTCATGTATTTTATTATATCTTTGGTATACTTTGCTGTATTTTTCCTATTTAATTTAATTTTTATTTAAACATACCTAAGCTTCTTAAAAAGACTTCCACTTGCTGAATGTGTGTAAGCGCACAGCCTCTAGTTTCGTTTACTTCTGTCAGAAATGTATTAGCTAGGTAAGATACATTTTTCCTATTAGTCTAACTAAAATGTCAGTGATAGGTCATTTTGAGTGTGCGGTAGTAGAATGTAGTATAAACAAAAATGATATGATTATAGCATCTATATATAGGCCACCTACAGGTAATATTGATATATTTTTTAATAAGTATAGAGCAGTTATTGTCAAACATTTTTCTAGAAGATAAGATCATAATTATAGGTGGTGATCTAAATATAGAGATGAAGGATGAAAACAAGACCAGGGGTGACTTGTTTTCATTAATAAATTCATTTAACATTTACGCAACAATTGATGATTATACTAGAATAAACAAAAAACAGTAAAAGTGGGGTAGATAAATATATTTACAAATGTTGATGTTTATGAAAGTAGAGTAATCGAACCTCATGTGTCAGATCACTCAGCACAAAAAATCACTTTTTAAAATTGAGAAGAGAACAGCTAATTTAAAAGAATATCGCAGATTCTTCAGTGAAAATGCTAAAAGAGATTTTGTGTGCCAGTTAAAGCAACAAGACTGGAGTGAGGTATATGAGATTGAAAAATCAAATGTAAATAAACAATGGCATGTGTTTTTGAGCCAATTTCTTGCTTTTTTTAATGAATGTTTTCCATTTAAATGTTGTAAAAATAAAGTAGGAAGGTCATTTTATAACACAGAACAAGCACAAGAATGTAAGAGTAGGTTAGACGTGCTACTTGTATTAAGTAGAAATAATATGGCATATAAGGCATTGTACAATGAATCAAAGAAAGAATATGACAGAATTTTGAATGTTCACGATCAAAAACTTATGAAGATAAAGTGCGTAATTCAGATAACAAGCGAAAACGATTGTGGTCAATTTGCAAAGAGATCACTGGAAAATCTGCCAATAAAACAGATTGTCAGATTAAAGGTGAACCAGATGATATTGCACGAGAGTATAATAAGTATTTAATAGATTCCATTCCAAATTTATTGACAACCATTAAAGATCAACCTTTTTCTTGTCAAATAGAGGAAAACAATAAATTTATGTTTGTTAAACCGACAACATCAGAGGAAATTCTAAACATTATTAAAAACTTAAAAATAAACGACAGTCATGGGGAGGATGAAATACCACCAACAATTATAAAAACTTGTGCAAATGAGATAAAAGTGGTGCTCTCATACATTATTAATAATTCATTCAAATTTGGTATTTTTCCACAGCAATTAAAGTTGGCGGTCATAAAACCACTTTTTAAAGGAGCTGACCCAGAGCTCATGCAAAATTATAGGCCTATAAGCTTACTACCCAGTTTTTCAAAAATATTTGAAATAGCTATGTGCACAAGACTAATTCAGTTTGTAAATGAGTCGAAAATTTTCAATGATACTCAGCATGCCTATCTGAGAGGTAGATCTACACAGACGGCAGTCTTTCAATTTACTCAAACCATTTTAAATTTTATCGAAAACAATAAATTAGCATTGGGACTATTTATAGATCTGTCAAAAGCATATGACTGTCTAGATAGAAATTATCTGGTTACAAAATTAGGTTACAAAATTACACAAGTATGGAGTTAGAGGGAATGCTATTCAATGGTTTGAATCATACCTCTCAGATTGCCAACAAAGAGTAGCAATAAGAAAGCATGGAAAAAATGTAAAGTCTACTGTTCAGAACAATACTGTAGGAGTTCCACAAGGGAGCATTGCTGGACAAATTCTCTTTATTCTGTTTATAAACAACCTGGATTTGGTGATTATTGATGCTTTTAGTGAAATAAAAAATTTTGCAGATGATACAAACTTTGTTTTGGGTTATGAAAACACTCAAGAACTTATCAATGAAACCAAAAACTTATTTTTAAGAGCCAAAAAGTGGTTTGAAAGCAATAAGTTAATAAATTATGAATAAAGAAAAAACTAAACCTGTAATTTTTAGAACTAACCGATCTACAAAAGAGCTACCAAATAAAATAGAAATTGGTGATGAAGAGATAGAAGTAGCGGGTTGTACAAAGTTTTTGGGTATAATGGTTGATGAGTTCTTGAGATGGTCTCCTCATATAAATCATTTATCAAAAAAATTAAATAAAACCTGTTTTTCCATAAGAACCATTAGTAAATATATGAATGAGAAAACTTTGAAAATCTTATATCATGCGAATGTTGAATCAAATGTTAGATATGGAATAATATTTTGGGGATGTAGTTCAGCGATGGAAAAAATTTTTGTAATTCAAAAACGAATAATTAGAATAATTTATAAAATGGGTTTTAGAGATTCGTGTAGGGGGGTGTTCAAATCCAAAGGTCTACTAACAGTTTTTGGTATTTATATATTCGAATGCTTGATGTTCCTCCTTAGAAATAAGCAAAACATTTGCAGCAAATAATACAAATCATAATTACAATACAAGAACGTTAAATATTTACTAGCCGAAACATAGACTTAGGATGACAGAAAAAAATCCATCATATATGAGCATAACATTTTTTAATAAACTGCCATACACAATACAAAGTGGGGAAAGTCAAAACTTATTTAAACTGAAAGTAAAACAACTGTTATTAATGCTAGAACCGTACTCGGTAAGTGAATATTTTGAAGTGTAAATTTTTTTTTTTCTACAAGTTGTTAATGCATGTAATGTATTTTATGACGTCCTTTCATTTTGTGTTTTGTGATACTGCAGCAAGTGTGTATTGTAAATGTATAATTTGAAATAAAGAAGTATTATTATTATTATTATTATTATTGAACCTAAAAGAAAAAGGGATTTAAAAAATGATTGAAAAGTTATACCTTATGTTAAGTTACCGGCATATTTTATGATATAAAATATCATCGTTATAGCGCCGTCTTGCATTATATATTTTTCTCCTGCGTATTCCATCAATTTTCAAACAAAAGTTACCGTAGCAATCTCAGTGAAGCTGCTATTATACCAACTTCGCTAACGTCAAGCAAATACTAAATTTCTTCTTGAAATTGAAGTATCTGGTGTAAGAAGTCGGTACTTCAAATTGTAGGAAATAGGTACTTTAGTATTTTAACGAAAGTGCTACTTGGTGTAGTAGGTTCCGGAAAAATTAAAAGTATCCACTATGAAATGTAGTTTCTTCTTAGTTTTGAAGTATATACTTTGTAGAAAATGCTAATACTTCTAGTATTAGCATGTACTTCATTTTTATTCATACCAAAACTCTAAGAATTAACACAGAAAATAAGGAAGAAATTTCACTGGACGGAAAACCTATTAAGAATGTACATGAGTTTGTATATTTAGAAAGCGTAATAGAGGATGGTGGAGGATGCCGAAAAGATGTAAACCGTAGAAAAAGTAAAGCCCAAAACGCATTCAACCAAATGAGCAAGATATGGAATTCAAAAGAACTTCCTTTAAAAACAAAGATTCGCATTTTTAATACTTGTGTTAAAAGTGCCCTATTGTATGGAAGTGAATCATGGGCAATTAACAAAAAGGAATTAACTAGTATACAAACACTAATAAATAATCTATTGGCCTAACAAAATTTCCAACGATGAATTATGGCAACGTACAAACCAAGAGCCCATTGAACTAACCATAAGAAGGCGAAAGTGGAGATGGATAGGGCATACACTGAGGAAACCAAATACAGACATCACAAAACAAGCACTAGACTACACCATAAAAAATAAAAGAAAACGAGGAAAACCAGTAACAACATGGAAAAGAAGTACAAGTGAAGAGTGTGACACAATAAATAAAAAGTGGAGTGAAGTGAAAACTTTAGCGGCTAATAAAAACGAGTGGAGAGAAATTGTGAAAAACATTTGCGAGATACAAGAATAATTACCAGCACAAAGTAACACAGTGTTAAAACATTAGTGAACTTAATGACAAATTAATGATAAGGAGGAGATAGCATAGAGAAGATAGCGCAGAGCTAGCTACTCTGTCACTATATAATTTAAAAGCTACAGAAACGTCTAACGACGCCCTATGCTCCCTACGGAGTTTAAAGGATACAATACAATACAATACAATACTATGAAATGTAGTTTCTTCTTAGTTTTGAAGTATATACTTTGTAGAAAATGCTAATACTTGAGTATTAGCATGTACTTCATTTTTATTCATACCACTCATTGTTAGCGCCTGTAAGTGGAGAGGTCACAACGTAAGTGAGACAGACAACCACCTCTTTGTACGCAGTTGGTGCATTGCTCGCAAGCGTCGTCCGTGAACACGTGAACGAAGCTGTGCAGTTCGAATTCTCAGGCATGTGCACGAGACGCGGAGTGCTCAGAAAGAGACGGACGTACTATATACAGTTACGGCTAAAAAAAGTTTAACAATTCTTATAACAAATTTTGTCGGCGCCGTAATGTTTTCGCCCGTTCCCAGACCCTACTAGCAATATAGGAGTATTACATATATGGTTTTAATTAGAGTTCCTAAATATTATAATAATATAATATAGGAACTCAAGTTTTAATATTCTCCATTTTGAGTCGTTTCAATATCGCATTGAATATTTTAGCAGTGTAGGTATATTTAGTTACAAAAAGTTGCTAATATCAAAAGAAGACATATTGTATTCGGGAGATCAGTCATTGTCAACAGCGTTAATTCGCTTCAGCAAATAAATTGTAAATTTTTTATTTGAGTTTGTATCCCGAATCTGGAGCAAGTTGAGCATTGTACCTCCAGATGCCAGCGCATAAAGCACCAGCCTCTACACCTCAAGGTAAATGAGGTTACAGATAATACAATACAATACAACTTTTTGTTAGCAAATGTCACTTCTACCTCTAAAAAATGCACAGATTTACAATTATTTTTAACACATTACCATGGTTCCCCACACAAGCTTATTTTGACGTCGGAAAAGACATGGCGGCCAACAATAAATCACTTGATTTGTTTCTTTTCTTAACTTTTTGGCATTTTTAATATAACGGGAGTTCATTAATTATTCCGATCAAGTTGCCTTTGAAATATTTGTTGTATGAATAATATGTTGGTGGCAGTGTAAGTCATTATGACAAGAGTTCACAATTATGTCAAATTTGAGGTTAGTAGGTTAGGTTTTGCGTCAGTTTATGTCAAAACTGACGGAAAATCTAACCTGCTAACCTCGAATTTGACATAATTGCGAGCTCTTGTCATAATGACTTACAGTGCCACCAACATATTATTCATACAACAAATATTTCAAAGGCAACTTGACCGGGATAATTAATGAACACCCGTTATATTTTACAAAACCTTGTAATAACTTACGGTGTTGGCACTGTTTATGTTGGTAGCACTGTAAGTCTATGTCAAATTCGAGGTTAGCAGGTTAGGTTTTGCGTCAGTTTGTGTCACTCGGTATTTTCTAGAGTCCCTGTATATAGTTGGATCAAAAATTTATGTCAAAAAACGATGTTTTCCCAACCCATAGTAATAGTATATTACATACCGAGGTGGGAAGTGTTTCATTACTGTCGAGAGATTAGGTAGTTTTTTTTTATCTCGAGACAGGGATGAAACTTACCACCGTGGTATGTATACTATTTTATTTGCAATCACCTAATTTTAAAAATAACTACAATTGAATTCTGAATAATAGATATCTTGATGTAGCTAATATTTTTGTTACCGTGAAAACAACCCACTCAATGTTTGGTTACCATGGAAACACCCCACTCTTCAGGTATGTAATATTTTTCGGGGTAAAGTACGTTTTTTTTCTATAATAACTGTCAAAGTGTTACAATGTTGGTAGACATGTGATTAAAACGCTAGGAAATTTTTATACCTCGTGTTGGTAGAACTTTTTTCAAAATTATGGTTATGTGTCAATTTTGAATGTCAAAGTTTCTTAATTTGAACTATTTACAAATTTCTTTTTTTAACATGGAATCATCATCATCATCAATAAAATCGGATAAAGAAAGAAAACCAAGAAATATTTTAAATGCAAAAATGAAGCAAGCGATATTAAATTATGATATATCTGTCAAAATGACAATAAATTTTTTAGTGGAAGAAAAGAACTAAAAATCTATGTACCAACATTATTAAAACTAGGGACCCTGCAGGAATGCAACTTATCCCCTAGAAAGTTGACCTTGAAAATTATTATAGAAAAAAAATGTACTATATGTAATAATTTCCTGGCTAGTTTCAAGTAATCATCTAGTTCCCAGCTGTTGTCATGTCATGAAATTGACACATTACAAATTACAATGTGATTGCGAATAAACTATTTATAAGCCGTTCACGACCTTTTTGGGACAGAGTTGGCTATGATTTTTTCTTTTCATGTTGGACTAACTGATGCGATGATGTAGCGCAGGCAACTTGTTTTTTCTGTCAGTGTCTGTTCGACATTTTCTTGCCACCACATTGCCAGATTTATTATTTTAATATTCGTAAGAAAATAAATGATTTGTCAAATGTGTAAAAATAATTTTAATTTCCGTCAAAGAAAAGTTAAAATGCCCAAAATAATTTTGTTACAACAAAAAATTTCCATTAAACGATGCTACTTCCAATTTAAAAAGGATAGACCAAATTTAAAAGAACGCGAGTCGATGTGGAGACTAGAGAATAACCGGCAACAATGTACCTATTCAGAAAATATAACCTTAAACTGAAAACAACCTAACCTAACACAAAAAGTGTCAATTTTCATGAGGGAGTTTAGTTGCAACAGAGGTTCTGCCAACAAAATTACTAGATGGTCATAGCCTCACGTGACCCAAAACAATCATAAACTGCTTATATATGCAGGATCTCTAATGTTTTGTATATACACCCATGAATTTTTCAACAAAAATTTAAAAATCATGCATTTTAGGGTTAAATATCACAGCGTTACGATAGAATTTAAACACGAGTTGAGAATGACCAATATTTTTGTACTTCGAGGTGCAACATAAATTGTTAAATAAGTGCATTATCGCAAAATTAATACATTGAAATATATTTTTTGTAACAATTAAAACCAAAAACGTCAGGTAAAATTGAAAATAATGACAACAGAAGGAGAGATTATGGTTAAAATATTATGATGGGGAGATCTCCATCTTATGATTCATCCTCAAAATAAAATTGAGTCGACTGGAGAAGACGCGACAATGCAAAGTTCAGCACTTCATGTGCCGCCACTGCTTGAGTGCTTGTTCGAAATTAGTGATTTTTTATGCGTTAGTGGTGGTAGTTCCGAAGTAAACGTAATACACAGGTGCTGTAAATGTTGAGGTAATCGTATTTATGTGATATCATCTGGGCTTGGCTGGCTAAAAAAGATTCTGTGATGTGAAAAATATAGTTTTAATTGCTATTGCAAAAGTAGTGCAAAATGGGTGAGTTTCTAAATATGTCTAACGGGTTGTTATGGCCCTGAACGAACTGTAAACTTTTCTATGAATCACTGTTTGTATTACATTTTTCAAACACACAATGTTTCAGTGGATGTACTAGTAGAATATGATTACACGGCAAAGGAACCCGATGAACTTACGATAAAAAAAGGTGATATAATACGGGAAGTAATAAAAAAACAAGGAGGATGGTGGGAAGGTGTCTTGCACGATAAAAAGGGCATGTTCCCCGATAACTTTGTACGAGTGATCGATAAAGATGTACCAGTTACGTATAGAAACAGAAAAGATGCTACTCGAATACGGCAATGCAGGGTTGTGTTTAGTTACAAGCAGGACCACCAAGACGAGCTAAATTTAAATGTAGGCGATATCATTAATATAGTTGGGGAAGAAGAAGAAGGCTGGTGGCGAGGAACACTGAATGGAAAGGAAGGTGTCTTTCCATCGAATTTTGTGGAGGAAATTAAATCTAAACCCGGAAGTAGGGAAGATCTCACAAATGTAAACGAAAACGACGTTAAAAGCCCACAATTACCCCCAAAACCTAGTAAGTATGATAAATCAAAACTAATAGGAATATTTGAAAGCGCATATTACATATCCAATACCAATAAACCGATACAAAAATTTAATATTCATGACTTATAGCAGAGTGAAAGTTAGAGATTGTTTAAATTTGCATGTTTTATTATAGTTCGTAATGTAGGTATTTACTACGCGAATGATGGCAGCTTATTTTTATTTTATGTGTTTACATATTTGAACTTCATTACAGCAAAAACACTGTGCCAAGTAAAATATTCATATAAAGCCCAGAATGAGGATGAGTTATCGCTAAAGGAGGGTGACATAATAAATCTCGTTAGTAGAGATGGACAAGATCCAGGATGGTGGAAAGGCGAATTAAATGGTCGAGTTGGAGTCTTCCCGGATAATTTTGTACTAATCTTATCAGATGATGATAAAAATCAAAACGATAGAAAAACTACAAAAACTCCTGAGCCGATTGGTTTTAAACATTCCGTAATATCGTCACAACGAAAGTCCCTTGAAGAAAAGCAAGAAAAATCCGAAGCAGATGCTGTAATGCGTGTTACGCCTCCCGTACCAAGTAAAAAACCGATAATTCCTATAAAGAAATCGCCTTCTGGATCCAACTCTCAAGGGGGACTTTTAGCTGGCTTACGTAAAAAGCTGGTGGATGTTGTAGATGGAGCTTCAAGTAGTAAAGGTCAACCTGTTCTTATTAAGGCAAATGAAATTAAAGACGATGTGAAGTCGGAAGTGGCACCTGAAAATGCTTTTGACCAGGTTGAAAGAACGTCCATGCTTTCAGATGTTAGAGCAACACGTGCTAAAGCTCCAGGTATGCATTTAAGCTGTTAGAGCGTGATTTTCTATGCGTGTCGAAGTTTATAGATTCAAAGATTTGCCAAGTAAAATGTCTGGCATGTTTCACTTACTAATAGTATTTACAAAATACAACTTAGTTCCATATGGTTTGATTTATCAGGTGGATTGTAAAATAGTTGAGTCACTTTTTCTTGTTTTTTAAACAAGGTGTTATTGCCAGAATACATTAAGTGACTCGGTTAACACGTTCGCCGCGAAATGTTTTGCCAGTGATCATGCGGCTGCCTTTTCTTCTAAACGAAAGCAGTACTCCTCAGTTATTTTCGAAACTGCATTGCTGACACGTGCTTAGGTTGAACGTGTATATATCATTGCCGGCAGTAAGGGCCCTTGCGACTTACTTGGTGACTAACGTTATAAATCTTCAGGTAGAGAACATCGTTGCACAGATAATTTAGTTTATAGTGGTTTTCTAAAACAACCAAGATTAATACACAATACAATGGCCCGAAAAACACTATGTGATATCCTGGTAGATCTCATAAAACAGTTTCATTGTAGGGTGTCCGCACTGGATGTTTATAAGATTTAAAAATGTATACTTCAAGCTTGTTGAGGCCTGGATACAAATCTTTCAGGTAGTAATGCTGTAATATTGTAAAATGCTGAAACTACCAACAGCAGAGATTTGTCATAAGGATGCTTGCTTTCAATTTAAGCATGTGGAGTGTCCGCAAAACATATGAAAGCATTAAAATGGGATACGTGATGCATGCAATTTGGTGACAGCACGTGTTGCCATGTCTAGCATCTCATACTCCATGCTTGTTAATCCCTCTATTTTCTTCCATTTCCCTTTGTATTATATTGTTCCACATATTTTTTTTTTTTGTGTCATTTCTTCTACCATTTGTCTCATATTTTATTTTATTTCGCACTCTGCCAACAGCCGTTAAGCCAATTATAGGCGTCACTGTACATTTTATGGGGACTTTTAACCTCACTAATGACGGTCATGATGTTATTATGACAGCCCGGACCAACTATTTTCTGTAGCAGCCGTACCACGAGCAGTCGTGAAACTCCCATTCAAGTTCTGACTAAAAAGAGCGTTGCTTAACTCTGTTGATCGTACGTGGACGCTTGTTCAAGCTACACCACCCGGGACCGTATCATAGCAGTTGTTTTGTTTCTATTCTATGTAGCAATGTTTCGTCAAGTCCAATCCTAACCCTAATATTTTTATTTCTTATTATGTTGTATCCTGGTAACACAAGAACTTCTCCAGTAAGCCATTTCCACTGATATATTCTTTCTCATAAGTTTTTATTTTTTATGACACATTATTTATACTTATAAATTAACTCTTTTGTTTTATTCATTGTAGTTTTATTTCACAGGATTAGATACAGTAGTTTAGTTAGCTTTTTGCCTCATGCTGCTTTGCTCGGATGAATGAGCACTCCACCTCCGGTGTCGTGCTCAAACTTCATCCTCGTTGCACAAAGTACTATTTTTCTACTCTCACATTTAAATATTCTGTTTCCTTCACATTCCGCAAAATGAATAAGTAGGCAATTCTAGTTAACTGAACAAATATTATTTCATATCCACACGAGGACGGATATGAAATTCACTAATCACAAATCATGTTAGTCGTGGTTATCTAGGTAACTTTCATTTATTGGTTGTTCGTTTATTTGTTAGGACAAGGTAAAATGTCAATTAGCGTAATCTGTCACACTAACAGCTAGTCTTATAAAGGCCACTAATCTGACGTTAACCTTAACTCGCTGTTAAAACGAACAAAAGCACATCAACATTTGTTTACTAATGAATAAAATGTCCTTAAGCACTAACGTTTTGATGCGCTTTTGTTTATTTTAACAGCGAATTAAAGTTAACATCAGATTAGTGGCCTTTATAAGACTGGCTGTAATAGTTAAAAATTAGTGATTCTAATGACGAATCGATTAACGGTAGTTCGTAAGATATTCATTCAGCAGTTAATGAAACGTACGACAGGTTGTTACCCCAGAAATAAAAAAGTAAATACGAATTTACCTACAAGACGTTCATTAAATTTTTTTTAAATCCATGGTTCCTATATGTCAATTCTTCGTTGCTAGGTCGTGGGAATAATATACTGTACAACTCTAGTGGAATGTACATATCACATATCATATTCACCCTCGTTGCACAAACTACGATTCTCTTTCACAATACAACTAAAATTTTACATCAATTGCACCATCAGAATTTGTGGCATTGTTCATTTCTGCCCAGAAATCACTATCAACTTCGTTCAGATGGTTTTGATATTGTTTAATGTAATTTTACAATTTTGTTCGGAATTGTTACTAGCTGAGCCTTGTATTTTAGTATTTCATGAAAGAATAAATTTTCAGTTTTTTTTCTACAAAACTGCATTTTTTCAACTTCATTATGCAACTTATTTAATAGTACATACAAAAATACATAAGCAACTATTTGTGAGCAATTTAAACAAATTGCTTCTTGTTTTATGGTTTTTCAAGTTTATCTGCTGCCTGTCAACGGGTTTAATCATCGCCAATAATGTCTAAACTCACTCAAATTGTGATTCAGAAAACAAATATTTGCCAGTATTGACATTCTGTGCTTGAAAACACTTGTGACTCACATTCTTACATAAATATGATTCACATCATTGAATTTCAAATTCTCAAGATTTACTAAGTGATAGGCTTGTTTGAAGACGACCAATATTGGGTGAACATCTTTAGTGAATTTCTATGCTTTCGCTAGAATTTGCCTAATGGTGGTCCGTCATTGATGTGCTGACTCTAAAGCTAGGCTGACCAGAAATTATTAATAAAAAAAGAGTATGCTTGGCAACTTTGTTGAAATCAAAATTTTAAATAACAAACAGAGTAATAACGCGCTACCAGCAGAATTTTATACTAACGTGGACATGGCCATTCAAAAGATTAAATTTCATGTGGTTTAGGTTGCAAAAAAAAACAGACTATATTTCTGTGACAATACCAACTGACATGTTTTAAATTTTGATAATCGATGAATAAAACAAATCTGAATATCCGTTATAAACCACATAAATGAATTAAAAATTTGACAAGTAAACACAAAATTATGATTCTTCTGTTTAGTTTTTATATTACTTAATTTCTTTACTCATGGCAATGGCGTAACTATGGGGGTGATATGGGTGTCGGAAAACCCCCCAGAAGCTTTAGGAATAATTAAAATTCTTCTTAAACAATAAATCTAAAATTACATTTTAGTAATGTATAATTGAATATCAATTATTACATTCGGAATTCGGACTCGACCATTTTTAAAATCCGATCTCAATGAGTTTAGTTTATAAAAAACAGTATATTTGCTTTCATTTCTATACGACTTGCAGTAGGCAGTGATTTAACTAATTTTTTACAGTCAAAATGACATTTAACATTTTGATAGGTTAGAGTTATTTCAAAGACAGGAATATCTTGCAATTTTGTTTTACAAGCAAGCTAAGTTGTTATTTATTTAGCAAATAATTATTTCTGACTTCTTTTGGTTAATAAGCAAATCAAATGCCACACTAGTTAATTTCACCTAATTAAATAGACGTCTATCAACATCAGTTAGTAAATTTTTAAATGTAACTAGGTGGTCTACACTGCCAAGAAGTTAAATCAAGGCCTACCGCAAGTCCTATAGAAATAAAATCAACTATACTTTATGGTATGCTCAATCGCGAAAAAATCATCTTCCGAGATTTCTTCAGAACTTCACATTTCAGAGTGCCTAGATGACTAAAAACAGGTTTTCCTCAATTCCGTCTGTCTGTCTGCCTGTTGGCAGTATAGCTCAAAAAGTATTTGTCGAAAGAAGACGATATTTTGCATACATATTATATATATACCTGGAATGAAACCGGTACAATTTCATACAAATAACAACAGATCAATAAAAAAACCAATTAGGGCAGGCTGTGATATGTGTTATACGTTTGGCAGTACTGAAGTGTATTGTCAGTCTATGTCAAATTTGAGATTAGTAGGTTAGGTTTTGTTTGTTGTTTGACACAGACTGACGTAAAACTTAACCTGCAAATGTCGAATTTGACATAGACTGACAATACACTTCAGTACTGCCAAACGTATAACACATATCACAGCCTGCCCTAATTGATTTTTTTAATTGATCTGTCAGTATATACAGGGCGAGCACCTTCAAAGAATAAAATTTTGTTTATATTTGTGTTAAGTGGGAAATAGATTATAGTAGTAATTTGCACATAGATCAGGCCTTACACTTGACGAAAATAGAATCGAACAAATACAGTTTAAGGTCGCAAAAAAATTAAAAAGTTTCCACAATAACACCCTTCGCTTAAATACACCCGTGTGTCGCACACATAAGCGAGCCTTCATAGCGCAGTTAAATTTATCTAATTATCGACGATTGTATTCCGCAGATGATGTTGATCGAATCCCTCCCCGGTAATTTTTTAAATTTGATAATTGCTTTAATTTGCGTAAGCAAGTGTTCAGATGTTGTTACCTCTTTTATCCTTTGATTTTTAGGCAACGAGCCGCATAAATGCGTATATTCCAAACCTTGAAATAGATGGGAAACGCATATTCGGGCCAGGCATCGACGTATATCGTAAAAAGTATTGCATCATAAATATATACATCCTGCGTATTATATATTTAAAAATGAATAAAGAAATGTTTAGTGTAAGAATTATCTGCATTGGTTTATTGATGTAAAAAATATAATTAATTTTCTTAAGACATTCCCGGCGTGAAGGTTAAACCAGCTGAAACCCAACGATACCAACAGTTCTCTGTAGAGTAGTAAGGGAATTAGTCTGTAGCATTTGTTCGCAGTCGGAAGCGCCGCGGTTCCAAATCCCCTCGGTAAGGGGAATTTATTTAATTTATTAGAAAACGTGAAGATATTTTTACTCCTAACTTAATTTCATTTTTAAAATTATTTAGTGTCACAATGTCGACGAGGGAAGTTCTGGGTAAAGCCTTTTACAGATTTTTTTAATTCATATTGTAAGGTTGATCACTCTCCCAGAACACCCTTCAGAGCAAAATCTTAGTTACGCCACTGACTCATGGTATAGTCACTTATAATACCATGAGTAGTCAAAGTTATGTCTACTATTTTTGTGGTGGTGTCACAGAGCCATAGCCAAGGGTAGGCCAGGGCAGGCTCGGCCTGCCCTGGAAAATTTTGAGCCTGTCCTAGCCGGTAGCAAGAGTTTGCTAAGGATGCAATTTCTACGCTTAATTATTAGGCTAGTTCGTTCGACAAAATAATTTGATTGACATAATGGCAGAAATAGTCTCTCAAAGCATCCTTAACGATATCGACAATGCTGATGTTCCATGTTTAGTATTTTAGAGGATGGCATATACAATGAAAATAATTAAGAAAACATTGCAATGGGACTTAAATACGTTATCGGTGGGAAGGCGAACGAGTCTATTTTAACGATAAAAACTTGCACTGATTTGGACGTTGGGATATTTACAGGCTTAACCTTAAAAGTGTTTAACAATTATAGCTTAAATACTTCTGAAAATTTAAATCAGTGTTATGGTGGAGCAGCTCTTGAGTGGACAAAAAGGGGGAGTGCAAGCATTACTCCAAAATCGTCTAAACAGAACAATACCTTTGTGCATGTTGCAATCATTAAACCTGGTATTGTGAAACCTATAAAAGAAATATCAGCAATTAAGCAATATTTCAATCAATGCTCTATGCCAGGGGTCGGCAACCTTTTCGGACGGCGGGCCATTTTCAAAATAATTTTTTTTATGCGGGCCGCACATTCAAATGTAACTTAAATAGTGCTTTTATATCATATACGAGTATAAATATTATTAAAAATAAATATAGAAAAAATTTAATTTTTATTGACATGCTATAATTACAATCATGTTAGAGAACAAAAATTTTACAATTCTTAAAAGGGAAAAAAAGAAAATACAATTCCAATTAAATATGTATAAATATGTAAATATAAAATATATAAATATAAAAAATATAAAATATTGTAGTGAAACGTCATACGGCTGTCAACATGAACGCACATATGAACATACAGTAGCAAACTGGCGAAATGAAAGAATTAGTGATGGGCCTATCCGGAATGAATAATTGGGAAGTTTCCGATTGTTCAAAAAATCGGAAGGTTCCTATTATTTCGGAACTTTTCGGAATTCGATTATTTTACTATTCGGTACACAAAATGAGAAAACGAAATGCCAATTTGAACTGAACGGAATACGGAATGTTGTATTGACTCACTTGACTGCTATATGCTGGTTGGCGAATGTCGACGGGTCGCGCCGTGTGCGCATGTGTATGATACGTGAATGGCACTAATGGCAGTGGTATTTCGTAGATTAATTATTAGATAGTACACCTACAGACTTCAAATTGTTTTATACTATCTATTATGTACTTTATGTGCTATTAAACTTTAAATATCACTACCATTTTCCGACAGTCTATTAACGTAACTACTGTAATAATTTGAAAAATATTTTATTTCTCATATCCCACTGTGCGACTCAAACTTATAATTGTTTTTTAGGATACTGCTGGCTACTACTGGTCTAGGGCCGGTAAATTTTATCTACCGGACTCGTTTGTAACAATGTAAACGCTAGTTACCATGGCAGTATCCTAAAAAATCTTATACGATACACGACCGGTAGAATTCTTATGGCCTTGCCAACATACAGGTCTCGCCCTACGGTTCGACCTGTAAAGTATTGGCGCGCCATAAAAATGTTGCTACGGTCTAATAACGTAAATAGCTATTACTGACCGTCCCTACAAACCCAAACAATAGATGCCAACGCAGATAAGGGCTTACGGCGAGACGGCGAGTGCTCTCATCGTAAATTTGCACAGCACTTCATCTTCCTTCCGCTTGTTGTTATTTCGCTCGTTTTCCTTTGCTTGCATTTACGGAATGTAAAATAATCGGATGATATTCCGATTTTATAAACATTCCGAAATGGAACATTCCGATTATTGAAATCATCCGATTATGCCCATCACTAGAAAGAATGCTACACTTGCTAAGCGAGACGTCGTATTCGCTGGGGGAGTGGGGATTAAACTTGCGCAGTAAAATAGGTTTCCCACTATGCTTCTGTTTGTCGCGCATTTTTGTCACCGGCCACATTTCGGCACGATTACGCTCTAAGTTTGTTGATTTTTCCTAAAGTTATATTGGTGCTTTGGCGGGCCGCGCAAAAAGTTGCAAAGGCCGCATGCGGCCCGCGGCCGCAGGTTGCCGACCCCTGCTCTATGCTATACATGTGTCTTAAAAAAGGAAGTATTTCGAAGTTTTACAATGGAAATGCACTGTGTCGTTTGGAACAGCGTGGAGCAGTTATTATAGGAAATAATCCAAGCATTAGAAAAAAATATCAAAGAGCAGAGATGTAGACGGTGACTATGTTGTTGAAAGTAGTGGTTTGCTCAAAATTGTTCAGTCTAAAGGTTGTCGATTTTGCATGTTGTTCATGAAAAAAGTATTACAAACTATTCAGCCTGCTGATAAATTACTTAAGGCGCATGAAGCAGTTTGAAAGACTCTGTAGTTGCCACAACCTCGGCAGTGAATTCCCTTACCTCGTACAGAAATGTAACGTGCTGCAACCCTGTCAGTGGTCTTAGGGGTAGTTTTCCTCTTAGACCACTACTTTGCACCTAAGGAGCTGAACTCATCTGTTAATTACTGTGTTTTAATTTAGGGGTTGTAAGGCCTAGTTTTGGTTAAATAAAACACACACAAAAAATAAATAAACTTATATTTAAAAGAACTAATAATTCTGCACAATTACAATTGGTTTTTGCCCTATCTGATCAATGGTTAATTAACTGTAGCTTCGTAAAAAGGTGGATCAAAATTATGCTTAATTTTTATGACATCAATTTACTTTGGAAGGGAAGAATAAACATAGCAGCCCTGCTTCTAGTTGGTTAAATAAATACCATAAATGACTGACCTTCGTCCAGGTGCCGTTGCTAGAACTTGGAGGGTGAATGTTAATTTTATTTATTTGCGGGTACGCCCGAAAGTATTATGGATTTCGAAAAGTGTTAGGATGTTACTTGAATGCCCCTGTCTTCATTGATATTCTTTCAATTTTGAGTGGCTTGTCACAACACTTGCTCACATAAGTTTTAAATAGAACTTTCAGTTTTGACTTCGATTATTTCGATGGGCACGCGGCTCGCGCCGGTGTTACGAATCTTTAGCGCCAAAGCCCCTTAGTGCTAACTCAATTTATCTTGCGGAATCCGGCGAAGACTGACTCCTTCCTTGCCGCGCCCTTCGAGGAAGCTTTTTCCAGCCCCCTCGTATCGAGCCGCTGCCGAGTCGTAATTTATCGTTTCGCAAAATTGCATTTTTGACTTATACATCTCGCGCTCTGGGGATTGCGAATTCGGCATATCCCACGCGGGTTTGCACTAAGTGTCAAATCGACATTCTCTATTCTCAGAAAGCTTTAGCTTGATGAGCACCGGATGTAATTCAACCGCTTCTTCTGATTACGACAATGTAGCTTTTCGTTCTTACCAGATGAACTTTTGCGTTCGCAATAAATGTAATTTATGCAGGGGCGGCTTTGATATATTTTTCCTCCTGACAACTTAAAATCTATAAGGTCTATAATTATAAACGCAATTTGTTGCGGGTTGTTACAGAAATTACCACATTTACAAAGAAATTGATACCAAAATCAATACCGATTTCAATGGTGCTGAAGATGATATTTCCACAAAAAGGACAAAGAAAGACAAACACTGGATGTCATCCTGAGCAGAATGAAAGGAAGACGATAAGCTCTTAATTGCAGTTTTCAGTGCCAAGGAAGAAAACATTGATTTACTGCCGGTCTTATAAAGGCAACTAATCTGACGTTAACTTTAATTCACTGTTAAAATAAACAAAAGCGCATCAAAACGTAAGTGCTTATGACATTTTATTCATTAGTAACAAGTTTGATGCGCTTTTGTTTACTTTAACAGCGAATTAAAGTTAACGTCAAATTAGTGGCCTTTATAAGACTGGCTGTTAGTGTAGAGAGTCACATTTTTGCAAACTAAGAATAAAACTTCCATCCCCAGAAGAGGTTACAGTGGTAAACAAATATATACAAATCCAGAAGAGAGAAAACCATGGTTTAGCCGCCTTCGATATCATTTTTCAGCAACAAGTTGCACTCGCTGAAACATATAAATTATTGGCAACTGTCAGAGCTTTTGGCTGTAGCACACGACTTCTCTGTATTTACAAGGATTAATCGTCCACAGCATTCGATGTACCAAAAAATGTCCAATTTGAACTTTCTTGCATACGAACAAAATCGTACAAAAACTCTAAAACTTGACTTTAAGAAACTTTAATCAGCAGAAGAACCCACGATTACAACTTTTCTAATTTTTACGATTTTTTTTATATACTATTATCATTAAGTATGTGAGTAAATAAAAAGTACCGTGACGCGTTTTCGGTTTTGTGTGTAAGTGGGAACAAAAGTATCGAAAGTATTGCGAAAGAAAGCTTTTGTGTATATGTAGATATGAAATGTGGAAAATGTCAGCCTGCCTTGAATTTTTTTGGGCCTGTCCTGATTACACAGGTCTGGCTACGGCCCTGTGGTGTCACGAATGTCCATTGCGCTTTGGTACGATTAGGACGAGTGCGATAGCACGAGTCCTAATTCCAAGCGCAAAGGACATGAGTAGTGATACCACCGCAAAAATAATCTACTCAACTTTGACTAAGAATGATAATCGAGAGACTATTTAATGAACCAAACTACTTTTTCAAATAGTTTTCAGTAAATGTAGCAACAAACTACGCAATTTTTATAGTAACAGAACACTAACATTGAATTTTTCTAATAAAATCACATTTGTTTAAAATAGTCACTTATAATACCATGAGTAGTCAAAGTTATGTTGAATATTTTTGCTGTGGTATCACGAATGTCCATTGCGCTTAGGTTCAATTAGGACGAGTGCGCTAGCACGAGTCCTAATCCTAAGCGCAATGCACATGAGTAGTGATACCACCGCAATAATATTCAACTTAACTTTGACTAAGAATGGCATTCGAGGGACTATTCAATGAACCAAACTGCTTTTTCAAACTAGTTTTCAGTAAATCTAGCAACAAACTACACAATTTCTATAGTAACAGAACACTAATATTAACTTTTTCTAATAAAAACCACATTTGTTTTAAAATATTCACAATACCACTAGTGAAAATTGTCGATTATTTTCACTAGTGAAAATTGTCAATATAGTTCACGCTAATTGGTGCAAATAACAAAAATACTAAATTATGATTGGTTAATAGTTACATGAAGGGAGTGAGTTGAATAGTCACTTGAATACCTTCTATATGCCGTTCACGATCTTTTTGGGTCAGGTGAGGCTATGACCATCTAGTAATTTTGTTGGCAGTACCTCTGTGGCAACTAAACTCCCTAATGGAAATTGACACTTTTTGTGTTAGGTTAGGTTGTTTTCAGTTTAAGGTTATATTTTCTGAATAGGTACATTGTTGCCGGATCTCTGTTTAAATTAAGGATGAAAAATTTAAATGATTTGACAATTGACTAGAGAAATGAAAATGAGAAATAATTTATAAGAAAAGCATTCAATATTAATGTTTATTACAATTTGGATAAGAATGGTGTACATGATATGAATATGCCAACTTTATTTTGCATGCTTGCTCGCTTGGTGGTGTGGAAGGATAAAGACATCACAAACTGATGCCAAATAATTTATTTTAGATAATTTGGCAGAACCTGATACAGGTTACAGAAAGTAGATTGGGACGCGGTGAAAATCGGAACTAATGTTAGAATCTAGTCATTTTCAAGTTTCGTATCGGTAACATTTTTACATCTATCATATTGACATTAAATTGTTAACCTTATTTAAGCTAAATGATACAATAAATCAGAGGCGTACGCAACATTGCGCTATAGCAGGGGTCGGCAACCTTTTTCGGACGGCGGGCCATTTTCAAAATAAAATTTTTATGCGGGCCGCACATTCAAATGTAACTTAAATAGTGCTTTTATATCATATACGAGTATACATATTATAAAAATAAATATAGAAAAAATTTATTTTTTATTGACATGCAATAATAACAATAATGTTAGAGAACAAAAATTTTACAATTCTTAAAAGGAAAAAAAATACAATTCCAATTAAATATGTATAAATATGTAAATATAAAATATATAAATATAAAAAATATAAAATATTGTAGTGAAACGTCATACGGCTGTCAACATGAACGCACATATGAACATACAGTAGCAAACTGGCGAAATGAAAGAATTAGTGATGGGCCTATCCGGAATGAATAATCGGAAAGTTTCCGATTGTTCAAAAAATCGGAAGGTTCCTATTATTTCGGAACTTTTCGGAATTCGATTAGTTTACTGTTCGATGCACAAAATTCGGAACTTTCGGAATTCGATTATTTTACTATTCGGTACACAAAATGAGAAAACGAAATGCCAATTTGAACTGAACGGAATACGGAATGTTGTATTGACTCACTTGACTGCTATATGCTGGTTGGCGAATGTCGACGGGTCGCGCGTGTGCGCACGTGTATGATACGTGAATGGCACTAATGGCAGTGGTATTTCGTAGATTAATTATTAGATAGTACACCTACAGACTTCAACTTCAAGTATTGTTTTATACTATCTATTATGTACTTTATGTGCTATTAAACTTTAAAATATCACTACCATTTTCCGAAAGTCTATTAACGTAACTACTGTAATAATTTGAAAAAATATTTTATTTCCTCATATCCCACTGTGCGACGCAAACTCATACATTTTTTTTTAGGATACTGCATTGCTAACTAGCGTCTACATAGTTACAAACGAGTCCGGTAGATAAAATTTACCTGCCTAGACCAGTAGTAATAGAACTACTACTGGTCTAGGCCGGTAAATTTTATCTACCGGACTCGTTTGTAACAATGTAAACGCTAGTTACCAATGCAGTATCCTAAAAAATCTTATACGATACACACCGGTAGAATTCTTATGGCCTTGCCAAACATACAGGTCTCGCCCTACGGTTCGACCTGTAAAGTATTGGCGCGGCCATAAAAATGTTGCTACCGGTCTAATAACGTAAATAGCTATTACTGACCGTCCTACAAACCCAAACAATAGATGCCAACGCAGATAAGGGCTTACGGCGCGACGGCGAGTGCTCTCATCGTAAATTTGCACGCACTTCATCTTTCTTCCGCTTGTTGTTATTTCGCCCGTTTTCCCTTGCTTGCATTTACGGAATGTAAAATAATCGGATGATATTCCGATTTTATAAACATTCCGAAATGGAACATTTCGATTATTGAAATCATCCGATTATGCCCATCACTAGAAAGAATGCTACACTTGCTAACCGAGACGTCGTATTCGCTGGGGAGTGGGGATTAAACTTGCGCAGTAAAATAGGTTTCCCACTATGCTTCTGTTTATCGCGCATTTTTGTCACCGGGCCACATTTCGGAACGCTTACGCTCTAATTTGTTGATTTTTCCTGAAGTTATATTGGTGCTTTGGCGGGCCGCGCAAAAAGTTGCAAAGGGCCGCATGCGGCCCGCGGGCCGCAGGTTGCCGACTCCTGCGCTATAGTATATTATCAGTTCTTGAATGTTAATAGGATTGCGGAAATAATGATGTACGTTGAACAACCAGGCTCCTGCTAAACCTTTTATCCCAGCAATAGCAATTTCCACACTTTAAAACACAAAGAATCTGTCATATGACGTTATTCACTGCGCAAACGAAATCCCTCTACCCACTGCTACTGATTACTTGTCATTTAAAATATAACCTAACTTTGTATGTTTTTGACAACTTTCCACATATTGCCAATTCATCAAATATGATCTACCTTGACACCCAATCTACTTTCTGTTTTTTTGTCTGTGTTTCGAAGACACAAATTTATTGGTAGCAGTAAAAACTCGAATCGTTTTCAAGTAGTGCATTTAAATATCTGTCACCTTTGCCAAAAATAAATTATATTCGAAACGTTGTTCCGCAGTATTTACTATTTTTATCAGAAACATATGTAACTTGACATACAACCAATAATGCTGTTTTTACTTCAAACTATAGTATAATACACCAAGATCGTGGTAGCCATTGTGGTGGTGGTGTTGCAGCTTACGAGAGAAAAGGCTTAAGTTACAAAAACCCAAATAACTTAAGGAAATCTGTGATAAAGCTTCTCGTATATCTATTTGCGTAATGACTTGTTTTTTAAATTAAAAAAATCTCATAACTCAGTTCAGGTTCGTTTGCAATCACGTTTAAAATAATGAACGAATTTAATGATTCCCATACGGTTAAAGCTCTAAAAGGGAAAGAACGGCATAAAGTGAGTTATAATGGAAATCTGAATTTTTATTATACATACATAAAAGGGAATTAGGTTGGCAAATTCATGGATATCATTCAAAAGACAACATTTCGTGATAGATGTCCTGCATAAGTACTTAAAGATGAATGCGAGTTTATTTGTATTAAATCAAAACTATACGCATAAAATATTGAAATTCGTGAGGTACTATCACAATATATCACACCCTTGTCTTTGCATTCGTTCGTTTTTCTTTAATAATTTACATTGATGTCACATGGATTATGTGACGCTACATATTATGGCATAACCTCAACCTTTAAAATGATATAGCATGGTTTTTTTCCTTTGTACTATAAACAAACAAAAGCATCAACAAATATTGCCTCTTAAAGACGGCCGATAACACATGATTTGAGCGACCAATAAAAAGAATACACTCTATCGTCGCCACTGTCTCATATAAAGTCACTGTAAGACAAGGGTGTCAAACTCAAAGGCTAACTTGGGCCAAATAAACAAGGTTTAACTTTAGATGGGCCGCAAAAAAATCAATATTCATAGAAACGTAGGTTTATTTCGAATAATATATTATAATAAACATAAAAGAAGTTCGTGGTCGATGCGCAGAAGACATATTTGAGCTTGGGTGCTATAGGCATATGCTCGCCCAACTGGTTTTCACTTTGATATCCTTAATCAGTTCATGATCACTTTTTTTCGCCAACAAATAGTTGTAAACATTTTACACTACTTTGTGAGTTTGCGAACTTAAACCTTAGCCTGGTTTTAGAGACATATGTTTTTTCACGATTACCAACGAGTTTAATACGCCACTGCATTAGGCTATAAGACTTCGGGCTGCGCCGGGCGACTTCAGGTTCGGTGACTGGAACTGTATAGTTGGAGAACTGAGACCCGGCCATATTACGGAAGATTTAATAAGTAATTTAGGCGGAATAAATCTCTGGTACAATCTTGTTCAAAAGTTTATTCACATGCGATTTAATTCTGTACAAATCGTTGCATATTATTGCACTCTGTGTTAATTATTTAACAGGACATCTTATTAACCATAAAACGCATACATCTAAGAAAGTTACATTAACGCATATGTGGCGTCGTATACGACACCACACCTTTTTTTGTTTAATGAGGCACTTTAAATTTACTATACGCTTTTTTTAATATCTGGAAGTTAATTTTAACTGCATAGATGTATATTAAAGCACAAACCGGAAGTTAAAGTTGTTAAAATATTTATTTATGAGTATGAATAAATTAATTGTTAAATATAAGGAACTGATCAGGTACTAATATCTACGTTAAACAGTTTTCACAAATAACTACAGTGCGATTTTTTAAAAATTCAATTGCAGCAGACCCTGGACAGCTTGAATCAGTTGGCAGTACTGAAGTGTATTGTTGGTGACACTGTCTGTGTCAAAACTGACGCAAAACCTAACCTGCTAACCTCGAATTTGACATAGACTTACAGTGTCACCAACATATTATTCATACGTTTGAATTTCCACAGCCCGCAGAGGATCATTTTTTTGGATCTCTCGCTATTTGCTTCATAACCTCAAAAAGTTATTTAATGTCAATTGAAATTAGTTCTAATTATAAGGATTGCCATCTCTGTTTCTTTTAGTAATTATAGTTAAAATATTATCGAGTGAACTTTGTAATATAGGTAGTATTTTGGTTGCCTGCTCCACTCTATCTGTTCGGCCGCTCAAGTATAATAGCTAACTGGCAATTCTATAAAGACAGTAGTGATAGCTATTTTAACAAATTCCACTTCGCATTACGTTACTATGAAAATTATGTACGTAAACTGGCAGATGGCAAGTTGTTACCGACCAACACCTACCGAGAAAACTTGTTACGTGATTGCATAGATGGCGTCATATGCGACACCAAGTAACTAAAAAACTAATTATAAAGCTTGTAACAATTTTTGGAAATTAAAAATGCAAGGGATATATCAACAATAATCTTCTGGAGAGGTACTGAACATATGAATATGATAACATAACAGAAAATCACTAAAAACTAGATAGTTAAATAGGTGGTGTCTCATATGACATCACCTATGCGTTCTAGGGTTAA
>OW679200.1:89680937-89781087 GCA_940337035.1 Agriotes lineatus | reverse complement strand
AAAATAATACTGAAACAAATTTAATTATTATAGGTATTATTAACATAAAAAACACAATTATTATAAATAGTTGTGGGCTGGCTTGAATTCGTGGTTTGGATCTGGGTACTTTCTGTTTTATTTTCTGTTTTTTCTTGCGTTGTGCTCTGATTATGATTCAACTTGCTAGTAGTTGGTAAAGTTCTCCTCATGGCTTCAATCATCTCCTGATGATGTTCAACGTCCAATTGTAAGTAAGATTTGATTGATTGGCTATTACTGTGTCCAGTAATTTTAATGAGCTGCTGTTCACCAACTCCTTCTTTGGCCAAATTCGAAACAGCTGTTGCTCTTGCAGAATGGTTGGTGATTTTAACTTTTTTAGTGTCAATTCCTATTTTAGAGGCTGCTGATTTAAACCATGAAGATATAATGTTCTTACCAACTGGACTGTTCTTGTACCATCCTTTCGAATTGGGTTGACTCCAGTATGGATTTGGAGTTAAGAACAATCTGTCGGTCTTGATAAGGTTTCCCCTTTTTTCAATCAACTTCTTAAACAAACGAACGGGACACATCTGTGGATTGTCGAAATTTCGAATCAACCATTTACTATCTGACAATTTCTTGGAACCACCTTGTGTAGTTTTCGAGAATATTGGATTATACACGATCCGATCTGTTGGGTTTCCCAAATTATCAGTTTCTTCTTTGAAATATTGGATACAGGCAGACCATCCTTCCCCTCCTCTCCATGCTAGCTCATGTGAAACTATATGAAAAAATTTACGCTGCAAGCCATCTGGAGTATCTTCATCCCAGATTTCAATAATTTTTTTATATTCGTCACTGGTTAATGCTGAGGCACTCACTTTTCTTTTTGATGGGTTGCTCTGTAGTTTTTTGCGCTTAGCATCCCGAGCAGCTCTGGCGGTCGCAAATTCCACATCAGAAAACGGATTAAATTTTATTTTGTATTTTTCGTAATAAATTTCTTGTAATTGCTTAGCAGTAGAATTCCACATAACTTTAACAACACTTTTCTTGTAATCTTCAAAATTTTTCTTTTTCATATTAAACGCGTAGTCCTCCAGTATATTAGCCAGCTGTACGACACTCATACACTCATGAATATTATGCGACTTTTCGTTGCAAAATTCAACAAACTGTTTCCATACACTTGCTTTTGATTTTCTAGTGTTATCTGGTAGGAGGTTTTGAATTTCTTGTCTAATAACTTGTTGATTTTCTTTGCCAAATCGCGACATTTCAGTATACACTTATTAAACTCAAGCTCAAACATACACTTCAACCTAGTAATCAGGCCCTCGTCAGTTATACTTTCAAATATCCAAACCTTGATTTAGTACCGCGCACCAAAGATAGAGGCGCTGTTACTTGCCGCCTATGATTTCAATTTGAATTGACAAGTACAGAATTGACAATTTTGTACAATTAATTGTCATAATTTTGCAGTAAATTGTCACAATTTGTATTTATTCTTCTCCTTAGCCCATCCTCGTATCACATTAGGATACAGAAACTAAAGTTTAATGTGCGTTTCTACTACCTTGTGACGAGGAACAGCTACATTTTTATTTTAAGTTGACTTTAGTGTTATAGTTACTGGACTTTGCAAATTATTTATTTTAAGTTGATTTAGGTGTTAGTAATTGGATTTTGTAAATTGTTTAATAAGGGTAAGAACCTAATATATGTATATATAATTTTATATATTTTTTCTTAAATAGTCTGTATCTTTAAGTATTAATAATTATGTTTATAGAGAAAATGGTCGGGGGGCACAAAAAACGCTGTGCCGTTCAGAATTGTAGAAGTACTGAATCACATCCTAACAAAATATTTCATACATTTCCACGAAACCCAGAACTGTTAGAGGCCTGGTTGAAAAATGTAAACAATTTCACCATAATGAATATACCCTACCAAAAGTTAAGGTATATTTATCAAGTTTGTGGTAAACACTTTGAAATGGAACAATACCAAACACCAGATCGTAAGAAATTAAATAGGGGAGCTGTTCCAACACTTTTCGAAAGAAATAGTTCCGCATCAGGAAAAGAAGACGTATTAGGTAAGTGATTCAAGTGAAAATCTTGGATTTTAATAATTTTTTATCTTACACAGAAACTAAAAATCAACAAATAATGGAACTGTATCAAACACCAGAACGTAGGAGCCTGAGTAACGATAGTGCTGTGGCAAGTGGGTCACAACCATCTAGAAAAATAGGTAAAATTATAATAGATATATGCAATTTCTATAACTTGATCACGTCTCCAAGTTGACCAACTAATTTACACTGGTTTTAATGTATTATATTTAACGAATAGGTCATCTGAGTTATGTTTCTATAGAAGTAAAACCTTTACTAACCCTCTACAAGAACAGCTCAATGTAAATAAACGAAATAATAGATATAAATATTTGGTTTTTCTAGAGCATCTTACAACCTTAAGACGAATAGGAATTCCTAAAGCAAGCGCCATGTCCCCAAGAAAGAAAACACTTTATCAAGAGTTAACTAAATGTAAGCGGGTTGCATTCTTTAGCCTAAATTTAAGGTATATAAACTAAACAAATTGTGAAGAACCCTGCAAGTTCTGTAAGTGGCATAGACCAACGTACGAGGTTCGCTGTTTCAGTCTGAATAGTACGTAAGTTTAGTTAAGCTGTACAAAAATCATTGTGCTATTAGAATAAAGTGACCATCAAAAGCCACCATTTTTATTTCTCTGTCCAACAGAAAATACGAACATAAAACAAATACACAAAATACATAGGTATAATTTAAAATATATGCACTTGTCTTATTTGCAATTTAACATTTTTCGGGGTAATAAATGTTCACCAAGAAGCAATGTTAAACTAATTTTTAGTAAACCTCGATACGAATTATTGTATTGTATATATTTTATTAATATTCCTGAGGTAGTTTATATAAAATTAGTTTAATTAAATATTGATGGAAAAATTTCATCAAAATAAAATTTTGAATAAATTTAAAAAGCGCGCGTTGCCACTTGGTGTAGCGCACCAATATCAGAGGGCGCTTTTATCAACAACCTTCAAAAGTTGCCTTATGTCACTTCTTCCTTTGGGTATGTTCTGTGCTAGTAATTGACATCTACTGTGACAGAACCATTTAAACAAAAATGACAAATGAGCATATGTCAACAACAGCAATACCTAGGCCGCCTTCGCAACTAGTGAAATTAATTTAAAATGTCAGGTTTGATTTATATTATATTTATTCCAAATTTTGGTGTGAAATTTTCTTACCGAATACCACACGAGCGTAAATTATTCCTGCAAATTTTTTTTCGGTCACGAATATTTTAAGAAAATTATCCCTCGTCTTCGACTCGGGATAATTTTCAAAATATTCGTGGCCTCAAAAAAATTTCCGGAAATAATTTAAGCTCTTGTGATATTATAAGTGAAAATTCTAAATTGAGTTTTCAACACATCTTCACGTTTTCGAGTCCCCTGGACCCAAAATAGTATATTGTGTATCTAGGACGAAAAGCGTGACATTCCCAGACGACTGTGAAGAATATTGTTCGGCGAGGCAAAAGCCGAGCCCAACAACACAGGAGTCTGGGAATGTGCTTTTCGTCCAAGATGCACATACTATTTTTCCGCCGATCGATACGAGTAATTAAAAAAATTAGGAAATAGTACTCGACTATTCCCTGTTTATGCCGGGAAAATTATTCCTGTACAGTTGTATTGTAAATTACTTAGCAACGGCTGATGTAATGGAATGTTTGACTTTGCTCAACAAAATGTTGTCAATAATGTGACAGTTCTAGTACGATTGGCGGAAAAACATATTTTTGTTCATTGGTCTGTGTTTCTGGTTTTTATTTTCAAAAAAAGTACGAAAAATCAGAGTAAAATTAAATCATATTTAATTTAATTAAATCGTATAATTTTAAATCACAACAACCCCGCCAGAGGAAATGCACCCTATTCTACACCTATTTCGGTATAATCTATTTATTTAAAAAGTAAGAAATTCTTGGGTATTACGCCATTTCCTTTATTTTGACTTGCCATATTGTTTGGATTATTTCTTGCGTAAAGAATTAAATAAATGGAATTCTTTTACCAATTTTCTTCTAAAAATCAAATTTTCCTCTGTTCGGGAAATGCCGTTTAAACTTTTACATTTTGTATTAGTTGATTTTTAATAGCGCCCTTTGAGGATACCTCGAAGTCTCGAGCCAAACTCATTCACGGAGTGTAACTTTACTTTCTACTATAACATACAGAGTGGCCCCGAAAAATATTTTGGACGCAATGTGATCAGTGGCGTAACTACTGAGGGGGCAAAGGCCCCAGGGCCCTGAACTTCAAGGGGCCCAACTGGCCTCCATAAGTTTAAAGCCCGGCTGGTCCAAACTCGGTCCCGTATAAAGTTTCAATGAATTCGAGAAAAACACTCGCTATTGTTCATTTTGCCCTGATGTTTCTGTTTATAAATTTTAAAAAAAAATTGAAAAATGATAACCAAAAATGCTTTGGCAAGAATAGGACTTACACTTGGCAATTAAGGGGCCCGGTGAAGATCACGGCCCCCTTGCCCAAAATTTGAAGTTACGCCACTAAATGTGATCAGGGGTTCTTACCAGTGAACATTTCGGTTTATTCTTCGGGGCATTCTTTAAACTTTCTCACGCGTGCAAAAAAATAGCACTTTAGCTATTCATTGTATAAATAACTATTATGTGCTATCGATCAATATTAGGCGTTTTCTAGACTTAATTTTTAGGCGCAAAGCTAGTCTTTTTCGCCCTCCGGCAATAAATATCCTATTCGCCCGCTACATGATGTTAGCGGGCGTAAAAGAATTTTATCACCCGCTGATTTCATTTTAGCGGGCGAAATAGATATTCATGCATTAAGAGAGATATGGATAGGTATGTTTTATCCCCAAGTTTCACATGGTTACACCGAGGGCCTCTGGACGAAGGTAAAGAACATGAATATCTCCCGTGGTGCATACAATATTTTATTTACTAGCATATTAGTAAAAATAATACATTTAAAAATGCCATTAAGTAACATTTAAAATAAGAATATGTAAGTAACATAATGGATTGCCTCATTGTATGGTTGCTAACACATTGTGTGTGGTTGCATGGTTACCATGAGATTGCGAGAAAAATAATTTAAAAAATCCCTTGGGAGTTATAAGCAGCTTTTCATATTTTGTATCTATGACGAAAATGAACAATATCATATTGCGAGTAAATAAAATAAGTTTTCGCTTGCTGACTTCATTTTAGCAGGCAAAAAAGAATTTTTCCGCCCGCTGACGTCATTTTAGTTATTATTTGCAAACACCTATTAATGAAAACTGTACCTAAGTACAAAGGTACTATTCAGCTACAATAATTGTAATAATTGTTATGTTCATTCACTATGTTTTATATAATGTGAATCTGCCTTTTTAAAAGTTGGATCGTACATAAAGTTTTGTATCGTGTTATAGCCCTCGGTGCTCCTCCGCACCTCGAGCTATAACTTTCAGGCCGCGGGAAAAAACGCCTGTTTTATGCCGTCGATACATAAATAACTATTTAGATACTAAATAGAGCATGCGACTAAAATAAACTAAACAAAGGACTATGGGAAGTAAAGGTTCTATTCCAGGAACGTATTTTTATGATTCCCGCAGTAGGGTACCTACAAAATTGAGCCCCCCCCCCCCTCCTACATTTATGCATTTATTTCTTTGCTATCTCTGACGTCTAATTTTTATATTTTAAAAAGTACGTTTCAGGTTTACTTCTTCTCCTCGCGTTTGTAATTTGGTAATTGAATGGTTATTTTAATTATGCTTATTGACTCGGGAAGCCCTAAATGACAGCTCATTCTCCATTATCTTTGATCTATGAAGGTACGGCCAGAAGAGCTAAAAAACGCTATGGTTTTTCTTCGTAAGCCAAGTTTATTTTCAAAAGGAAAAAAAACAAAGAGCATAAAAAAGCGTTTAAAAACCACAACACCTTCAAACAATTATTTTATACAAATCTTAAAAAAGACAATACGGATAAAAATTGAACTTCAACTGTAGTTTACCATATACATTGCAACAACTGCAATGCCGATTGTATAGGACAGACAAACCAATTATTAGTAGCTTCAGCGTACTTATGCGAACGTTTTGTCCGTCCGTCCGTCTGTCTGGATCGCCTGTAACTTTCGAACGGCTACAGATATCGAAATTTTGAAAGGGGGCAAAGTTGTTGCTAAGGTCCCGAGCACCTTCATGCGCTATTTGGTTTTGGCGAAAGGTGGCGATTTTCCACTTTGCAAAATTTCCAAGCATTGTAGCACAGTGGCGGCTTGTCCACTTGGCGCAATCTACAGAAGTTCGGTGGTCACGTTTTGAACTACACATTCTGGGTGCACTATAATACTTAATGTTTTCGCAGTGCTGAAGCTACTCTTTAGACCTGTACTTGAGCAGTTTATTTTAAAAAGACTAGCCCAAACACACTCAATAAAAACAAAAATGTTAACCCCAAATAAACCAAATACAACAAATTTAGAATGGTTTTTCCCAAACAAAACTCAAAGCTCAATTAATTAATTACAAAACAGCTTTTTCTATTTTTATTTTTTGGAAAATAGCATTTCTTTTAAGAAAAATTCTACATCATGTGTGAGTTGTGCGGAGCTGAAAAATGTAAATCAAGCCTTTAACCTGGTTTTAAAAATGACCACAAACAACCACGTTCACTCAAAAAAAAACTTCCAATACGCATTTATTGTATTTTTTGTATGCAAAAATGTGTTAGTTGTTTAATCACTAACCTTTGAAGTTGGTGAGTCACATATTTGAGAAAATTTTTATCTGTACGTCTATTCAATTTTTAAACACTTTGTGTATCAGATACCATGTAATTTTAACTTATTAGTTTTGATGAAGCCAAGAAAAGTGGCGAAATGTCATTTTTTAACAATTAAAACAATTTGAACTGCTTCAAATTTAAATTCTTAAAAAATATGGAAGAAAAATCTATACAATTTCCGTTTCTACAGATGAAACTTCTTAAATATTTCTTGCAACTTTATGGGGCGACAGTAAACTTGATCTTCGAAATCCTATACTATATTTTGAGAATGACACCACTTCAAAATTCGCGCAACTGAAGTCATGAGTGTTCGACTCCATTCACAATCACATTAATTTTAATAATAATATCGTAGATGACCTAAACAAACCTTTTGACGCACTGCGGAGTCTTGCGGGTATAGGTACGCCACTGGAGTTCCACCGTTTGATTGGTGATAACTTCTAAGAATTTCATTGTTCAACATTGCAGATTTGAATATGCTTAATGTCTTAGTTTCTAAAATTCTTAATAATGACAACAAACCATTATCTGTACAAGGTGGATTCTTTTTATTCTCGAGATAAATAAATAAAAACAATTACCTAGTGCATCTATAAATTAACTTATTAATACACGTTCATTTTCATAAGCTGACATAAATTTAAAAAAATAAGAAAATATAGGTACATACACGTTTGATTTAAATGAGAAAAATTCGATTTCAATCAATAAAACTCGATTATTTAATTTTTGAAGAATATCACCTTCAAAAGATTTTAAGCAACTGCTGCCATTTCAATATTAAGGGTTTTTATAGACAATATAAACAGAAGAACGTGACAATTCTTTGAAACACCAAAATACTGTACTCTTTTTCATCATCTTCTGACATGTATCTTTCAGCATTAGGTACATATGTCCAAAATATACTGTGCTTTGATAAACCGAATTTTATAAACACTTCTCATATTGCCTTTAGATCACAATAAATATTTAAAAGTATAAAAATATACAATAAAAATCACTATAGTAGTTAATAAAAAAATAGGATATAGTATCTCTTTGATCATGGTACTCATCTACTTCGATAATAACCAACAATCAAGCATAATTGAGAAAAAACTATTTACATATAACCAAATAACAAAAAACAACCACAAATTAAGACATATAAATTGCTCTCTTATTCATAGTGGATGAATCACGACTTCTCCACACAAACCAGAAATGATATATCAAATCCACCAACTCTTTTAAGCTCGTGACATTATTTTATTCTTCCATGCGAAAAAAAGACGATTCACATAATAAAACATGATAATGTCGATTTAGTGCGAGACATTCTGAGGTCATGAGGTTAAACTTTCCGCCCAATTTTATTTGGGTTGAAACTTTTACGTATGTCAACATCTCGCAACGGAAAATTTATCGCTTGGAATAAAAAAAAAGGAACTACTAGTTCCACAAAACGCCATGCTCGCGCTGTGTACATCATGGACTGGGGTAGTTGCCCTTTGGTATTTTTAATTAGGTACCTGTTTTCGCGGGAGGCCCGCGTCGGGTGTACGTTAAAAGCGTATTAGAAAATGTGAATCATAACATGGCGTAACTGTATTTCACTCGCCCAACCCATGTCGTTTCCAATCCTGTTGCGATTTCTGAGGAATTGAACGGGTAATTAACAGTCGCTGCTACTGCGATTGTAACGACAATTATAATTTATCGCAATCACATGTCCATCCGTAATGACTAATCGCATTTATAACAAGAAACCAATTTGTCCCACTTGTAAAGCTACACGGAATTATAATTAAAATTCAGTTTATTAGCCACTCGTTAATGCTTACTAAACAAGAGAATTAAAGGAAGAGATATATAAGTGTGATTTTGCACAGAATTCAATAGGACATTCTAGATGGGTCGACTTAATGACACTTGGTATAAAGAAAGCTACCTGGTATTTGCTTGACATCCTTGAACTGACGTGATATAAACACAAACGTTTAGATATTTTTATCCTCCTCTAATAAATAATAGTACTGAATGAATGAAACAAGAAGCACGATATGTAATGCGACTTCAGTTCAAAGATCCGTAAACAATATATTATTTACATGTCTTTAGACATCATAAATGCAACACGCAACATGTAATTATTAAGCATATTTACTATTCATGGGTAGGTCAAAACTCATCGCTTATAGAATTCCCAAACAACTGTTTTTGGTTCTGCATTTTATCCAAATTCGGTCTTATCGCAACCACCTGTGCGAAATTATGTTGGTAAAAATTCGTTCCAGTGACCGTGAATCAGTTTGGTGGGATTCATTTTTGATATATAGTTTATTATGTTACGTTGTTCTGTTTAATGTTCTTTACCCTTAAATTTAATGACCATACTTATGAATCAATTATAACACGAATTATGTATTTGATTTGTTAATCTAAGTTGGGAAACGAAACCAAACCACATTTCAGGGATTAACTGCTAGGGTAGCCACATTCGTTACTAATTTTGCTCAGTTTTTTACATTAAAAATTATTCTTTTTCCTATGGATAGCTATTTATGTAGCAAGTACATAATATAAGCCTTTATTGGACGAGCCTCGTTTATGGCCGAGTGAAATTGCGCGCGAGTCAATTAAGTTTGATTATGTACGAGTTAGGTACAAAAACGTCCACTTCTAATAATAGTTGAATAAATTTGACGTTTATTCTATGACAGAAAAATTTGTATATAGTTAGCATGAAAAACTTAATATGTCTCACGACGAGCTTATTTTTTAACACATTTTTAATGGTGATACTTGAGTTCAATTTACTTTATCATTACAGAAAGTACCACTTTACCGACTCGAAACAAAAACATAAAACCAGGTCGTTATGGTACAGTCGAACATAAAAACTTATTAAATTATCACTAAAAAGAGTATGGCTTTAGTGTATAATTATTGACGCTGTTATAAACTACTAGATTTTTTTTTCATAATCTACAAACAATTTGCATCTTTTATCCTACATTATATCATATTACAAGCAAACGCGTGCTTTCTTTGCCTACATAAATTTTTAATATAACAAACTATACCACTTAAAAAATAATTATCTTATTTATGAAACGCTCTAGCAGTTCTGTTTCATGTAACAGACACGCACATTTTAGTTTATTTTTCCAATATCTAATAGTCATTCGTCGAAACTTAGTTTTTCAAGTGGCAATTATAAACATACGGTGGTGTTTTTTCATAAAAATTAATCCATCACTACAGTGTAAAATAAAATATCATGACCAATATTCTCATATCTATTTTTCAATACCCAGAATTGTTAATAATGTAAATATAAAAGTTGCTACAGCAAAAGAGTAGTATAAAAATGCCACAGCCGTATCCAACTATAAGAGTTAGTTGTACACCTAGTTTTGAAAGTCATACTTTAAAAGAGGGACTTTTTTGCACAGTGATCTCTAATAACTCGAAATTTGGTCGAAAAGTACTTCCAAATTTACAACTATCAAATTGATCATTCACAATTTCAAAAGATAGTTAAAAAAGTGTACATTTTTAAATAATTTTTCGTTAAAAAAGTGATACTTCACGATTTTTCGTTTAAAAAAGAAGACTTTCGTGATCACTATGCAAAAAATATAATAGCTGAACTGTATCATACCTAAAGCATACGAACCGTTAATAATAATGTAAAAATAAAAAAATTGCTACGTATATTTAAACACGATCTACTGAAAATAAAACGTACACGCATTACTCAGATTACATAACAAAAATTGACATACCTCTGATCGCCACAACACTTGCAATGACAAAAATAAGCAAAATAGTACAAGGGCTAAACGGTGAATTATGAATAATAGATACGGTAGAGCGAGGGGATGAAGAGAATGGTTGTCCAATAAAAATTGATAAAAGTGAACAGAAGTGTGACGTATATCGACGACAACATCCATAAAAGTGGTGAAAATATAATAGTTGGCCTGACCAACAAAATATTAATGTGGAACGTCTTGCACCACATTTCATCACTTAACTTTTTTGCTGATGAATAATTCAGCGGGTAGCTCATAATTTACCTTGAATTGAGAACTTCAGAAATTTACGTATTACTGCATTAGCCTGTAGTAACGACGCCTACCGCCCACTCATATTTACATTCCTTGCATGGTTTACGCCAAATGGTAACGAAATGCTATTGATTTTTTCAACTCAACAATTTTTCCTAAAATATGTATCAGATAGCAATAGAAAAATATATTAACTTCAAAATAACAATAACACTTTTATGTATAGCACTAAATACTATCACTGTTGTTATTACTAAAGTGTTTGTTTGTTTATTAACGGACAAGGTCTAGACATGCGTAAATTATGATCAAAAATTATTTTCATCTAGATGGCTATGGAATAGTTCCTAATTTATGAATGCAACTACGTCTATACTTAAATGTCAAACTTGACATTTTATTTTTAAGTGACAGTTGCATTCATAAATTAGAAATTATTCCATAGTCACACTAGATGAAAATGATTTTTGATCATACTATATCTATTAGTATTGCGACTGTATTCACTACTACATTTAAAAAAAAACTATGGCTATCAAATTATTACAAAATTCAATTAAGCCTAAACTATAATCATTTTAACGCTATAATTGTAATATAATCAATGCTACCGTGTACGTCCTATATTTGACTACAAATGTAGAGACACAACCATTTAAGTGGCTTATTATAGAACAGGAGTCTATTTCAGGCCTTCACAATAAAAAACTTTGCCGGGAAATTACAACGTCAACATTTTTTGTCGGTATGCAACATGTGAGTAATCGCAGATGTATTTAGTTAAAACCAGGAACTGCTTATTCCTATTCATGTCCCTTTCTCTCATCGTCTATTTTTGACATTTTAAACAAGTGAAATTTCAGGTTTACTTCTAAATATTGTATAAACTTATTCAATATTGTATTGTACAAATCTAGGAATCTACATTCATTTTATAAATACAAACACACGTTGGTGGGGCGCTTCTTAAGAGTGAAAAAATAGTTCCGCAACGTATTTAGATCATAAATATATTACTATAAATTATTGAATGATAAAAATATGGCTACTTATAGGCAGTAATATTAATAATAAAAACTATAAGATTAGCCAAATTTTAAAAATGCAATAGCACTTCTAAATGCAAATGCAAGAAAAGTTAATGACGTCACTGACTGACAATATATATATTTTTTCTAAATATTCAACTTTGGAACGCAAGATAAAACACTTGTAAAGAGCTTTACACGGAACTTCCCTCGCAAGTGCGGTCCGCAACGATAGCTACACATTTCTATCTCTTTTATGATGTTCACCCTGTATATGTTCGGTCCTATTTTCATCAAGGATAACAACCTGAGTCTCGCGGCCTAGATGGCTTTTCTCTCGTGGATTATTTGTAATACACAACACACTTGTACCATAAATAACTATTTTGAGCTATACCGCCAACAGACACACAGACAGACGAACAAACGGACGGATGGAATTGAAGAAGTATGTTTTTCGTCATCTAGGGACGATGCCACAGCTTAGTATACAAATCATTAGGATTCTAGGGCAATAGAAGCTATGAGATGTTTAGCGGGCTTGGCGCGCTTTTGTTAAGTTTTTCAAAGAGCATCACAATATAAATTAGTCTATTAGTAGCAATAAAAGTAAAAATTACTAACAATTAGTAGGAGTGATTATTAAGGCATTTAAGCACATGTAGGTAGCGGCAGCAGGTGTATTTGTTTACAAGTATCTTTCTCCATGAACATAAAAATGTATATCGATGCATGTTAGCAACAATCAGTAGCTTACAATACATTTAGACGAATGTGCTTCCTTGTAGCTCATCACGAAAATGTCAAGAATTTCTCGCATAAAGCGACATTACAGAGGCTTGCATTGATGGGTTAGCGATAACCGATAATTTATTATTCTATCAATGGCACCCCACGCTCCGTGCATACAGTCGGTACCTACGTCAATATGAAAGCTGCATATCCGCGTTTAATAACTGAGCATGTGCACGGCCGAGAGTTTACAATAAATTATAATTAAGTAGCCACCTACAATTGCTGCTGGCAATAACTTATTCACCTAAGAGAAACTCGCAACAGGTTATGTATCGAACAATGCAGTAACACGTTTGGACCCTCTGGCGTTAAATTGGGCAATTACTGAAATGTTATTGTTCTCTAAGCAAGGGTCACCAACGTGTTCTAAATATTGGGAGCAGGCTAGTTACATACGTAATAAACATTCAGTATAAGTACTACACTTCACAATATATTTAAATCAAACATTACACAAATGGACTAGATAGTTTAGAACGATCATGTATATACTATGGTAAAAACCATAATATTAATAGTTACGAAGTTGATTGAGGACAATTAATTAATATACAACACAACACATGCAACATGTGTTGATCGGGAACCAGGTACGGAAATTCAGACGGATAAAAGCACAATACAGCCAACAAATGAATACCAATACGTATCTGGAAATATTACATGACTCCTTGAAAGAACATGGAAATGGAAACCCAGAAGTTGAAGAAAACAAGAACGTAAATCATGCAATGCAGAAACTCAGAAAGCACCAAGAGAGATCGAAGAAGAAGATTTCCAGATACACGACGGTGGAAGCTACGAGGCGAACACCATGAAACTAATATAAAAATTTGCTATCGTCCAATAGATCAAATTGCCAGTAAACAATGATATATTATACTAAAGTTACCGAACAGATGCAGTAGAAGCCTCTACCACAAAATGAGGTAAGATAGGTAAGATGGTAGTATAACCTACGAAAAGCCAGAGAAAGGGCACTAGATCACAATCACAATCGCGAGCAAATCTCATCTGGTTCAATTGGACTATTCCCTCAACTCGAACCGTTTTTGGCTCAAAAAAATTCTTCATTGGATATGCATATCGGCAGTAGAGTTATCAGTGCATATTGTAATGATATACACAGGGGTAAAAAAAAATCAATTTTAGAAAGGATTCAGGGAGTACAATAGTTGGATATAATCAAGATCTATTTAAATATGAATTGGGAATGTGAATAATTATGCAATTAGAAAGAAAAATAGAATTTATAATTGAGTGGAATATGGCTAATTGAGAAACAGATTGATTCAAACATAATATATTTAAAAAACAATTAAGGTTTGAAGGAAATGACAAATACCTACTTAATTGACGTAAATCATTATAAATAGTAGATAGAAATCAAATATTAGGAGATAGTGTAAAAAGTAGAAAAATGATATCGTTAAGCATTTTGTTTTTAATATTAGAAATAACAAATTTGAAAAAATGTAGCTGAACTAATTTTGGTGTAATTAAAAATATTAAAATAAACCCTATTTTGTAATAAGTAATGTTTGGATAATAAAAAGGGTTAAATACTAAATTGGCGTGGTGAGATAAAAATGAAATTTAATCGAAGAACAACTAAAGATATAACACTAATGAAGCTTACAAGTATGTGGTAAAAAACTGGTGGAAAAGCAGAATTAATCTACAAATGTGAATAAATGAAGTAAAATACTATAAGTCAAGTTTATTGGAGAATTACATTTGACATCATATATTAATCGAATTGGATTACGTCAAACTGTTTCGTGTTAAGGGAGGGTTCAAAAGGAAGATCATCGATTGAGGAGGCACGTTTCAGGAAGTTGTCAGATGCGGTGTTGGAATTAGGTGGATTCAGATTTGGTCTGTTTGGTTACATGCTGTAGGGGAAGTTTGCGTCACTAGTTCAGGACAGTTTGGAAATCTTGTCTGTCAGTGGAACCTTTTGTTGCGAAAAGGTACTTAAGAGGTTGGATTCGTAGGCAGAAGGGAGCAGGTTGGTCGACATCCAGAACATTGTTGAGTTCGAGTGAAAGGTGAGTGATATTGAGTAGTAAAGTAATTACTAGAAAAGCAAATAAAGACTTATAAAGGTGAATTAGTTATTAAAGAATTACTTACTGTTTTAATATTGTTGTGTACTAGGGAAACGATCTTGTATTTGTCATTTAATTTTCAAATCTGTTTGACATATCATTTGACAGAAGTTATTTTGACTTATAAAATAAAATTAAAAATCAGAACTTCCGATTTCAGAAATAAGCAATCTAGATAAAAGGAATCCACCCCTGATTTTTCAGGAGCTAGCACAAATAATAATTATTGATATTCAAATCATAAATAGGGCAATTTTAAATTGATAAAATAAAAATATAATTCATAGACAGATTAATATCACTATACGTGAAGGTCTAGCAATATATTCCAAAACAATTTGTTTATTTACGCTACTATACACAAATAGATCTGAGGTCTATAATTATGTCGTCAATGTAAATTATTGCTTGAGGGAAACCCAATTTACAATAAAAAGATATATTTAAACATACTCATTGTTGTTTTAAAATGTTATCTTAATAACGTGCAGATAGGAGTGTCCCATACATGGTAATTTACACAGAAAAAGGGTAAGCCAGTTGGTCTACGTATTTGTTTTGCTAGGAATTTCAATCAATATGCACTTACATATTGTATTAGTTAAGTATTTAAGCAAAAACTAGAGCGAACTCAGTCCCGTTATGTCCGAGGCTACCGTCCTTAGGTGACATAGCAATAATGACGCGCATTTACAATACACACCCACGCCGATAATAAATAATTTTTAGCAATTAGTTTTTAAAGGCATCTGAAGGTGACTTGCACAAAACAATCGCAATTATTTACAGTAATTTGCCAAAGAACAGTAAACGGTTTAACGGTTCCAATTAAATATTATTGTCTTTGATAAGCAAAAATTTACTGTTACCAAAAGTATATAAAGCGACAACATAGCTACGAGTATTTAGAAAATAAGATGGCATGTATGACAGTTAGCTAATGTAGTATTGCAACTTTCAAACCAATTAACAATGCTGGTGTCGGTATGAATGAAATTCGATATGCACCACAACTTTTATTAGCCCAGTTTAGTGCACCATGAAGGTCAATTTGGGCGACAAAGATAATAGCAATAAATGAATGAAAAACACTCAGGTACTACATAACAGAATGTTTGCAAAAAGAAAAATCGCGTAATCAGTGAAAAAACAACACTTAAACGTTTTAGCATGTACGGCAAATTGTATATATTTATCCGGTTTCCATTATATTGCAGACCTAAACTTACTACACTCAATTTGAATTGTGGTGGTGCAGACGAAGCCTTATTCACACAGGGCAAATATTTTATATTAGCTTGCTGCTAGATTTTTTAAGTGTGAACAGTGCAGATTTAATTTGCGCTTAACATTAAGTATATGAACCAGTGTAATAAATATGTCATTAATTGAGACGAAGCAAGGCCTTTCTGTTCAATATCGACTGCGTGTTTGCATTAAATTATAGTGGATCGTAAACAAATAAATCAACAGGCTGCTGTCGCTCGCGAAGAGTAACTGCATATTAATTGCATGCAATATGCAAACTAGAAACTTACTTAATCCAACTGATCCTGCAAATCGCGCCACATACACTCGACCAAATAAGCCGCACATCAGAAATCGGCAGGAATCAATACAATCGCCACACTGATGGAAACGTAATTAAATAAAGACAAACATTCAATCGAACCAATAAAACATGCCACAAGAAGCAATCTTACGTGTAGTAAAGTTAACGAATTAATAACGATGATAACGCCTTTCTGCTAGTTATTGTAATATACACCGCAGCAATAAATGTGCTAACACAATTATATCTTACTGCCATTACGTGCTTCATTATTATTAATGCAAACGCCTGCACTGGACATTACTGGAAAAGAAATACAGTCATGTACATTCATGCACGTCTGCCGCAAGAAAACCGAATGTAACTGTTTATCTCCATCTATTAGTCAATTTGCACTGGATAAAACAGAATTAAACAAAATGGGACCAACTTAATGCCAATAATTCTAATCAACATGAAATCTTGATAATAGAAATCAGCCCACACCTAACGGCACAAGGACTGATTATGATAACTTATTTAGCAGCTTCAATAAATTACTGAGCACTTGTTGAAAGCACTTTCTAATCAGCAATATTAACTTGATTATGAACGATGTCACTACTGTGCCAAGGACGCAAATAGTATATTAAAGTATGAGTGGATAACAAGGTCTTTAAAACACGCGCGAGTTTTCGAGCACGACGGCGTAGCCGGAGTGCTCGAAATAGAGCAAGTGTTTTAAAGACCAGTTATCCACGAATACTTTACGCTATTTTTTATTATACCTCCAATACTGGAAATAAATTACGCACTAAAAACTTAGAAATAATTTTTGTCGTGATAAATCGAGAGGGCATATTACTATTGTTACTATAGTTACGAGAATTATTTACGTTTTTGTCGCGTCCATGTCCGTTGTTGTATTCAGTCGTTTCCTTGACAACCTTTAAAGCTCGGCGAGCTTTAATCGCCTGTATTCGCACGCTCAGGCGTGCTTTAAACGGCGATTCTGATGCAGGTATAATAAAAAATATACAAATTCGTTCTGTATTATCCAGTGGCGCGACTATTGATATTACTATAAGAAAAACAATCACTAAATCTGTACTATACACTATAAACAAAGGGACTTATGATTTTACACATATTTGGGTTATTTTGCTTACAGTAGATCTCGTTTATAACGACGGCTAAGGGACCGGAAGAATTCGGTTGTTATATCCGTAGGCCGCTATAAACAAACACGCTATAAAGAAAGACAAACGACGTCAATTGATAGAAAGAATTAAGCATTACACATGTATTATTAAACTTAAACATGAAATGCATTAATTTGGTTTTTCTACATAGTTGTTTGCTTACAAAAAAGTTAAGCTTCGTATGTATTTCTCAGGGCCGTAACTAGGTATAGGCCGAGTAGGCCCCCGCCTACAGGCGCAAGTGACAAGGAGCGCCAAAATTGCACTGAAAAAATTTCTTTCGTACTAATAAAAAATAAATAAGCAATTGGCCAATTTGCAAATAAATTAATTTGTAATATTAACGATTTAAATCCAAATATTGCTAATTATAATAATGCGAATTGCGCCCAATCTGGTCGATACATTACCTTGCCTTGTACAATTTGCAAAGGAAATGTTATACGTCTACGAGATTTATTTTATAGTTCTCACCTATATCAATCAAAACATTTGAATTATTAGCTTGTTAACCCACCGTAGGTGGCCTTATTCTAATTAAAAAAAAGTTTCCAATTTTAAAACAATGTAATACAGCAGTGGCGACAAACTAATTTAAATTTTTAACAACTGTTGGGGCTGGTAGTTCAGTGGTAAGCATCGTGACTTCTGATCTAAGGGTCGCGAGTTCGATTCCAGGTGCCTGTGAGGTTTTTAAAACTAAAAAAAGATGCGCATGAAAACCCCTACAGAATGCCATCATTCGGAAGTGACGTAAAGCCGTGGATCCCATGCTACTACTATGTGTAGCATGTAAAAGATTTCTTGGTAAGGTTGGAACTCTTTGGTCTTGGTAAAATTCGAAGGACTCTGACCATATGATCAAAGCAGTCGACATCTAAAGTACCTGGTACTCCGCTTGCCTAGACCCCCCTTTTCCATAACAAACAAACATTCACTGCACCGGGCGCATCGCTGATACAGTCACTCATTGCAACAATCAGCAGAATACCACAGACCGATTTTATTTAATAATATGTAATTATTTGTTTATATTGTATTATTTTAACATATTGATATGTCTTGACTAGCTTTTGAAGGCACCACATATGTGATCTTATTGTAATTAAAATAATTTTTGCATTTTTAAAATAAAAAAGTTAAATGTTTTCAACGTCTTTATTTAATACAGAAAGCGCGCTGCAAGAAAAACAACTTTTGCTAGATCGAATTATGGTTGAAGTCTTGAAAGTTCTCTAAAAAACAGGTAAAAAACACCTTAATGCTGCTAATAATATAGAAACACTTAGTAAGGCGAATTACATGAATTTGAAATTATAAATGACGCAGTGGCGTTCCGATTTTGGGTGCACCATATGTTTATATATAGGGATTTGTAAAATGTTCTGCTGACTACATAATAATATGTACTTTTTTTTATTAAAATTGTTTTCTAATCTTGTTTTCTGTTCTCATTTTATTTGTGTTGTATTTTCTTATTTTAGCATTTAGTTGTTAATTTAAAAATGTTTGAATAAAAAAGTTAATTTATTTTTGAATACCTACCTGTTTGTTTGAGTACATTACATTGTATATTCGGAGATAAATGTAGAAGTCATACAGTATCATTAGTATTTTATGTCACATATATCATTTTTGTACTGAGGGGCGCAAAGATGTTGGCTTGCCTACAATAAAAATTTGCCTAGTTACGGCCTTGGTATTTCTAGTACCTGGGAGCGTTCTGGATTTTTTCGACTGCTCGTCCTTATATGCGATATATTGTAGCATATGTCAATCCAGTTTTCGGTTGCTATATCAGTTCCGATGTCATAATAAGCGATACGCCCAGTGTATTTAATATAGACTCTGGACGGGACTAGAAATGTTTGCCTTATATATAACCGAAGTCGCTACATCCGACGTCGTTATATCTACTTTGCAAATATAAGTACAAACAATACCTACTACAGGTACCGCGACGTGAAATATGAAAAAAAAATATATCAAGCGGAATTGTCTTCGATAATTAATCAAATACTGCACAATACTATTGCCACTTTAACGAATTACAGTATATATCAATTATAACGTCATCGGATATAGCGACATATCGGTTATAAAGGCGAAAATTTAGGATCCTAGCTAGAATCTATACTAAATAAATACATTGTGAACATATCGCTTATTACGACAGCGGATATTGCGACTGAACTGATACAGCGACCAAACATCGAGCTGAAATTTCGTACAATTTATCGTATATAACAACCAGCAGTGGAAAAATTACAGAAAGCTCCAGAGGTATTCCCGAATTTTGCGGAAACGATCAAAGAAGCGTGATGGCTGATATTTCTGTTAAGTTTTTAATGTACCCTCGAACTGTGAACACCTAAACAATAGCCATGTTAACGCCAAAAACCTTTTACCATCGAGAAAAAGGCTGCAATTATTTCGAGTTTAGAAGCCGGAGAGCCGAATGTTTCTATATCTACGGAACATGTAAGTAAATACAGTATACACATTTGGTACCAAAAGACCAATTTTAACAATATCTACGTCCAAATTAATAACTATGATGCCGAGCGTCAATAAGAAAAACATTTAGAATTATTCGAAATTATTTCAAATTCAATCAAGATTCGTTCGAAAGTCCGCCATATAAAAGTTAGAAAGTATAACAGAAGCCAAATTTTTGGAAATCAAACAATTATGTAGACAAACCCAACTTACTTTTTTTAAGTTAATAATCCATACGTAATTTGTGTTATGTGATTCTTTCTATCAATAGGTACATTTTGTTTTTCTTTATTTATAGTGTGTTGGTTTCTGTTTATAGCGAGTTACGGGTATAACACCTGAATTCTTCCAGTATCTTGGCTGTCGTTATAATCGATATCCGCTGTATTTACAGATGTGTACAAACGTTTGAACTTCACACTACCACAACCAATTTTTGCTTTTCTAAAAAGAACAATTTGTTCTGCCAGTTACAGTGATGTGGAAATGTCAGGTTTTTTCCTTCAAGTATGAGCATTTTTGAAAAGCAAGAGAAAAAGTTAAACGTAGTAGCAAGCCATGAAAGATTATGTGTACTTTCACGAAGTTTTAAAAAAAAAATTCTTTCTCCGAAGGTTTTATGTACTACTTCTAACTCCACCGCTTAGGAGTGTATCGGGCTCTCTTCTAACTCTTCTTCAAACTTAATTTAGGTATACGATGGTCTTCTATTCTGTCCACATGGTTTCTAAATTTGCGTATTTTGATTAATGGCACCGTGTATAGTGTGGCTCTAATTCCATCATTATCGATTCTATCAGCTCTTGTGTAACAACCTTCAACTGCTCCTAAGACACATGAATATCACGCCCTTTGGTTTTCACAACCCACGTGTCACTTCCGTACAGCATTATTGACTATGCCATTGTCTGATAAGAGCGGTATTTTTGTTTCTTTTCTACATTTGTTGTGTAGGGTTCTTTTGATTGTTCCATATAGTCATACATACAGAGATACTGTTACTTGTGGTTTTAGTTCCCACGTTAATATACCTGTTATACCCTAAATCGCAGCCAAGCTAATTGAAGTGGCTGGTTAATTCCACAGTATGGTCATGAATACAGATTGGTCCTCAGATTATCTTTTCCATTAAAAGCCAGGGATTTGATCTTTTGAAGAGAAACAACCAGATCACATTTTCGCAGATTTGGAATTGCCGGTGGCATATTGCTTGAACCAAAATATCAGAAACCAAGCTGGTTAGCTAGGTACAATAGTTAATCGAAGATAGAAAAACATTTTGTAGTAGTACTCGGATATAGCAAACTCGTGATATAACAAACGTTCGCTTATATAGAACAAAAATGAAAGTCCCGACCAAACCCAATGCTTTTTCGTGTAGTATTCAGCGAACACATTTATAGCGAATGCTCGGGTATAACGAACGAATTTACGAGGAAAAATTAAGAAAGCGTTCGGTTATAACGAACTAAATCACAAATAAATACTACCTCATTGGTCATGCGGAACAAATAACATATCCCAGAATTTTGTCTTCTTCTAAAATTATATTTTTGTAAGCAAGGCTTCTTCTTATTATTATTATAAATCCTCTTTACTCGTAAGCGGAGAAGGTGGCTAGCCTTGCCCATTCAAACTGAAGAAGTTCCCGTATCATTATCAGGAGCTAACGACTACCACAGGTGTTAGCGTGGTAATCGTATGGAGTGCAAATGTTGAAACATATTAATACGAATACAGCAGATAATTTATTTAACAATAGAATTCCGGAATACCACGCCACGGTGCTTCGAGAATAGAATTTACACTTGAAGAAAACCTCAAAATTATAATTAACCTGGAAAAGGTCGGTCCAATAGTGAAATTTGCCACTTCAAAGTGGTGAAGTCAACCGCCGCTGCAATTAACAAGAATAAACAAAACATAATAGGGATGGCCGACTTAAATGTGTCTACTAAAATTAAAAACAAACTTATTACCTTATGCATAATTTTGTGTAGGCATTTTATAATACATACAAAAGGTTTTTCCCATTTAAACTTTCGCAAATAAAGGTTAAATTAAAATGTTTTTTGAAAGTTTGACTTTTAAAGCAAAGGGTCACTTATAACGAATATTTTTAAATTCCCCTTCAAATTCGCTATATCAGAGCTCTATTGTATATTAATGAAAGAATAGTAATAGCATCCTTTAATACTGAATATTAGTTAAGCGAACACGATAAACAATTATTTTAAAAACTACTGGACAATTTCAAATACGAAAAAATTATGAACTCGGTATAATAAAATAATCAGCAATTTTTATTTGCCTTAACTTTCTATATTGTTCATTGAAACAAGAGAGTTCTCGAATTATAAGAATGGCGATGAATCACCGTGTATGAGTTGCCATCCAAAGATCTGGAAATCATTCCGTAGTAAAAACGCCATATTTAACAGTAGGCGATGAAATCTGTGCGTCTTAATAGTTAATACTTAAAAGTTGTTTTGACATCTGGTCCAACAATTAAAACGCGGTGTTAATTTATGTCTACCTGTAAGCTCTGAGTCAACAGATGTCATAAACATAACGACTCTGTTGATTTTGATGATAGTTTTTTATGTTTAGTTATTTGAAAGCATAGTAAAAAAAGCCAGAATCATGTTGAAATTGGTACCCCCTCCCTTTGGCTCACTTTAGGTATATGTATATACTGTTCTAAGTAGATTGTAGATAACTTATTTCATTTGCATAATAGTATAATTATCAGTCTAAGACGAAAATTTCATACTTTTATTGCCTTTTTGTTGTCATTAACTCATTTATATACGTATCCCACAATACAGTATAGTCCAGTAAATTATAATGGACCTACTTCCCTACTTGTAATGGATTCCAGGCTAAGTTCCAACTAAAGTCATTTAAATCTATGTATATAAATAGAATCGGATATTATGGACCGGCTTATAATGGAATTTCGTATATAATGAACTTTCGCTTGTAATGGACTAAAAATTCACTCAAGTCCATTATATCCGAATCGTATTACGTTAGGGAAGAAAGTTGAAGAGACTTTTTCAGATGTCTTAAAACCTTTTCAAACCTTACAACCAAGGCTGTAGAGTCGCAGTCGGCGAGTCGGTATAAATCAGACGAATCCGATTCCAACTTTGCAAAAAATATAAACTATTTGAACTTACTATAACAAGGGGATCAAAAATATTCAGTTTTCAAAAATTTTTCAATTGGTGAAGATAAAAATCTTTTGTCTGTCAAGTACCCAAGTGATGATATATGTATGCAGCATAAAAATGAGCGCATATTCTGAAGGTGTCAGTGCTCCAAATAGAGCATTAAATGAAAAACATTTCAAATTACTAAAATATCAGAAATCGGAGTAGGATTTTTTATAGACTCCACAGCGCTGCTTGCAATATTTTCCGCAAGGCGATGGTGCAAGTGAAATTCATCATCAATTAAACAAAATATAAATTGTTTTCAACTTGTTTAAAAAAAACATGCCATGACAAATTACGAATTTTTAGTAAAGTATTTTTCAAACTTTTAATAAATATATTATTTTGCAAACTACAATTTAATTTTGTTTCCAACTTAAAAAAACAAATCCAGAAAGACACACTAATATTGATTGTTCCTTGAAGTCCATTATAAGCGAGGTCTACTATACTTTTTATAGAGTGATTATTCGCACTAGATATTAAGAGAACATGGTATGGAAAACTAGATCACCATGCACTCACGGTGACAAACATTTGCTGCAACAACGTTTAAATCAAGCCTTATTTGTTTATTACCGACATGACGTATTTTAAAAATGCCGATTAACAAATGAAAGGAGGCGAGGGAAAGATTTAGTAGAAAGTAATTAAAATGACGGATTGATTGAGTGCCACTCGTTGACACTTTTAATTATGTACATAAGCGTTACACAATAGTAATCGCAAATCATTTAAAAAATGCCTGTTTATCCGCAAACGTCACAAAAGTGACAACTTATGTGTCTTTATTGACAAGGTAAAAGTGTCACTTTATCTGCCTAAGCAGATAAAATAACAACTTTTGCGTACTTTATCTGCCTAAGCACACAAAATCGTTGCTCTCTTTCTTTCTTTCTATGTTTGTTCGGTATCTCCTCCGAAGATACTGGACCGATTAAATTGTATGATGGCTTAAAATTTTGCTAATTTTTAGACTTAGATCGTAGGCCGGTTTTTATTTTCAAAGAGTACTTGATCTCGTCAACGGCAGATAATATTATCTGCCGCTTGGCAATAAAGTGACAGTTTAGCATCATCAATCCAGCAGTATAATGCCATATTTTACTGCCGTTTGAAAAAAAAAGTGTTTATTTAAATAAACCTTTAAGCAGCGGATCGGAGCATCTGTCGCCGTGGGTTATGGTGTGACAGCTGCTGTGGCCGTGTGCTATTAGCTCGGGTGATTCAGTATGTTCATATATCATTACAGTAGCGCGTTATTTGAACAACAGAGGTTGGGGCAGGGGTACAGTGCTCGCCTGTCACGCGGGTGGCCTGGTTTCGATTCCCGGCCGATGCATCCCTTTTTTTTAAATTTATATTAATGAAATTTACTTGAATACGTTTGCGGATAAAATAATATATGTTATTCGGAGTAAAAGTGACTTTATGTGGCTTAGCTGAATTATTTGCCTCACTAACGTTCGGCTAAATAAACTTCAGCTTCGCCACATAGTGTATCACTTTTACTCCTAATAACATAATCTATATTATTCAGCAATTTCAAAACTGTCAGTTCGAACAACAAAAAAGTTAAACCCTCTTTTCGACGCCTCTGAACCGCTACTGAATAGTTGTAATGTCAACCGTAAACCGTAATGATGACTTATTGAGTCTTGTTGATGTAAAAATTTATACAAACAACATCGCCAGGGCTTTTGTTTTATAGTCAGTAGTTGTTTGCCTTAGGTTTACAAACGAATGTAGCAGACCACATAAAAATAAACAAAACAAAATTTATGTGCTTTCAAACACCTAACTAGCACCGCCTTACATTAATAGGTACAGAGGCAATAATTATAGATCAATTAACATAGCCACTTTAGTGTCTGAGGTTTTTGTTGCAAATTCAATCAAAGCAATTTTCTCTGGGACTTACCAGAGGTCTCGACCTTTCAGATAGCTATTAGTAAACTTTCCCTTTCGATTTTGAACCACAGTTATTAAACGTCACAATTTGATCGGCTAGATACATATAATGCAAGTACATGTCTTCCAAGCAGTCTCTAAGGAATTACATAGTTTGTATTATAAGAGGCCGTGTCAGAAAGTGAGAGAGAGAGATAACCGTGATGAATAATCAATCAATATTGGGCTTTTAAGTGAAATCACAGTTTCCCGTATATTTTAATACAACATGCTAAATTTTGCTTCTGCTTTCTATAAAGCAAAGAGAAATTATACGCAAGATAACTCTTCCCCAACCATGACCTACCATAACCTAATCATTAGGAAGTGGGCACAATGCACATAACTATTCCATTAAAGCCCAGCCGCAGTTTATTATTAGGTTGATAATTACTTCAATGTGCTAATTCAACACTTCGCAGGAAGAAACAATAATTTGATTCACTTCATAATTACTTGTGGTTTATTCAGGATGGCATCATCAAAGTGGGCGTAAAAATATGGTACGCATACAACTGTAATAACTACTTTATATTACTTCTGTATACGTATTAATACTGTGGTTATATTTAAACTACAACTGTATTGTGTACCGTAAAAAATGTATTCTCTGGATGAGCTTCAATATATGAGTTATATAAAGGCGGGTTATAAAGGCGGGTTCGCACCGAAAACCAAACTGCCAAGCACCGCCGACCAGATATCCTTGTCAGACTGGTTCGTTTTAGTTTATTTAGTATGTATACATAAAAGGCTTATAATTTATGATTACTAAGGTTCCACTGGAGATTATGTTATTAATTCAACAAACAACAGCAGAATGAATGGAAGGTGACTACCTTACCTTGCCGTGTTATAAATGATGTTATTAGCTTTTGTGCTTGACAAATAACATACATATGCATAACAATAAGCATTCTAACAACTCTCACAAGGTTCTTATCTAGTTGAATCGCTTGTTTTGTTAATCGAAACTGAAAATAGATACGCGTTCGTCGGAAATGGGACATGATAATAGAATTACTATGCCAGGCGACACCCTATATTTTTCAAGTTCTTCTTTCATCGCCCTCTTATTAAACAACAGTAAACATCGCTAAACCACAATTCAGCCATCTGTTAAAAATCATTAATCCTCATAATCATCACAAGAAATATATGGGACACCGCCAGTTGGTAAAAATAGACGCATGGGGGTGATTACCATTAAGGAAGTGCCCCTAAAATGCACACACTATCTGGCCTCCACAAATTTTAATTAAGTCGCCAGTCAAAGGCTGGCTGCCCAAGAAAATTCACTTCTGATCAAGATAACCTGCTAACCATGAGACAGACGTAAGCAGCTTTATTGCAGAACGGCCCATCCAAGTGTGACCATTTTATTGTCTTATTAACGGACGTTTGTTGTGTAGCGGTTTGCGTTAAAGGGGTTTTTCTGTGCTATTACGACCACAAACCGAGCGCAGACTCCACCCATTACTACTCTAATTTCCCGTGCAGCCTAATTTAGTATCTATTAAACTGCGTTCGATATGTTACTAAGCAAGCATTGATTTTATTATGAGGTAAATAACAATGAATTTCGGCCGGTTAGCAAAATATTTGATGAGTCATCGGGAGACCACGGTTTTTTGTTCTCATTTCCTACACCTGGCTTCGAAACTTGATTAGAATCCTGCACAACAGTATAAACATCAGTCTTATTATGGACGAAGCAAAAATAAAATCCTCAATTCGCATTTTACAAGTTCCCAAGAATTGATCCGATTGCTACAGCAACAAGTGTGCTATATCCTAATACAATGTACTCCCTTAGAACGGCTCGCTATTACCGTACATTCGGTTATTTCGAACTTGAGAGATTAATCCCGACCGAATGCTTAGTTGTTTGTTCTTTTAAAGCGTACTTCTTTTACTACGTCTTCTTGTTCAACGTACAAAATAGGCCTCGGAAGCTGAATCGTTTATAACGTGCTTCACAGTTAAAACATTTAGTAATTTTGATTCGCACAGTACAGAAAGCGGGTAGGTATTGTTACATGATTTGCAAACTTGTTAAGCAATGCATCTCCAAACTCATAAGTTTGTTAAATTTTGTGATACGTAGATGCTGATGTCAGCTATAAGCGGATTAAAATAGCGACAAGGTTCCTAGGCAACGAAAATACCAACGACTGCATTTTGAACGCATCCTTAATGATGGAAAATTATTTACTGAAAACTCGAGCAATAGATTTTTTATGTCCTACCAGTACATTAATTAAAATTAATGACTATTTTAAGGTATCTTAGATACAAAATAACGCTCCAGGGCAATTATTTTCTTCATAAAAACACTAGGGTTATTATGAAAAATTAACAGTATTTGTTTCCATGGATGCAACCTTTATTTCAAAAATTATGCACCACTGTCACATTGAAAATTAATGACAGCTCATCTAATGTCACAAATCTAACTTATATCAGCTAACTAGATCAATCTTAAATACCATAGCATAGTAATTATATGAATTGAATATGAATATGAATTAGGTAAGAAAATTGGTAGGACATAAAACCTTGAAGGCACCACAGGCATTATGAGCTAAGAGCCCGCGATTTTTGTACACACCTCGGGCCAAAGGCCCTCGGTTAGTACACTAACAATCTTGGGCTCTTATTTTACTCATAATGCCCCTTGGTACCTTAATAACTATAAAATACGTATAGCAAGCCTATTATCCTATCATGTTTCTAAATCAAAAACAAAGTTTTTTTTTCGCAATTTAATGTTTTTTTAACGTCTACTCTTATAACGTACGAGTACATATTTTCATGGTCCCGAGAGGTACGTTATAAGCGAGTTGTACTGTACCAACTTAGCAATCGAAAAATTTTACTATTAGTGATGTAAAAAACGCGTTTTTTTAAATCGAATAAAAAACCTAGAAAAAAAAACAGAAAAAAACGCTTTTTTTTTGTTTTTTTTGTTTTTTATTCATTTTTGTAATTGGCGGCACGTTTTGGTAGGTACCCACCCTTATTGGAAGTTGCTTTAAGCTGGACCCAGCTCTGAAACTGTCGACCTGATCGACGAATCAAGTTACGTTAGCGATTCATCAGTCATCACAGACAGTGACATGGGCGACGTAAACTGCATGAATACTGACTCCGAGTAAGTTGAGGAGTCAGCCATGTCTGTTAGTGAGTAATTTCTGCATTATTATAATTTCTACAGGGTGTTACGGAAGTCAACGGAAAAATTTCTAGGGGTGAATACTTGGCCCAAAATATGATGATTTAACTCAACTTACCTATATACAAAGTCGCTTAGTTTAGCCGCTAGAGGGCTTTAAAAATTATTAATAATAATAATGGTGAGGCACTAACACCCCAATTATTTAAAACGACTAGCTTTTTTAAATGTTTTAACCCCCTGTATAATCACTACCAATTTTTTTCTGGACAGTTACATTAATTTAGAAACTATTCACTCTCTTAAAAAATTTTAGTTGGGTAAACGGTTTAGCCACAAAAAAATATTTTCTAAATCCCTACAAGCCTAGTGTTAAGTTAAAATTACTGATTCAGGCTTGTAGGAATTTAGAAAATATTTTTTGTGGCTAAACCGTTTACCCAACTAAAATATTTTAAGAGGAAATAGCTTATAAATCAAAGTAGCTATACACAAAAAACATTGGTAGTGATTATACAGGGGGTTAAAAAATATGGATGGATAATTAATTGTGACAAAGTTTTTAAACACCCTGTAATTTTCGAAGTTAGCGTTTATTCCACAAAAAGCTTAAGTTTACTGATAAAAACGCATGGCCAAAAAATGAATAAAATCCATCAAAGATTTTTCGACTATTTAAAAAAATTAAAAAAGCTAATCTTCTTTAAAGCCCTCTAGCGGCTAAACTAAGCAACTTTGTATATAGGTACGTTAAATCATCATACTTTGGGCCAAGGATTCCCCCTAGAAATTTTTCCGTCGCCTTTCCTAACACCCTGTATATCCACTTTGGCTATTTTTCTATTTTTCTTTAGAAATATTTGCTTTTTTTGTTATTATAAATTCTATAATTCACTTAACCTACGAAATATGTATATTATTTTTATTTAAAAATATGTTTTGTGCTTTTCCAAACAAATTACTTGTTGTTATTCACTACACTTTAATTTTGAAAAAAACGCATTTAAATAAAAAACCAGACCGCTTGGATTTTTTTACAAAAAAAGAGGTTTTTTAAAAAAAAACGAACGGTTTTTTTTTTTGGTTGCATCACTAGTTACTATACCTGCCGTTTACAGTTCGTCTGTAAATCTATAATTGCAAATATTTATACAAACAATAGACAGCACAAAACATCCCGGAAAACACGTCCAATCAAATTCAAACTTTTTCCGAGCAAAAAATCGAGACGCGAATCGGATTCTCTTTGGCGGTTTTTTAGCTGCGCGGTTTAGTGTGTTTGAAAACATAAAAATAGTTTTTTAACAGTATTAAATTACTAAAATCACAAATTGAAACGTCGCGCTATCACCATGATATACAATCTTAAAAAAGGCGTGGACGTATGTTGTTGCTCGCTCTCTGTTCTCGTCAAAAGGCACAAGAAACAGCCGCACCAATAAGGTGTTGTCATAGTTTCCATAGCAACGCGTTATTATTGATAGTAGCAAGAGCAACCACGTGGCCAAGCAGTTTCCATTCTTATCCCTTGCCGCCGATATGATTGTTTTTTGTTATAGTAAACGACTTACAGCCTGTTTGGTGTTTAGCAAATGTTTTTGAAAAATTCCCCTAGCTCATGATGTAAGACTTCATTAGTAAAAAAAATATTGGCTAGACATTCTAGCTGCAAATCTCCTTTTTAAAGCCTAGGGAATTACTAAAATCATGTCAATATAATAAACAAACTTGAAAAAAGGCGTGGGCGGGGTGGTTGCTCCTATCTGTCAAACGCCCAAGAGGCAGGTGTACCAATAAATTGTTGTAACAGTGGTATCCATAGCAACCACGTGGCGCCAAGTGGATTCCCCCTTACGTTTTGCCTTTAGGTGCTAATTGACGACTTCCAATTTGTCTTTAATTAACATTTACCAAATGTTTTGTTATGAACAAAAGAATATATGGAAAAACCCACTAGCACTCTCCTCTGGCAAAACTAGCTCATGGTTAGGGCGAGATTGCTTTAAAGCATATTGAATTACTAAAATCACAAATTAAAGCAGTCATTGCTCTATCAGCATGATAAACAATCTTGGAAAAACGCGTGGGCGTAGTTGTTGCTATCTGTCAAAAAGAACCAGAAGCAGCAAGCTGCACGAATAAGTTGTTGTCACATCAGTTTCCATAGCAACGCGTTATTATTGATAGTGGCAACCACGTGGCGTCAAGCAATTTTCACCCTTATGTACTGCCTTGAGAAATATTTTTGGAATAATTAACGACTACAATCTTGTTACGGACAAGAGCATACTTGAAGAAGTGCACTAGCAGTTTTCTTTGGCAAAACTAGCACATTATATGGTTAGTGTCAGATTTTAATCGAGCTTGAAAATATTGCCCAAATAGATTGATAAAACTAATCAAATAAATAACGGGTTATCCTCTAGCCTCTAGGGTTGATCTTTTCCCGCCATAATAACAGTATGAAAACATCTCTTACCTTAGGTTGAGCATTGAACGTATCATCTGGGCCAGAGGGAAGACGCCTGGGAATGATGGCATCCAGTTTCTTCCTGGAATTGGGGCTGTGCGTGTAGTTGTACTTGAAGGCCTTCCCGTCTTGAATGATCAACCCCCTGGCGACCGCGCGCTTGGCGGCCATCCGTAGGGCGGTCTTCAAGTCCGATTCTGCACCTTCCACCACAGTATGCGACTGACGCACGTACTTTTCGATGGATTTGAGGGTGGACCCGTCGCGCTGCCCCAGCTCGCGCACCGCCTTGGTGATGACTTTGGTGATGTCGGTGCCCTTCTCGATGACAAGTGTGCGGCTCTGCAGGCCCATGGGGTCCTTGTAGGAGCTCTGGCCCTTGTTGAAGACTTTGAGTACCGTGCCTTCGCGGACGGCGGTTTCGAGGTGTTCGGCCACGACATCCTCGTGGTAGTTGTGGTGCTGTCGGATGGCGTGGCAGATGCGCTCCACGCTTGGCCGCTGCTTCTGGGAGCGGATTTTGCGGATCGCCTCCAGAATCCATCGCGACCAAACGGCCTGAGACACGTCCTCGGGCTCGCACATGCTGGAAGCAAACAAACAGTGACTGCGTGCCGCGCTCGGCCCCCGGCGGCTAGCCTGGTGCCCTCATCGAGGCAAAACGGATCGATCCCGCAGCGCGACACCGCCGCCGAAAGAGGCTTCTTGTGGAAAATGCCGCACGGGACGCGGGAATTGCCGCCTGGCGATGGAATCCGCGCGGGGCCTCCCGTCGGCAGCCATCTTGGGCGACCGACGTTCAACTTTTTCTCGGGCCTACGGCTGCTTCGCAGCCGTAAATGGGGCGACAATTCCACCCGATGCTAGCACTAATTGTAACACAAAAGACACTTACGTGACAATTACGGATTGACGTGGGGCGAGTGACAGTTTGGGTCGCTGAGCAACGGTCGAGTCGTCCGGCGGCCGCTAGCGTTCCACCAAAACATTCCACTGACTTCCCGACGCTCTCCCGCCTTCCTGGTGCATTACCTTCGTAATCTACAGTCTGCTCCCGATGCTGAATCAGTCGCCACCTTAATTGTCCGACTTAATTAAATTAGGATACACATAATTCATCGCAATAGACACATCACAACAAAAGGTTAATATTGTGACAAAATGGCTCGCGTGAGGGCGCGCGCATTGCTTTCCTCTCGCCGCGCCGACAGATCATTGCGCCAACTGCTTGAGATACGTACTTTCCATAGGCGGAGAGTGCGCGGGGAGAGGTACTAAATGCCCCTAGTTAATTATGTTTTTTATTTTATTTTATTTTTTTATTTATAATAATAATGTCGCCCACAGACCTAGCGATTGAATTATGGCAAGCAATAATATAAAAATCTGGTGTGAACTATACACTCACACAACTCCTTTTACAGTGATCTTATAATTTGCGAAAAATTTTATTTTTAATTTTTACGCATTTGTCAAAAATTTTCAAAAGTTAGAAATCCTACAAAAACGGTACAAAATAGAGCATTAGTGCAAGAGACAAATTTTCTGCAGAATTTTAAGCTGAATCAAAAATGTAATAATATACCGGGTGTTCTATTTAAAATAGGGGTTAATAAAAAAAATAGAAAAAAACAAAAGAAACCCATTATCTCACATCAATACACATTAAAAATGTAATAAAAATGTAAAGTTTAAAAAAAATCGTTAGGGCAGTTTTTGAAAAAATCGAAAAAAACTGTAAAATCACAAGAGTAAACACCTACTTCCGGTTATGCGATTTTCTTCAAAAGCTTGCTGTCTCATCTACATAGTACACAAAACATATATGAAGTTTAAACGCCATACCTCTTTTTGTTTTTGAGATATTCTGTTCACAGACACACAGACAGACAGACCAATGAAAAAAATATGTTTTTGCGATCAGGGGACTCTAAAACGTGAAGATCTGTTGAAAACTCAATGTCGAATTTTTGGGGTAAATCCAATACTTCCTTTATCGTAATAGTTATTAAGGTACCATGGGCATTATGAGTAAAATAAGAGCCCAAGGTTGTTAACGTACTAACCGAGGCCTTTGGCCCGAGGTGTGTACTACAATCGTGGGCTCTTAGCTCCTAATGCCTGTGGTGCCTTCAAGGTTTTATGTCCTACCAATTTTCTTACCTAATTCATATTCATATTCAATTCATATAATTACTATGATATAGTATTTAAGATTGATCTAGTTAGCTGATCTAAGTTAGATTTGTGACATTAGCTGAGCTGTCATTAATTTTCATTGTGACAGTGGTGCACAATTTTTGAAATAAAAGTTGTATCCATGGAAACAAATACTGTTAATTTTTCATAATAGCCCTAGGGTTCTTATGAAGAAAATAATTGCCCTGGAGCGTTATTTTGTATCTAAGATACCTTAAAATAGAGTCATTAATTTCAATTAATGTACCTACTGGTAGGACATAAAAGGAAGTAAAAAGGGCCCGCCCGTCAACGATGGGGGGATATCAGATACCTACCTATTTCTAAAACTATAAGGGCCGGTTGCAGAAAGCAATGTTAAGTCTGGTGTTAGCTAACGCGACGTCAAAGTGAACAAAAACGAATCAAATCTCAAATGCTTATGGTAACTAATACATTAGTAAACAAAATTTGATGCGATTTTGTTCACTTTGACGCGACGTTAGCTAACACCAGACTTAACATTGCTTTCTGCAACCGGCCCTACGAGTTACATAATAGTTATTTACTATAAAAGTGGGATAAGAACGCCATTAATATACGTAAAATCGATTTTAAAAGGAATTACAGCAGCCATTTTTGTTGTTATATGTTAAAACTAGCAAGATGCCCGTTCTTCGTACGGGCTACAAATGTTATTTCTTCTAAATCTCAAATGAATTCCAGGGCGCACCCCTATCCTTCACTTAATACGCTAAACTAACAAAAGCCGCAAAACAATATTCTAGGTAAAAAGGCCTCCGCAACTATTTTATGCTTCACGTACCCCCTGGAAATGTGTACGTAATTGGCATTCCCCTTGTATTTGATAAAACTATAGTTTTAGTATAACAATGAGATAAAATTAAAATATATACCGGGTGTCCATTCTCAAAATCAAACATAGGCAATTACCATTAGTGCATTCACTCGTTATTCATTGAAATAATTCATTTTTCTGTAGATAATTTTAACAGACGTTGACAGAAAATACCTGATTTACGCCAACTAATTACCAATTTTTTGACAAATGCTATCGAACTTGAAAAGCAAGGCATGGCATATTTAAAAATTCCCAAGTTTTAAATTAGTAATTTAAAATAAAAATCGCATTTTGAATATTATTATTGGCATCATTTGATGCGTAATAATTTTATGTTTCCATTGATACCATTACATTCCCTGTAAGTTGAATTGGCGGGCAGGAATCGGCAAAACGTTCAATACAATGTTAATCGCCTATGTTCGACTTTGAGAACGGACACCCTGTATATACAAACTAAATGGTGTATTCATAAATTGGTGGAATTTCGGAAATCCTCCTATTTATTCTAAGAGATATTGAGTAATTTTTAAAAACACAGTTTATTCCTTTTTCACCCCTTAGGGGTGGAATTTTGAAATATTCTTTCAGCCCATATTATCCTGAAATAAACCCACAGCGAAAAATTATTAATAAATTTAACACCCTACGCTTTTTCAGTTTTCCCTTTTTACCGCTTTAGGGGTAATTTTAAAATCCATTAAACCACTTTCTAAATATTTTAATAATACATCTATATGCCAAAAAACAATGGTCTAACTCAATAAACATAGGAGATAAGAAGGGTTCTTTAATTCAACCAGAATCTAGATTTGGACCATTAGGGGTTGATTAAGGGAAAATCCTGAAATGCGTTTTTAAACACTTGTATTGGATACCTATGCGAGCAAACACCAAGCCTATATCTTATCGGGTTTAAGAGATATTGAAGAATTCGTGAAAATACGGTTTACCCCTTTTTACCCCCTCAGGAATAAATATTTAAGTCTCCTTAAACCGCTCTCTAAATATTTTAAGAATACATCTATATGCCAAAAAAGAATGCTCTAGCTCAATAAACATAGGAGATACGAAGGGTTTTTTAATTACCCCCGAATGTAGATTTGCACTTTATGGGGTTGATTAGGGCAAAATTATGAAATGTATTTTATTCGCAACCATATATGTAATGTTAACATTCCTGACCTCATTTGAGTGGGGGAAGTCGTACATTTCAGCCCGCTACTTCCCGCTCAAGTGCGGGAAGTGAGTGCGGGAAGTACATTCCCGACTAGGGTTTCCAGTCCCGGGATCCGGTCCCGGGACAGTCCCGGGATTCTACCACAAAAACCGAGTCCCGGGACCACAGCCAGAACAGGCGAAGTCCCGGGACCATGTCAACATGCGTGCGTATACTCGATATCAAAGAATTAGGACGGGTATTCACCGGCGTCCGGCGTGCTACTCATGCCACATTTTGCATTATTTGCGTTTTGCGTAGGTAGGAGAGGAATTATTTTCGGTAGGCTAGAATTAAACCTGTGTGTTGTTTCAGCCACATTTGCATATATTCTTCGATTTATGTATTCGTCTGTTTTTTTTTGTTGGATTTAGATATGTGCGAAGAAGCTGAATAATTTATATTTTTGAGTTTTAAGTGTGTTCGTTATTTTTCCGGTAAAGCGTTACGATTAGAATGATTTCCGATTCGCAACCTACCTTCCTTCTACACTAAAAAAAAGATTTGAAGTCAATATGGCGACAATTTTATATATTGAAGATAAAACAATTGGCGAAATGTAAAGTTGGTTCCTACAAAATTATCATATCAGAGGCAGCTTGACGAAAGGATTACACAAACACTTTGCAGTTCAAACAAAAGCAAAAGATGAACAGCGACAGACATTTTTAGTACCAGAAGAAAGCAATGAAGTTGTAGACGAGCACCAATGCAAATTATCAGCACAGAAATACTTTATTTAACTTAAAACACTCGTTTTTCTTTGGATATTGCATTCGGAAATGTCACCTAAACACTATTTTCCTTTCGGGACCATTTTCGGGATTTTCGGGACTAGTCCCGGGACTTGAAATTTAGCTCGTAAGTCCCGAAAACACTTTTGGTCCCGGGACTTGGAAACCCTATTCCCGACCGCTAAGTAGGTAGGGACACTGGGAATCTCGTTGATCCATTTATGATCGTCACAACCTGTCGTATCATAATATAATAATTTTTCCAATTATTGTTTAGAATAAAGTGGTTGCGAATCAAATAGTATACAAACCTCGACAGGAAGTTTCCTTAGTCTCGAGATAATAGCTGATTTCGACGCTTCGCGTCTCAATCAGCTAACTAATCTCTCGACAATAATGAAACACTTCCCATCTCGGGCTGTAATATACTATTAAACACTTATATTGGATACCTATGCAATCAAACGCCAAGTCGATATCTTATAGGGTTTAAAAGATATTGAAGAATTCGTGAAAACACAGTTTACCCCATTCCACCCCCTTAGGAGTAAAATTCCCTTAAACCGCTTTCTAAATATTTTAATAATACATCTATATGCCAAAAAATAAACATAGGAGATACGAAAGGGTCTTTAATTCACCCCGAATCTAGATGTGCACTTTTAGGGGTCGATTAGGGAAAAATCCTGAAATATGTATTTAGACACTTCTATTGGATACCTGTGCAAGTAAACACCAAGTCAATATGTCATCGGGTCTAAGAGATATTGAGGAATTCGTGAAAACATAGTTTACCCCTTTTCACCCCCTTAGGAGTAAAATTTTAAAATATCTTTAACCACTTTCTAATAATTTTAAGAATACATATACAGTGTGTTCCCCGATAGGTGAAACGACTCTTGTGAAAGGTAAGAAATTCTCGATTTAAATTTTCATTTTTTAGGATTCAGCCCTGCTTGGTTAAAGGCGAATTTCCAACATAATTTCAGTTCTGAGAAATCAAGTACCTATGTCTTGGAAATTTAAAAAAAAACCTATTTTTCTGTGAGGTAAAGTACCTTTTATGTGGCAAATACGACAAAAATTTATTAAGAAAAGTTGTTTAGAATCAACACATAGGCCCCTATACCAAATTTCAAAATCCTCAGCCAACTTTGATCTCTCACAATTTCTTTTTATGTTTAGGTCCCAAATCAAAGAATTTTACTTTTAACAAAGATTTTTATTGGAAAAACAAATACTTTTAACAAAGTTTTTTATTTCCTAATAATAAAAAAACTTTGTTAAACATAAAATTCTTTGATTTGAGAAATAAACTTGAAAGAAAATGTGAGAAATTAAAGTTGGCCGCGGATTTTGAAATTTGCTATAGGGGCTTATGTGTAGATTCTAAACAACTTTTTTTTATAACTTTTTGTCGTATTTGCCACATAAAGGGTACTTTACCTTACAGAAAAATAGATTTTTTGAAAATTTCCAAGGCATACTTGATTTTTCAAAACTGAAATGATGTTAGAAATTCGCCTTTAACCAAGCAGGGCTGAACCCCAAAAAATGAAAATTTAAATCGAGAATTTTTTACCTTTCACAAGAATCGTTTCACCTATCCGGGGACACACTGTATATGCCAACAAATAACGTTCGAACTCAATAAACATAGGAGATACGAAGGGTTCTATAATTCACCCCGAATGCATATTCACACCTTTAGGGGTTGATTACGGCAAAATCCTGAAATACGTTTCTAGGTATTTGCATTGCTAATCTTTGCAACTAAACACCAAGGGGCTATCTCATTGGGTCTAAGAGATATTGAGAAACCTGTGAAAACACATTTTACCCCTTTTCACCCCGGTAGGGGTGAATTTCAAAAAATTTCTTTTAACCCATTTTGTTGTGAAATGGAACCCACAGCGAAAAATATTAATAATTTTAACCCCCTACCCTTTTCAGTTTTTCCTCCTTTTACCCCTTTAGGGTTAAATTTTTCCAATTCCCTCACACCCCTTTCTAAATATTTTTAAAATACATCTATATGCTAAAAAAGAATGTTCTAACCCAATAAACATAGCAGATACGAAGAGTTATTTAATTCACCCCCAATCCAGATTTGCACCTTTAGGGGTTGATTAAGGCAAAATCCTAAAATACGTTTCTAGGCATTTGCATTGATAATCTTTACAAGCAAACACCAAATCGATATCTTATCTGGTGTAAGAGATATTGAGGAATTCGTGAAAACACATTTTACCCCTTTTCACCCCCTTAGGGGTCGAATTTAAAAAATCCGTTCTTAGCACTACCTTACGTAACAAATTGATCCTTCCACCCAAATTTCAAGTTTCTAGTACCAGTGGTTTCGGCTCTGCGTTGATTAGTCAGGGTTGTGACTTTCCTTTATGTATATAATATAGATCAACATACAGCATGTTTTTAAAAATTCATATATTTTGACACCTGGTGTCTTCTTCAGCGATTAAAACATTTTATCTACTCCTACTGTACAATGGCCATTAATTATGATTCATAATTCACAGTTTGCAGCCAATCATAAAATTCTATTTTCATTATTCAATAGTTTGCAAGTTGCAACCAATCAGAAAATTCAATTTTCATTATTCAATAGGTTGTAGCCAATCACAGAATTCATTCTTATTATTCAATGACTTTTGAAGTTAACAGCTGTCAAAATTCGGAAATATGAATACAAGTCTCCTATTGCAAAGGAGTAGATAAAATATCGTATTATATTCGCGATTATGGCCATTATTCACTCAGATGACTTGCGCCACGCGCCTTCGGCTTGTGGCGCAAATGTCATCTTCGTGAATAATGGCTGTCATAATCGCTCATATAATAATATACTATTATCTACGACTAATAAATAATACATACAATATAAGCCGTTCACGATCTTTTTGGGTCAGGTGAGGCTATGACCATCTAGTAATTTTGTTGGCAGAACCTCTGTTGCAACTAAACTCCCTCATGGAAATTGACACTCTTTGTGTTAGGTGACGTTGTTTTCAGTTTAAGGTTATATTTTCAGAATAGGTACATTGTTGCCGGATATTCTCTAGTCTCCACATCAACTCGTGTTCTTTTAAATCTGGCCTGTCCTTTTTAAATTAGAAGTAGCATCGTTTAATGGAATTTTTTTGTTGTAACAAAATTACTTTTTGCATTTTGACTTTTCCTTTGACGGAAATTAAAATTATTTTTACAGATTTGATAAATCATTTATTTTCTTACGAATATTAAAATAATAAATCTGGCAATGTGGTGGCAAGAAAATGTCGAACAGACACTTACAGAAAAAAAATTGCATCCGCTACATCATCGAATCAGTTAGTCCAACATGAAAAGAAAAAATCATAGCCAACTCTGTCCCAAATAGGTCGTGAACGGCTTATACATATGTAGTTTTTACTAACGGGTGTTCATAAACAGTCGTCATCCCAGTAGGTTTTGACTTCAGAAACGTATGTCTATTAAAATTGAAAAAAAATGCGCTATGACAGTACTCAATGACGTTTCATGTGTTGCACGAATTAATCAAAGACATAACATTTTGTTTTTCAAAGCAACTGGGATGACGACTGTTTATGAACACCCGTTATAATAATGCCATATATTAATCCTCTTGTGCTCCAATCACAAAATTTCTCAAATTAAATAATACCATGGAAACAAAATACACAAACTCTAACGTGTCAAAAACAGTTGTGTTGAAATTTATTTACGACTGTCAAATAAAACGCATAGTGTTTGTGTATTTGTATTGAGATGGATAAAAATGAAGAGTCTATTACTTGTACACCTCCCGAAATTGTACTACAAGCTGCAGCAACAACATCTACCTTGCTACCGGAAAAATCGAAGTCCATTTATAATAAAACGTACGCAAACTTCAACGAATGGCGTCTTCGAAAAAACACAAACTCATTTTCCGATATTATCCTGTTGGTCTATTTTGCTGAGTTAAGTGCAAAATACAAATTATCTTCTTTGTGGTCATTTTATTCAATGCTTAAATCTGTGTTGAGAATAAACCATGACGTATATCTGGAAAAATATGGCAACCTACGGGCATTCTTTAAAAGAAAATCTGAAGGATTTGAAGCAAAGAAGTCTTCCACTCTGACCCCCGAACAAATTAGGGAATGTATTGACAAAGCACCCGATAAAGTTTTTCTTTTATATAAGGTAAATATACATATTTAATCTAATCCATTCCAAAACTAATATTTTTAATTTGGTTCAGGTTCTATTAATTATTGGAATTATGGGCGCATGCTGCTCAAAAGAGCTTTATGAAATAAATATAGAAGACGTGAAGGATCTCCAAACACAGTTATTAATAGCAATACCCAAAACTAAAACTAAAATTGTACGAACATTCCCCATAAACAGTACGTTTTAAAATATTGTAAACAAGTTCATCGATCTACGTCCGTCACATGTAAAAATCAATTTATTCTTTCTAAATGATCAAAAATCGAAATGCACAATAGGAAAAAACAAATTTGCAGTCATTGGTAAACAAATTGCCAAATATTTAAACTTGCCAAACCCAGAAAGTTATACCGGCCACTGTTATCTGTGATCATCTGCCACTCTGTACATGTGTACATTGATGGAGGAGGCGATATAACTGAATTAAAGCGTTATGGAGGCTGGAGGTGACACAGATAGTTGAGGGTTATATTGATCAGTCTATGAAAAACAAGACAACTACAGCAGATACTATTGCTAAAAAATACCTAAATAGTAATGAAGCCTCTTCTTCCTTTACAGCAATCGGAATTCCAAATATTTGTATTGAAAATTCTTCCAAAGTTATTCATAGTTCACGACCAGTTCAGTTTATTAATTGTAATATTACTAATTTTAGTTTTGTTGACAAATAAAGTGGTTCATTGAAAATCACAAATTAATATAAATTAATGAAGCTCCATGGAAACAAAATACACAAACTCTGTGAAGTGTCAAAAATGGTTGTGTTGAAGTTTGCATTATGTTTTATGTCAGTAATTATATTAGTCGTAGATAAAGTAGAGTATACTACTCGCAATAATGACTATTATAATAGCTGTCATTATTGACTCGTTGTATAACACCAGGTGTCGAAATATATGAATTTTTAAACACCTGTTTGTTAATTTTAACATATAACAACAAAAATGGCTGCTGTAATTCCTTTAAAAATCGATTTTTGAAAAAAATATACGTGTGTGTAAGCACACAAGTATAGTAATGATACATTATCACACATGTATTGTACTAGTAATTATATTACACAAGTTTAGAAAAGTAAAGTTTTACTAAACGAATATAGCTTGATGGAGTACGAGCGAGCGAGTAACTTAAAAAGCTATATAAATTTAATAAAACTACTATTCTTACGAAGTGTGTATACTATTTTTTGCATTTTGTATTAGTATTTATAAACAAACATTTATATAGAAGCATTATACCACATGTCCATTAAAAAAGGCGGCTGTGGAAATTCAAACGTATGAATAATATGTTGGTAGCATTGTAAGTCTATGTCAACTTCGAGGTTAGCAGGTTAGGTTTTCCGTCAGTTTAGACACAAACTGACACAAAACCATATAGTAAAATGACATTTCTACGCACTAAAGTCCCACTGTATTAATGTAAGTCTATGTCAAATTCGAGGTTAGCAGGATAGGTTTTCCGTCAGTTTTGACACAAACTGACACAAAACCATATAGTAAAGTGACATTTCTACGCACCAAAGTGCCACTGTATTAATCGATTTTGAATTTAGTAAAATAGCACATTATTATACATTTTTTTTTTATCTACAACTGTCTAAAAATGTAAAATTGCATTAAGAGAAATGTCAGATCTGTCATTTTCAAAAATATTTTAGTGGACAAATGCCATTGTCATTCATTTAACGCTATTTCAGTTACGTAATGAAGCCATTACATAACTGAGTGGTGTAATTAGCTTCGTTGCCTAACGGAAATAGTGTCAAACGAGAAACGTAATGAGTTACTTATCCCACTGGAGTAATTCAAAGTAGCTTATATGAAAGTGGTGGTTAGCTGGTTAGGTTTTGCGTCAGTTTGTGTCAAAACTGACGCAAAACCTAATCTGCTAACCTCGAATTTGACACAGACTTACAGTGCCACCAACATAAACAATAGCAAGCGAATGACAGGTCGGCCTAAATTTATTGTCCGCAATTGTACAAGAGTGGTACGTGCACCTTACTAAAATATTTTTAATTATACAGAGTGACTCAAAAAGTGTGGCGAACCAAACTTAATTTATTTTTTTAAATAGAATGCGAATTAACCTAATACAAATTTGTATGGGTCTAACGCTAACTCTTTTGTATGTATTAACGATTTTATGCAAAAAAATGTTGTATTTCAGGCAGGCGGTTGCTGTAAGTAACAGAACACAACTGACGAGACCGACGTTTTTCCCATATATCTAATACTTACTATATTGCTAGCGGCTATGAGTGGGAAACTGACCAAGGAAGTGAGACAGACAACCAACTCTTCAATGTATAATGGTGAGCTGTGTGCAAGCGCGGCGGCGTCGTCCGGCCAATGGGGAAGTGGTCAAGTTTAAAATTCGCTTCTAAAGGCGGAGTTCGAATTCTCACGCATGCGCACGAGACTATGTCGGCGCCGTAATGTTTTCTGACGTTTCCCGGCCCTACTAGCAATATATGTGTATTATATATATGGTTTTTCCATTGTAGTTCAATCGTTTCTCTCTGTCTCTCTCCTTCTCTCTCTCTCTCTCTCTCGTCCAAAATCGATCTTTGCCTAGGAATGTACTTAGCAAAAATTACTAAAACAAATAGGTTAAGGATGTGACATTCACTTAGCATCTCTTATAAATGTTACAAATAACTACTACTAAGGATATTATATGAATACTGTGATGGATAATACTAACGTAGCGTTAATTCATAGCTATTTATAATAAATTTCATAAAAGTTTAGACAAGAATTTCCGGAAAAATAACTACTTTGACACTGATATAATAATAAATATTAATTGTCATTGATAGTCATTTTTAAATACAAACCTGTTTTTATGCAGACGGGTAAACCTTTGCAAAATAAAATACAGAATTCCTACTACAAACATTGCAGGGCCGTAACTAGGCAAAACTATTATTGCAGGCAAGCCAACATTTTTGCGCATCTCAGTACAAAAACGATATATGTGACAAAAAACTTCTAATGATACTGTATGACTTCTACATTTATCTTCGGATATATGATGTAATGTATTCAAACAAACAGGTAGGTATCCAAAAATAAATCCAACACTGTTTATCCAAACATTTTAAAAATAAACAACTAAATGTTAAAATAAGAAAACACAACACAATTATAATGAGAACAAAAAACAAGAGAAGAAAACACGATTCTAATTTTAAAAAACATATTATTATAAGTATAGTCAGGAGAACATTTTACAAATCCCTATATATATAAACATATGGTGCACCCAAAATCTGAACGCACTGCGTCAGTTATAGCGCAACGATAAGCATATGCATTTATCAGTGAACACTGGTTCAAATCTCACTGGCAGCAATCTTTTTTTAATTTCCAAATTCATGTAATTCGCTTTACTAAGTGTTTCTGTATTATTAGCAGCATTAAGCTATTTTTTACCTATTTTGTAGAGAATTTTGAAGACTTCAACCATAATTCGATCTAGCAAAATGTGTTTTTCTTGCAGCGCGCTTTCTGTATTAAAGACGTTGAAAACATTTTCTTTTGTAACTTTTCTATTTTAAACATGCAAAAATTATTTTAATTAATATAAGACCACCTACGTGGTGCATTCAAAAGCGAGTAAAGGTATATCAATATGTTAAAATAATACAATATAAACAAATAATTACATATTATTATGCGTAGTAACATGTGAACGTAGAATAAGGTTCTGTATTCGCAACCACACTGTCACACTGTTTTGTAATAAGCAAATTTTTAAAACGCGAAACTTTCTTTGTCGGCGCGATAATTCTTTTTTTTTAATAAAAGCCAGCATCGTGTAGGGTCGCAGAAGTGTTTTAAATTGAACAAATTCTACCGGGAAAGTGATTGTAGCGAAAAATACCATAGTAGTGGAACAAGTAAGCTCTCAAAATCGGTCTGTGGCATTCTGTTGATTGTTGCAATGCAAAATAAAATAAATCTGGTAGATATATAACATTTTCTTCGCAAACTGTACAAGGTAATGGAATGTATTTGGACTTAAGTCATCAATATTACAAATTAATTTATTTGCAAAATTGGCCACTTGATTATCTATTTTTTATTAGTACGAAAGAATTTTTTTCAGTGCCATTTTGGCGCCCCTTGCCTACTCGGCCTATACCTAGTTACGACCCTGAAACATTGTATGAGCCAAATTCAAAAGAGTTAAAATGTTTTTGTGGTTAGTGAATGGCCTATAGGTATCTCAAGATCTCTCTATTCTACCCTATAATGTGCCTTTCTTATCCAGTTTGTCAGCGCAGCTTGTCGTCGCTCCAGCTCATCATTGGTATTCCAACACTCCGTTTACCATCCCACTGTCTCCACTGTCCAGTTTACAACTCTTCTTGTCCACTTTGTTTCATTCATCCTAGCCACGTGACGACGTGACCAGCTCATCTCCAATGTTTCCTGCTATGATTGCTGCTATACAGGGTGTCCCAAAAAGAATGGGACACTGATTGGTCATAGCTTCCTTACGTTATAATAAATCGATTAAACCTAATATACCTTAGTACAAAGTCCCTTCAGTAAGAAGTTATAGGGTAAAACACCCAGTTATTGGCACCTTAAGCAAGTGTCTCTAATAAAATAAGAGTTACTTCGATATTAAACATTATCTGTCAATGATCTTTTTGCGTAGCATACAGCTTAAACCTTGTAGTTTTAGATAAAAATTATATTTTTAACTAGGTTTGAGTACTTTTTCGTCAAAAAATTAGTTTGTTCAAAATTATGAAATGCAGTAGTTATTGGCATCTAACACCACTTATTGGCATATTACTGGGTGCAGTTATTGGCATACAGCGGTAGTTATTGGCACATCTAATGTAACAGTTATTGGCATCTATGAGTAGCTGTTGATTCTGGGTTTGGAGCACTCAAATGCGAAAAAAAAACAAATAACTACAAAAAAATAATATTTATTAACTAGGTAAAAAAACAAATAAACTTACAGTGAGTAACAAAGGAAATAAACACTCATCACATTTTGGATAGACACACGTTACAAGTGAAATTTTCTGCATAAAGATTGTTTCTCTTTAAACACTTGTAATGATACACTCGCATACAATTTTTACATTTAATAGCAAAATTTGCCAGTGAAACATTTTTGACGCAAATGAAACATAAGCCTTTATTCATAATTGTGTTATTTTTGGGTGGAAAATTCTGCATTTCTATAAAATTTTCTTTTTTATCTGTCTCATGCGCTGCATTTGAACATTGTCTTAGAGTTTCACTCCTTTTCTCTTCAACCTTGTTCGTTTCTATTATGTCTAACGATTTTTTAATGCTATCATTTCTGTCAACAGCATTTTCCTTTTCATTACTAGTTATCGGAATATTCTCAGTTTCATTCATTGCTAAGGTTAACTTTCTGACGTGCGGTGCTTTTTTCACAGATCTACTTCTTTTCGCTTTTGTAGCAGCATTTAATTCCCGCTTTCTTTTGTTCTCTTCCTTTTTCCTCTCCTTTTCAAGTTTTTCTTTTTGTTTATCTTCTTGTATTTTCTTCCACCCAGTACAAGTGATAACGAAAGGGACCCTTTCAGTTTGGCGTTTGCCGCTTCGCTCTGGTGTGTTATGCCATAACAAATATTTACTAATTTCTTTGTTAGAATCCTTAGACTCGGTCCCTTCAACAGAAATTTCGTCTAAATTGCTAGAGTCTAAACTATAATTGGCATATACTTGGTGAAGATTCATTGCAGTTACCTCACCAGACGGACTGGTGCTGGGTGTACTTAAAACAATTTCTGTATTTCTACATTCAGGTACATCATTATCTTTGTCATCTTCATTATTGTAAATTGAAACGTTCTCCTTGACTACAAGTTCCTGACAAATGCTACCTACGTCCGCATCTGGGTAATTGGGTGCAGTCTCGTAATTTATATGCCCGTCCAACAATCCAGACAGTAATTCATTATCCCTAAAAGCAAGGTCTATGTCGTCGAGAATTACTATGTCTTTCTTTCGGCCATCAGATGTGGAAGGTTGGCTGATGTCTGCTGCATGAACATTAGTTTGTTCTTGTTCAATTAAAGTTATTTTATCCTGATTTTGATCATTCGTGGTATTATTACTGTTATCAAATATGATTGGAATTTCATTGATTTGGTTCTCAGTGAGATGTGTTTGTATATTAAGGTCCTCAGGTTGTGTCAAATTAAAGTCGTCAATTCTTATAATAGAATAATTTGCTTCTTCAAGTGTGTTTTCATCGTCATATTTTTTTAATCTTCGAAAAATTTTCACCAAAAGCTCAAAATCTTCGTTTGATTCACAATCGCTTGCAGTTTCTATTACTGTTTTAATTTGTTCCAATTTTTCAGGTCCAATTATATTTATGAAATCTTCATACATCAAACTGCAATGTTCATCAATTCCTGTATTACTAGTAGACTGCCTGTCTTTACTGTTCTTACCAAGACATTTGGAAAAATCGATGTTGTCTGCATTCCAGGGGCATAGGCCACAAGCCCTGAAGCCGTTGGATATTGAAGATGTTTTTAGATTGGTTAAGGCCTCTTTCAAAATAGGCGCAAAGTGTATTTTTGTCAGTTGAACAAATGGGTTACTTCTTCTCCATTTTAAAACTGAGAGTTTCCAAGCGTTTTTCAAAGGTTTAAAGCAGGCTACATCCGCTGGCTGAAGTATTCTCGTAGCGTTCGGATATAAAGCGATTAGGATTATCTGCAGTCTAGTGCATAAAGTACTGAGTTCGTAAGTCATGTGTGTTTTGTGACCATCGACAAATAGCATTATGGGAAACTGGATATTTTTTTTGACAAGATGTGGATGAAGTACGTTTGTAATGTATTCAAAAAATAATTCTGACTTCATCCACCCATTGTCACTTGTTCCTACACCCCAGTCATCTGGAACACTATTGGAAGTCTTTTGTAAGGGTATATGACCATTGGTGGAGTAATAGCACCAGCTGCTGAAAAAGTCATCATCACAGTAAGGTTTGCCTTTGCAGTTCCTTGATCTACCTGATATACATTCCTTGCACCGCGCGGGGCAATGACTTTTTCTTCTTTAGGACATAACATGAAACACGTTTCGTCTCCATTATAGACCCTAGTAGGGTGCTGGAGGATATCAAAGTATTTTTTCTCTTTCAAATATTTCTCTATATTATAAAACCAATTCCTAATATCATTTTCAGAAACAGTACTGCTGGATTTGGTGACAGCTTCTGGAGTTCGACTTACCAGATTCGGATGTCGGCCGAGGAAAGCCTTATACCAATGCCTTCCTGGTGTATTGTTTTGGAATGGAGTTGGCCTCGGATTGTCATCCAAAAATCCTTTAACAGATGCCTGTATGTCATCCCTCCTTCTTGGGAAACCCTTCCTATGACTATCAGTAATCCACTGCTCTAATGTGTTTTCTTCCTCTTCTGTTAAGTAAGATGAGGGACCATGACGAACCTTCTTAAATTTATCTCTCATTCGGTATTGAAGAGTTGGCCTAGGAATTCCATATTTGATAGCTGCCTGTTTTTTTGGCAAACCGTTTTCGATATCCAGCAAAGCTCTCTGTAATAGCTCTTCATCGTACCTCTTGATATATTTGCTTTTCTTATCTTTGACTTTCGGCATTTTTCAATCTATTGAAAAATCCTCATATCAACTACATATATTACCAACTGTTACTTTATTAGCTATATACATTTTCTCTTCAAAACTTGGAGAAAATCAACTCAATTGACGATTGATGAAAATGGTGTTTTAACACGACTAAATCCCTATTTAAATTCAATCAAATTTACTAAAAATTCGCAATATAAATGTGCCTATAAAGTGCCCATATAAAAATATAATTTTTCGAATTTGATTTTTGAATGTACGTTTCCATCACTGCCAATTACTAGGGCTCCACTTGGTACAGAATAAACTAGTTATTGGCACTTGTGCCAATAACTACGAGCATGCGATATTTTGGACCTAGTAGTCGGCACCCCACAAATAAACGGTATTTTGATAACATTTGGCTGAATTATGATTAAAAGACAATGTTTATAACGTTTAATCTTTAGCGTAACAAGAATTAACAACAAATACAATAAACGTACTGCTCAATATAGATTCAAAAATATTTGCTTCCTAACGAAAACAATAAGATTCCTACCTTTTGCAACACCTCCTACAAACATGTACCACTCACGGTCGCCATTTGCATAGATCACGGATAAATCTGTTTAACCAACATAGTAGACACTGCCATCTACACAAAATCAGTTTAACTTAGAACTACAATGTGAAGAAAACTTTATAAAATGCAAAAACAAATGATAGTGCCAATAACCAGGTCAGTGCCAACTATTGGGTCCCTTACCCTAGGGCCTTGAAGTTCATTTTTAAATTTTTTTGTTAATTTCTACAAATGTAGAGATATCAATTTGAATTGGTATGCACGCGCAATATTATGTACTGCACTAATAACATAGTACATTGTGTATCTAGGACGAAAAGCGTAACATTCCCAAACGACTGTGAATATTGTTGGGCGAGGCGAACGCCGAGCCCAACAACACAGGAGTCTGGAAATGTTGCTTTTTGTCCAAGATACACATACTATTTTTCCGCCAATCGATACGAGTAATTAAAAAAATTAGGAAATAATACTCGAATATTCCCTGCCTAGGCCGGGAATATTATTCCTATACAGTTGTATTGTAAATTACCTAGCAACGGCTGATGTAATGGAATGTTTAAATTATTCCTGTACAGTTTTATTGCAAATTACCTAGCAACGGCGGATGTAATGGAATGTTTGACTTTGCTCAATAAAATTATGTCAATAAAGTGACAGTTCTAGTACGATTGGCGGAAAAAATCATTATTAGACTTTGCTGTAAGAGGCACTTTGCCTATCTTTGAAAACTTTTTTTAACTCTAACTTCGTTATTTGTAACATACCTGCTTTTTTTAACTTAAAGTTACAATAACTTCATGACGATTGAATGAGCATATGTGCATCACATATTTTTTATTTAAAATCACCTCAGCTATGACCGTCATGTCGTGGGACACCCTGTATATATTTCTCCACATATTCCACTACTATGCTATATATCCTTACTTGTATTGTTGGTTCAAACTGAGTTGATAGTAGTATTTTTGTTTTCTCGCTGTTTATTTCCAATCCGGATTTTTTGATGGCTTGCTTATATATCTTAACATAAATTTTAAATTTTCGAGAGCATTGGCTGTAAGTGCTAAGTCATTGTAAATTATTCAATGCACTGGTTAACAAAATTTTAACTTTTTTTTTGTCCCGAAAGCTAAAAAAATAGGTGAGCTACATAGTATTTTTCATGATGAGTTAAGATCTGTTTTCAGAATTTTTCCATCGGGCAGTGCAATTTTTCGAAAAAATTTATATATTTCATCTAAACTATGCACCAATTTATTTGTAAAACCTAGACATGTATGATTTTCGGCTGTATTTGGCCTCAATAACATTCCTCTTCCGTGTCCAGCAACAGTCTGCCAACATACTGAGGTTTCACTTTCCTTGGCTTCGCTTTTCCATGTGCAAAATGTCCTGGTGAAATCTTTCACCATGCTCATCACTGAGTGTCCCGAGATTGTCCCGGAAAAAGTCCAAATATAAGTGTAAAAAGTGGGTTTGAGACTGATATTGCAGCCCATAGCTTTGTACAAAGTCAACGTCTTGCACAATATCCCGGTAGTTTTCTTATTTCCTAAAAAATCCTTGCAAATCTTCTTCAATGACAGCCATGAAGTTTATTCAACTTCATTAAGTTCTTCATCGAACTTTTCATCTCGAATCAGTTCGGTAATCTGGGGTCCTATAAATACTTCCTCCTTTATTTTAGCCTCGCTGATCCTCGGGAACTTATTCCTCATGTATGTGAATCCACGGCCGGTTTTATCCATACCTTTTACGAAGTTCTTCATCAGTCCTAGCTTGAAACGCAATAGCAGCAGATACATTTTCCTGCGATCAACAAGAGGAGGATTGATGAGATTCACCTTTCCTCGAGACCGTACTTTTAATTTTTGGCCACAATTGCTTTACGTAATGGTATTTCTTGTCCCAGATGTTCTAGTCGCAAAGAAAGCAACAGTAGTTCGTGTAACCGCGTTGCATTTCGAGAAAAACTGCTGCGACCTTTAGATCACCACAGATATTCCACCTACAGTCCTCATTCTTAATTTTACCCAAAACAAGGTTTATGTTATCATACGATTCCGGTTCCTTCATGTTGGCTGCGAATGCCAAAAGAACGGAGGGGAGCTTTCAAGATTACTTTTGACGAGTCAATGAACAAACGCCAGCCATTTGTGTTAGATTCCTGGCCAAGTGCCTGCATAACAGAATAAACCATCTTTAATTGAGAAGAAATTTTTGAATTCGTCATGGCCACCACGAATAAAACAAACTTTTGTTTCTCTCTGAAGAAGCCTCCAGCCCTTTAACCTGGAGCCTAAAACTTCAGCTTGCATTTTTAACAACTTTAAATCATTGATGAGATCTTTAAGATACCCTTGATTCAGAAAATGTGGTTTATTTGAAGAACAGCCTGCTTCAAATGTCGGATACAAATCCACAGGGTCGTCTACTTGGCATACTTTCTCATCGCCAGATTCTAAGTCGCTTGGTGTAATATTTTTTGGAGGCTCTGGCACACGTAACGCCTCACTCAGGGGCGGACTGACAAGGGAAAGTCCGGGGGGGGGGACTTCAGCCTTAAAAGGTCTGTGCCAGTTTGTAAAAACCTGGATAGTTATCTAACATTAATGGAAAAATAGATAAATTAGATAGCAAAAACCTGCAAAGGGGTTTACACGAAACTTCCCTCGCACAAATGACATCATTTTGCGTATAAAAAAACATTGCAGTCGCTGGGATTCGAACTCGGGCTCCCAGGCTCGCTCCCAAGCATTCTACCAGGTCGAATGCGATTACTAATATTGGTAGTCTGCCGCTTTAACCGCTAGATCATGCTGGCAGAGCAGTTCGGTTGCTTCTGGCTCCATATAAGGAAAGCGTTGATCGATGTATATTTCTATCCATTTTACGACATTTACTCTGTATCTGTTCAGTTCCATTTTCATTAAGGGTAAAAACTTTAGCAATGTGAAAATTATTACTTTTATATATTCCTGAGTTAAAGCAAAACTAGGCAACATTTTTAAGTGCATTTCCTTTGTATATTTGACCCAAAATATATTCGGTTTTGAACCAGGTATAATCCGCATGTAAAATATCGTCTTCTCCAACAATTAGTTTTTGAACTATACAGCCAACAGCCAGACACACGGACAAACGGACAGACACACAGACAAACGGAATTGATAAAACATCTTGTTCGTTACATAGGGAAGATCTAAAGAAATCTCGAAAGATGATTTTTTCACGAATACAATACGAAGAAAAGACGAAGAAAATAAAAAACAGAAGTATATTATAAAAAATCGTAAGGGGATTTATACAAATAGAGTTAAAAATATCTTAACGTTCCCAATAATACTGAGACAATAAAAGGAAGCACTTGATAATGCAAATTACATCAATTTGCAAATTAAAAAATGCAACCAATAGGATTCAAACTCAGCCCGATTTGATCGCTAGGTAGTACCCCGGGCGGATTATAATAGCACCATACTTAGACGTTATCTTTCTTCATTTCCTGAATTTGTTTTTGCACTCCACGAACAACACTCCTCATGTTAGAGGTTTAATTAAACGACTCGCCAGTAATGCTTTCGTACTTTATCCCGTACTTTTTGAAGCACTCCTTGAACAGTTGATTTAGACCTCTCCCACTTGAGTTTTTCAATGCAATTACAGCACACACTCTCTCAAAAACGTTTCCATCAGCAACATAACTCATTATGATAGTAGCCTGGTCTTCAACATTTATATCCGAGGTGCTATCCATTTGAAGGCTAAAACATCTATTAGCCAGTTTGGTCACACAGTTTGCACCGGTAGTTTTCGTAAAGGCTTTACTTACAATTTTTTGACAATGTCAAACTTACAAGTACCTAACTAAATTCATCTAGGTGACACATACTAAGACAGACAACCCTGGCCTTGTTTACTATCATTTATTTTTGGATCAAAAATGGCCGCTAACATATGCGTTGTCTCAACTCTTATCTAGGTTATATACCGAGTGTTTCATTTGGTGCGAACATAGGGAAATAGCATGGGAAATCGTACATATGCAGATTCCTGCTTGGCGCTTGAATTGGTAGGAAATAGTATGGTATCAATCGAATGAGAAAAAAATGCGCTTAATTTGATACTACTTTACTTGTATTTGTTGCTTGTTTATGATAGAAATAGCTTAAGAACTGTAATAAATATTTTGCATTTTATTTACAAAAAACAGACCAGCCATGATCAAATTTGTTTATGCCAAAATAAATGTTATTTTCTGTCAGTTATCAATTCACGTATTTAACTAATTACTATGAATAATAATGTTGAATATTCCAATAAAGAGAGTATTTATTATCAAAGGGTCGGTTAACATAGCACCACCAACTGTTCCAAATGATCTCCAAATCAAGCGCTTGATTCTATATATCTAGCGCAACCTAGCGCCACAAATTATTACGCTAGCGCCATTGCAGTTTCGGATATTTTTACTAGTCTTTTCGGGGGGTGCTAAGTTAACGCTAGCACCACCAATTAACGATAGGCTTCTTGGGTCCCGAGTGGTGTAGCTTGAACAAGCGTCCACGTTCGATCAGCAGAGTTAAGCAACGCTGTCTCTGGTCAGAACTTGGATGGGAGTTCCACGGCTGCATCTCTCGGCGCCTCGTGGTACGGCTATCACGGAAAAAAGTTGGTCCCGGCGGTCATACAACATCATGACAGTCGTTAGTGGGGTTGGAAGTCCTCATAACTGCACAGCGACGCCTGTAATTGGCCTAACGGCTGTTGGCTGAGTGAAAATTAAATAAAATAAATAAAAAACTTAGCGCTAGATTCTCTACACCTAGCGCAATCTGGCGCCACAAATTTTACACCTAGCGCTTTTCCCATTTGAATTGTACAGCATAAAATTGATGGTTAACATAGCACCACCAACTATTCCAAATGATCTCCAAATCAAGCGCTTGATTCTTTATATCTTGCGCAACCTAGCGCCACAAATTATTACGCTACCGCCATTGCAGTTTCGGATATTTTTACTGGTCTTTTCGGGGGGTGCGAAGTTAACGCTAGCACGACCAATTAACGATAGGCTTCTGAAAACCTAGCGCTATATTCTCTACACCTAGCGCAATCTGGCGCCACAAATTATTACGCTAGTTACGGCTGATAATTGTAACTTCGGTGAATGAAATGTAGAGTTGCAACTACAGTCACAGTACATATAGAAATCTACTATTGCATTTATGACACCAGACGGAGAATGGTTGGAACAGCGAAGATAATAGCGCTAGGTTTCCAAAAGTCTGTATTTAGTTGATGATGCACACGTTCAAGGGTTGTATTTACCATGCCAATAATACGAGAGAAAACCACGTTAATCAGAGGACAAGGTGTTGATTATCGCGTAATCAGGCACCGATTGGCTAAAAAATTGATATTATGGTCATTCTATTGGTTGGTGACGTTATGAGTAGAATGGTTTCAGGAATTTCATCCCGTGCTATTTATTTGGGTCTGAAGAGTCTGGCTCTAGGTTTTAAAAAGCCTGACATTGGTTGGTGGTGTAAACACTAACTCAATACCCCCCGAAAAGAACAGTAAAAACATCCGAAACTGCAATAGCGCTAGGGTAATAATTTGTGACGCTAGATAGGGCTGGATATAAAGAATCTAGCGCTAGGTTTTCAGAAGGCTATCGTTAATTAGTGGTGCTAGAGTTAACTTAGCACCCCCGAAAAGACCAGTAAAAATATCCGAAACTGCAATGGCGGTAGATTTTGTAATTATTGCAGATTCGTGAAAAACAAAAGCAGAGTAGAAATAAAAAACAAACACTTTGTAATAAACAAATATATTGTTCTTATTTCGTATAATACTTAATAATATAAAAATAAATGTACAGCTGAATGTCTTATTTTCTAAAAATCCCCTAGCCAATTTACAAAACTGTAGTTTGGGGTGCACAACATTTCAAATTAAAAAGGCTGCAAGTAATAAAATCAGAATTCGTTTACATGGGATCGTAGAACAAATTTCATTGTAGCATTTTAAAGTTTAAGACGCTCCCAATCCAGAATTCCATTCGTTTTTGCTGTTGAGGGCGTCTGCCTTAGAGGTGTTTTTCTAATGGCCCTTTTTTGGAAGTGCTTCCTAATCGACGTTTTTCTGACTGCACCTTTTTGATGTGGACTTGGATGAGTAGCTGGTGTTTTTAATTTATATTCTAAATCGGACTCGCAGTTATCAGTTTCCATTTCGGCTTTTCCTGTAGTACCAGTCGGGGTTGGCTCCGTTTGCTATTTAGATTTAGCTAGCAGCACATGAGCAACGTTAATACCTTTGATGTAATCAGCAAACTGTAGACGTCCGGGTGGATTAATAGTTTTTCGAGGCCTCAGAGTGTCGTGAACTAAATCGACTATGTTAGACGCTGGTAAAATTTCACCCTTTATAGTAACGGTACCTTTGTGATCCCAGCTCACATCGTTTGAGGCACTCAAAATGCGTAGGAAAACTTCAGCATTTTTCTTAAAAGTTTTGGGAAGTGTAGATTAAATAATGGTTTTTATTATGCTGTCACTGCTTGTTTCAATAGGTATTTTGATTGGCTGCCGTGCCTGATTTGTGAAATGAAGGTATCTTTGTAACACTTGGTTGTACTGCACCCATTTATCGTGATCAGTTAATTTGGACTTTAAAACTTTTTGCATTTTGTCATCAAGCTGTGACAATATATTTTTCTCCGTATTCTCGCCAGACTTAAGGCGTTGGACAAATTCCAGCGATACAACCAACATCTTCTGCGCTTGGTCCATTTTAGTCGAAAAAGAAGCTCAGCCGTTTGTTCTGGTAGAGCCGTCGTGAATAAACTAACTTAAAATCAAGACTTTCATAATAAATATATAAAATATATGGCAGGTGCGGGAATCGAACCCGCATTCTCTCTCGAGACCAGAGCTTAAATCTGACGCCTTAACCATTCGGCCAACCTGCCTCCTTGTATAAACGAGCACTTTCTGCATAATTAAGAAAACATCTAGTTTGAAAGCCTTCTATTTGCAATTTCATAGAATATTTGATATAAATTAAATCATGTACAAATTTCTAAACTGGGTTTGATATATATTTATCGAGGGCCTTGACCCTCAGCTGACGTTTTATTATTATTTGTCGTGATTCGTCATCGCTGAATTTTACAAGAGCCAGCCTGTCTGCTATGTGGCGCACGCAATATCTCCATCCCTTTTATTTTAACATTTTATAAAACCAAAAAAAAAATCTGAAAAATTTCAAATTCAAATATTCGCGCGAAAATTGAAAATGGTTGCCGTTTAATTCCGGAAGCAAATTAAAAATGGCCGCCTCGTAATTTAATCAGTAGCACATATCAAAATTAAATATCATACTTCATATGTGATTAATTAGATCAAAACGCGAAAATTAATTAGATCAATCCGCGAAAATTAATCAGATCAATCCGCTGTTTAATTCGCGGAATTAGATCAAATCGCGGATTTAATTCGCGGTTTAATTGGATCAATCAATCATATGTGGATTAATTTAATTGAACACATAATCCAATTAGTGGTACCCTCATACTACTGTCATAGATAAAAAAGATATGGAAGTAAAGCAAACCAATTAATATAGTAAATATTATTTTTCAAAATATTTAAGTCTTTCAAATAGGTCGTATTGTATTGAGATGATCAACTGACACGTTCATGCGCACTTGATTTTTACTATGTGTATATGAAAGGCTGTATGTGAACAGTTGCTTTTCTTTTAAGAGACACTCAAGAAATAACTTCTTTAAAAAGTAATCATGGAATTTATTGATTTAAAACGAAAAACTAAATATACCCCAAACGAGATAAAAATTAAAATATTTTGAAATGCAACTATCTCAACATTTGTTTCTGAATGTTGCCTTTGATAAATGGATATGAAGAATCAAAGAATAGACTACAATTCTAGCAAAGAACGATCACAAGTTTCTAAACTTTTATTTATCACAGGATAATACTTACAATAATTTTCAATAACGAAGGTTAAGCAGATTTAGTAACATGAATTTTACATAAGAAGGAAAGCTTTATATCGAAACTATGGCTCAACTACTTAGTTTTGTTTTTTCATTGCTAAAATAACCTTATATGTGCAGTATGAATAACTAAATAGATTTTGAATTCGAGCATAGTAAATATAGGCATTTAAACCCTGTGGTATTCTTGAATGAACTGTGTAATTTGAGGATTAAATATAATTTAAAAAAATGGTATTTGTCTTAGTCTTCGTTGTTATGCGCGCCGCAGTTTTAACGTTCAGGTATCTAAGAAAGTATCTATAAGCTAAGCCAACTCGTTTAACCCATGCTCCAGCAACTTACAGAACCAGGTGCTAGGTATCACAAGGATCGCTTCCATCCAGTCAACACGGTTAATCCGTGTAGGGTAGAGTGCACATTTTTAAAAAACTCTATGTCTAGGAATACACACCCTATGATCGAATTTGTAGTCTCTATATCCTGACTACAGAAAGAATATGTTTACTATTGCCTTCTTCCTTCTTTAATATATTATAACCTAGTTGTTTCACTGTCCTTTAGTGCAGTGCTTCTCAAACTATTTAATGTGGTGGACCGGTATTATTTTTACTAATGTATGACGGACCGCTACATTTATTAACAAATGAACCAATAACGAAATATAAGTAAGTTATTCATAGACTTTAAAAGATGTAAGGAAATTCTTAATTTGTATGAATGTACGTCTAACTTTGCGTTATTTTCTCGATTCCGAATTACGATTCCGCCTGTATATAAGTATCTCGAATTTTGTGCATGCATTCAGTTGTTTTCTAGCGGCACACATCTGTGTTATCGGTTCGGTCTGCGTGCCCGCCACGCACGTGTTTCTTATCGATCCGCCGCAGACGTGAATTTGTCGAATAAGCGCCTACGTTTTGAGTCAGAATAAAAGACAGTTGCCGTGTGTTAGAGAGAGCGAGTACGAATATGGGACCCCACTATTTATCGCTTGCGAAGCTCTTCGCGGGTTTTCTAGACAGAATTGGCCCGGCGTGACGAGAAACAACAAGTGATTTGGAAGTTGTCGTCCCGCCACGCACTCTTCGGGGTGGCGTAGGCAAGGGTTTACGTTTGTGTATTGTGTGATTAACGGCTAACAGTTTGTTCCTTTGGTGTGTGTGTGTGGGTCTGTACCGCCTGTTGTGTTCCGTTATTTGAACTCCCGCCGATCCAACACAAATTTTATGCGTTTCGCATTTCATAGGTTCATTGAACTACACTTGGTTGCCGTGGCTGCTGGGCGAACTTAACGTTGTTGTTTATTGATGTGAGCCTTGAGGTTTTCGTTATCGTGGGGCGGCAACCCCTAAAACGTCGTTTGGCGGACTCTCCGTGAAAACCCAGTATCGGCTTACCAGGTTTCGCGGAGCTCTCTCTTTTCATTCTGCCAATTTCCGTGCGGGCTTCGATTTTGCCCTTGTTAGGAGGATTATCTCAGGTTTCACCTCTTCGGCCATCAACCGTTGTTTTGAAGCAGTTTCACTAGATGTTAGAGCAGTGGTCTTGAACGGCAGCCGTTTGCAGCAACGCAGGACGTCGATTGCAGCTAAGCCAAGCTTCTTAAAGGTAATATTTTTATTGTAGTAGCTTTTACAGTGCCGAATTTCAAGTGTACCGAGTGTTTCGGCGAAGTGCCAGACAGTTTGAGTAACGTTGCGGTCATAGTAACATTTATTGTTTGCACCATTGCATTTGCTAAAGCTTTTATAGTTGTTTACCTGTCAGTTTAATTCATTACCGTCAGATTACATGATCCTTTTCAACTTTACATAGTAGCAAATAAAGGATGTGTCCCATTTGTACCATGTTTAGTTGATTACCGCCTTTTATTGCTGAATGTGATAAATGGGCTTCTTATTATTGGTCAATTTAACTATCCATCGTTCAACTGATGACAGCGCCACACGAAATAGATGAACTTTCATACTATTCCTATATTCTGGGGTGGTAGACTAACAATAGAATCGAGTCGATTATCAAAATCAACAATCGCCTTCGCGGACCGGCAACATCTTGCTCACGGACCGGCACCGGTCCGCGGACCACCACTTTGAGTAACACTGCTTTAGTGGCCTGGGTAACATTTCCATAACGATGGAGTAGATTTGACTCATTTGTTAATGTCCAATATGCATTCTTGCCATTTGTTTAATATATTTAGATACGTCTTTTTCTTTAGGTAAAGCCATATCTTTAATATTGTAAACGATTATTGCAAAACTTACCAAGAACAACAGCAGAAGCACACTTTGAGACACACGTTTTTCCAAAACAACTTCGAAGCTTTTTTTCAGTCTCCCAATAGACGTCACATTTATTACCTAATTTTCGATTTTCGATAACGGCGTAATTTAAGCAATTGAACATAAAGGTAACTCGAACATAATCAACCACTATTGACTTGACTTTTTATTAGCCTCGCGTGTAATATCGCTCGGCCATAAACAAAACTCGTACAAAAAGTTCTGTATTACGAGGAGCAGTCAAATATGAATTATAATTTGAATTGCGCGCCAAAAGACAAAGACATGCAAAGAAGTTGTATACATTAATTAATGCTCTGGAACAAGTCGTAACTTCATTCAGTCGTTAAGTCGTCACAATTCATTTTCGTTCAATTGGCAAGCATGAGTGAAGTGAGAGTGCATTCAAGCGTCGAACAACGCATTATTAGTAAATTTCTTATCAATGAAGATATCAAACGATTGATGCGCAATCACTATCATACATAAAGGGTTTACAAATGGAGTAAAGCGTTTAAAGATGGCTGTAAAGGTGCCGAGAATGATCCGCATTCTCGCCGTCCAAAAACATTGACAACAGAAGAGAATAGTAACAGAGTAAAATGCACTTATTTGAAACGATTGTCGATTTATAATAAAGGATATTCCTTTTGCATTAAATATCAGTAGGGGTAACTTGAAAGAAAAACGCGAGTTCTCTGTCTGCGTCTTACAGGATAATGCTCTACCCCATTTCGCTATTCACACGCTGACTATGATTCAAAAATTGAATTGGACCATGCTGTTCCATTTACCATACATTTCGGACCTTGCTGTATCAGTTTCTTATTTGTTTGTACCCTTAAAAGAGTTTCTAGGAGAAAATACCTCGTGGAATACAGAAACTTCCGGAAAGATGGCACCAGTTTATTAAAAGAGAGGGAAACTGAGTAGAACAATGACATTAGACTCCTTGCATTTGTTTTTGAATAAATATTAAATTATAATTTATATTTGAACGCTCCTCGTATGTACGTACTTAACTGATAGCTATTGTGAAAAGCTTTTGCAAAATTAGCATATACTACATCGACTTGTGAAATCATCTGTTACATATTGTAAAATATTAAGCAGATTAGTATCGATTGAGTGGGAAGGGATGAGTCCACATATTGGCAAGAACGTAATATGGATTTAATATGAGCATACTTGTATTTAAATAATTTGAAAACTTTTTCAGGAGTGCACAGTATTAATACCAGTCTATTATTCTTAATAGCTGTTTAATGACCATTTATATAGATTGGGCAGGCGTAGGACAATTTCCACTTAGATGGGTGACCGTGCTTAATACTAAATTGTAAAGGAATCGTAGTTGTTCAACGAAAAATTATGAATAACCTTTGAATACACACGCAGATACTTGGTCGCAGCTCATTGATTATTTGCCAGGCAGCGATTTAAGTGCCATATTTATTTCTTTTTCACAAATACAGTTGATATTTATAGTAGACGCAAAAGCCAAGTAAGTAATCTTCGTTAAATATAAAAGTAGCTCAATTATTGTTGTAAACTTACATGTAATAGTTCCACGCTGTTGTTTCGGTTTTATCCACTATACATGCCAAGTCATAAACGACTGATTAGAAATGTCAGATTTTTCATAACATTTAATATATAGGTCAAAATATTTTATTAACATTCCTGTATTTATAATTTACATATGATTTGTTGATGTTGTATTTTAATATTTTGGATAATAAATGCAAAAAAATGCAATATCTTCATGTAGAGATTATTTGAGGAATTTTTTATTTTATGTTTTCTATTGATATTAATTTATTATACTTTTACGAGTAAACCATATAAGGCATTACTGATTTCTTAGAAACTACTTATTTTTCGGACTGCGTAATGCAGCTTCTCGTTGCTTTGCCGTTGTGTTTAATTTTTCTAACATGTTTGTACTTTAGGCCCTGTTTGTTTACTTATCTAGCTCAGTTTGCAGTGAGAGACCTCTTATCTACATCCAATCATCGTTCGGTGAAATCAATGCCATAATGGTCCAGAAGTTGACCCAATTTGGCTCGTAACACTGAAAATATTTACTCAAGACTTCTACTCAAATAAAAGCTAATTTGCTCAAAATCAATGTACAACAAATATATATGGGTTTTTACACACACAAAATAAGAATGAAATCAGGATTTACACCTACAATAAATGGGCATTCCTAAACACATCGGTTTAAGATACGAACGGGTCATTAACGCGCAATAACTTGTTGCTACCCTCATTTACAAATAAATAATAGTAGAATAACTGTCCTTAATACGAAAATATTCGACGCATCAAAGTTCGGTTCCGCGCGAATTGTAATATGAAACATGCGGTATCCGCGCGGCATATAGCGCTGGTCACTCTAATGAAAACACTACATTCTCAGCGAACGTTTAAATCAAATAAGTTAGTCAAATGGGCTTATATTTAAATATTATAATGTGCACATACTGAAATTGGCTATATATGAAGATATTAATTACTGTCAATAAGCTCAGGTGGAGCGAAGTCAATCCCCATTTAAACTGTTTCGTCAAGTACAAGGGTCCGTAACAGGTATCGCCTATTTTGAATGAGTTAGCTCTTACGGGAAAGAAATTAATTTGTTTTTGTTATTTCGCCAAGGTGTGCAGTTTCACTTACAATAAACAGATTTCCGATAAATCAACTGCAGAGAAGCGGTTCAGAGGAGTTCAATGAGCAAATTTCTCAAAGAACATCACTGGAATATGATTGAACAAGGTTAAAAATATGGCGAATAAAAGCTAATGGAAACAAATCAGCCTGTGTCACCTTCACCCTGTAAAAATACATTGTCTGTTGATACACTGACTGGAAATCAAATATCGCAAGCAGACAACAGCTAAATACCTACCTAAGTCACCATTTGGATAGAAGGTCACCCAAATTTTTGGTAATGAAAACAGCTACGAGCTGGGGTCCTTGGCGATATATAAACTATAAACTACACACAAACATAAACACCGATTTCAGTATTGTATTTTCACCAGAAACCTTCTAGTAAGCTGTATATTTGATACTATTTCACTGATTATGCAATGTTAAAATTGAAACGCCTCCTCCACCATGAGCACTGCTTATCGTAGCAGGGCTCCTAGCACAACGGTGAATTATACACTGCTAGTGTAAAGTCTGGAACTATCGAAATAAAACTTTTATCAAATGATTTTGAAAAAAATCCTCGAACACGTCAATTTTTATTTTAGATAAGACATATTTTACTGTTTTTTAAATAGAAACTCTAAATTTTATGGTGAATTTGGACAGAGCATGAAATTCTAAGACCAAATACGCTAAAAATATATGATCTGTATTTTGAAATTTTCTAGAAAATTGCTCTTAAAGTATTAAAACAAAAATCGAATAAAAATCAAGTAAGTCAATGTGTTGATAGTTTATTAACTTTTACATTATGGGGATTTCAACTATTGTGAAATACAAAAAATGAAAATAACAAAATAAACAAAAACAATTAAATTAGATGTTCGAATTGACCGCAATTTTGCGCAAGGCAGTGTCCAAGTCTGTATTGAAATTCTTCACAAACTCTACCTAGAGTTTCAGGTTGAATTAATCTTATTTCAGTCTGTGGACGGTTTATGTATACCTTACTTTTTACATAGCCCCATAAGAAAAAATCCAACGGAGTCAAGTCATCTGCCAGGAAAAATTTCGTTCAAATAATTCCGAACAGCAACAGAAAAATGTGCCGGAGCACCATCCTGTTGAAACCATAACGTATCGCTTGGTAGGTCCAGATCTTCATTATTTAGATACAGTACGGCAAGAGCAGGAATTAAATCGTTTCTTAAAAATTCTGGGTACTTTTCACCCGTCAATGAAAAATGGTCCTAGAATTCTATCCCCAACAATTCCCGCCCAAAAGTTGGGTTTTTGAGGAAACTGCTTGTGCAACTCGCTCATCCAGTGCGGATTTTCAGGTGCCCAATATCGATAGCTATGGCGATTAACTATGCCATTAAGGTGGAAAGTTGCTTCATAAGAAAAAATTATGCACTTGGAAAAGTCGTCATCGATATTACACCGCTGCATTATTATCTCACAGAACTCTGTTCTGCGATCAGGATCGTCCTCGTTAAGCTCTTGCACTAATTGAACTTTATAGGGACGCCATTTATGTTTTCTTAAAACCTTTACAACTGACCTTTGAGAAATTTTATTATTTGCAGCTAGTTCTCTTGAAGTTCTATAGGGATTTTCTTGCAGAGACAATAAAATATCTAGCAGCATCTTCATTGGTTTTTGGACGACCACCCCTACGGCGATCCCTCACATATCCGAGTTCAGAAAATGTTCTCTCTATTTTAGATACGGTTGTTCTTGTAATAGGTTTTTTTATCAGGATACTTAATATTGAATAGCTCACAAACCCCTTGTTGTGTTCTAGTACGGTCACCACATCCCCTCAATACTAAGTTTCAATTCCTTCTTTTTCACTCAAATATCGCACCATTATTTTTTATTTAATTAAGAGCACAAAACGAAAACAGATAAACAAACTATAAAGAACTGTCATAATTGTAGGGCTAACTCATTGTTTCATGGCTACTTGATTTTTATTCGATTTTTGTTTTAATACTTTAAAAGCGATTTTCTCGAAAATTTCAAAATACAGTATCATATTTTTTGTGTATTTGGTCTTAGAATTTCATGCTCTGTTCAAATTCATCATCAAAATTTAGGGTTTCTATTTAAAATAATTATCGCGAACGTCATAAGTAAAAAACAAAAGACAATCTAAAAGTGACAATTACAGTAAAATATGTCTTATTTAAAATAAAAATTTACGTATCTCAGGATTTCTTTCAAAAACATTTGATTAAAGTTCTATTTAGATAGTTCCAGACTTTACACTCGCATTGTATAACGGTGATCCAATATTCCAGCAGCGTGAATAGTCACACGCACTAATTTCTGTAGACATAATAATGTTATAGTTCTTTGATAAAAAGGTGTACTATATACTCATATAAGCTGAATAAATTGGTCAGAACATAAATCAATATAAAAGTAATAAATGTGATAACAGTTGAATTGTATTATCTGTAACCTCTTTTATCTACTGGTGTAGAAGCTGGTGGTTTGTACGGTAGCCTCTGGCGGTGCAGTGCTCTATTTGCCCCGGTTTCGGGTTACAAAGTTGAAGTGCGTCTTTTGAGCATAGCAATCATTGTGTTAGGTATGTGTGCTGCTGATGTGTTGATCTTGTTGCTCTATCTCTTAGGTCTGTAGTAGTGATGGGAAGTTTCGATACTTTTGCGGACTCGTTCATTCCAATCCCATTCCGCAAGTGGATCGAGTCCATCGGACTCGATCCTCGGATCGACATCGAAATTGAATGTGCATTTCAGACACCCGGGGTCCTCGGTCATTCCGGACCCGGAACGAACAACGCGAGTATCTTTGTTTTGGTGAGTGGTCACGCAGTCGGTAATTCAGTATGTTTATATGTCTCAGCCATCAATTGGGCACATACAAAGCCGCCAAAAGCCATAAATCACTGATAACTGATAAAAAAGCATGCAAGTTCGGCCGTATCATGTGTCGCCTGTCGACGTCGAGCCTTTAAAACGAACACCATCATCATTTGCTGTTCCCCATCAACACATTGTATTGTATTCTGTATTGAAATGGACTGAATAACGGAATGCCAAAGGAAGGAATGACCGCGAGGATTGAAGCCTCGCGACCTTTTCGTTCCTCGGAACGATTCCGGACCGAAACTTGGACTCGATCCAAATCGATCCTGCCCCGGATTCGATCCTTTGTATCGAATCCGACCGGATCGACACATCGCTAGTCTGTAGTTCCGAGTAGTGCACAGTTAATTTGGTTCCCAACTGTGAATGGTCTCACCGAACTCGATACTGATCGCCCATTAATCAAAGAGGCCAAAGGCCCACATCCTGTAAACGACTTGGGCGTTCATCACCCTCCAGGGAAAAAATTAAGTTTAAATTTGTTCACTAATATTGACTTCTGTATATATTCTTCCCTACAAAGCAAACCGATTTTTATAATGGTCTCCTAGAGATGTGGTTAATCGCTTAGCTTAATGTAATTCATGTTATGATATTTGTTACATCCTTATTGAAATGCCATCCAAAGTTTGTGACTTTTAATTTTCCCTTCAGGCCCCAAATGTTACTTGCAACTTCATCTAACTTAACTATTGTTACCCTTAGCCCTTAAAATGTTACGTCTGACGATGACACTTTGTCGAAACTAGTCACGCACACGTTATATCCTTTTAACCTTTTGTAAATCAAATAAATTAGTGGGGAAGACTTAAAGTTCTTCATTTACATTTATTATTAAATCCAACCCCACTTTAAGCAGCAATGGATCAACATCGAATTACATAAAAAAGTTACCACAATTTTTTTTTCATCATCTTTATACAGAAAGCGCACTGCAAGAAAAACAACTTTTGCTAGATCGAATTATGGTTGAAGAGTCTTCAAAATTATCTACAAAATAAGTAAAATAGCTTAATGTTGTTAATAATACTGAAACACTTAATAATGCCAATTATATAAATTTGAAAATCTAAAAAAGCATTGCAGTCAGTGGGATTCGAACTAGCGTTCACTGATAAATACATATGCCTATCGTTGCGTTATAAATGACGCAGTGGCGTTATGATTTTGGGCGAAATGAGCCCGATCGGTGCCGAAAAATGGTGACGCAGAGACGCAGGTACACCACATGTTTATATATAGGGATTTGTAAAAAGTTCTACTGACTACATAATAATATGTGCTTTTTGTAATTGTGATCGCGAAAAAATCATCTTCAAGATTTTTTCAGATCTGTCTGTTGCCGATATAACTCAAAACTACTTATCGGAGGAAGACGATATTTTGCATGCAGATTATATGCCTACATGAAACCGAGAAGATTTCAGATTAATAAGATTAAAAGAATGCAGTATTAAAAATTACAAAGATGAATTTAGATATGAAATGGATATCAAAATTATTAAGATGTATTTGGAAAAGAACGGAAATAGAATTTAAAATGTAATTAAGAAACAGTAGGACTTTAACATAATTTAATATCTGAAATGAAAAGGGAAGTTAATGGCAAATACTTTTTCGAAATATACTATTTAACATAGTGGGTATTAGTCATATAATAAAGCTTCAATAGTGTGTTGGACTGTAATAGTATATTGTATGTTAAGAGCTGAAAGTGCATTCTTGCCGCTTGCGCATGAATATTGCTGGTTGAGACGAAGTCGAAACCAGCAATCATGCAAAAGCGGCAAGCGCACTTTTAGCTCGAAACATACATACTATTTTTTCGACGACTGAGCATATTATTAAAGGAAAATATCAAATTTCGTTTTATGGCAAAAATTAATTGACAATCAAGTTAACATTACTCGCGCAGTCTATATGACATGTGACGCGATTATTTCCACAAATGACGGGCGTTGTCAAGGAAACATTCGGACGTGGCTACCTATTTTGTTCACGCGGAAACACAAAACGCTCGGCGAGCGGCAAAAAGATGAAAACGCACGCTCAGCGGCAAATGTCAACTTTCTGTTGTCAAATGACGTGAGAAAAATCTACTTTCGATGTCAGTCGTCGAAAAAATAATATAAGCTAGATCACTAAGGAGATTTTTTATTGATGAGAATAGAAACATTTTGATAACAAAAATGATGTAATACAACTTGTAACGTTTGAAATTATAAAATAAACCCCTTTATAAAAGTTTTTAAAAGCTATTTGGTATATAAAAGGGTTAAAATGTGAAATAAAATTGGCGTGGTAAAAAATAAAAAATAAAATGTTAAAAGGACAGAAGATGTGCAGACTAAATGGATGAAGATAAGAATGTGGTGAGAATGCCAAAGTAATACAATTATAATCTTCTTCTTCTTCTTCTAGTGCATATCCTAACGGATGTTAGCGATCAATAAGGCTACTTGCACCTTGGAAACTGCAGCTCGAAAGAGTGATCTTGTAGATTTGTTGTACCAATTTCGGAGATTCTTTAGTCATGAGGTGCGTCTACGGCCAGGACTTATTTTGCCTTTTATATGACCTTGTAAAATTAATTGTAGTAATTGGTACTTTTCGCCTCTCATTATATGCCCTAGGTACTCTAGTTTCCGTCGTTTTATAGTAGTCATAAGTTCCAAGGAGCAATTCATTTTTTTTAAATTTTTTATAATCTATAAAAGCAAATAAAAGGAAGGGAATGCCGAACTGAGTTTATTGTAAAGGGTTTTCCAATAAGAATGATATGATTTTGTCATGATCTAGTAACCATGGTAAGAAAGTTATACCTGGCACTAGTTGTTATTTATGTTCACTAAACTCTAACAATTTATTATGGCTAAATACTCGCTCCAAGAACGTTTGGTTATTGTCCAAAAATTTTACGAAAATCGTGGTTCTTATGTGAACACTTTTCGCGCACTTCGCGAAAACTTTGGTTTAAATAATCGTCCTTCTGTGCTTTCCATTCGTCGCATCGTTAAGAAATTTGAAAGTAATTTTACTCTTCACGATATCTAAGGTTTATGCAAACAGGCCACAAACACTTGATGCTTTGAGATTGAACATTGAACGCTGCATTCGTGAGAATACGCCCGATTTATTGCACAAAGTCGTCGAAAATTGGATTCGTCGAATTCACTCGTGTACACAAAGCCGAGGTGGACATTTAAACGACGTGCTATTCAAAACATAAACGTTATCGATTGTACTTTAAGAGAATATAAAAAGTGTGGTTATATCTGAAATCATTTCTATTTTATTTCATTTTAAAATCATATCGTTCTTATTGGAAAACGCTTTATAATGACATTGCATCAACTGAATTGGATAATAAGGAATGGTTTTCAAAGGAATTGGTTTACATCGACATCATTAGCAGAGTGAGCGTATTTGTGGGGTGAATTGGAGATTTTTCATCTGGAGGAGTTGTGATTTGATAAACTTGTCAAGTGACATATTGTGGCTTGCATGTGGTCAAGGTTGGTGGTGCCGGGTAGTAGAAGGTTTGAAGATTTGGATACATATTGAGGTAGATGCTGTTTTAAAAATGCGAGCTGTTTTCTTGTATTCCTGTAAAAAACTGTTTCCTGTGTTCCTGTGTTGATTTGGATCCGGATTCCAGACGTCGTGGCAGTTTGGTTTTCAATTGAAACCTTCGCCGTGGCTTTGAGTGGAACAGTTCTTGTAATGTAGTGAGTCGCAGAGCTGGATGCATTGGGCTTGGTAAAGGAAAGTGTTGAGACCAATAACAGGTAACAGAATATAGGTATTTAAAATAAAAACTGAAAGAAAATATAAATAGTGAAGTGAGTTAATTTTAATTAAGGGAGTACCTACCATTTGATATTGTGGAATGACAAATGTAACGAGAGGGTATTTGTAATTGATTTTTCAAGACTAATTTGAAGTATCAGTTGACAGTTGTGCGAGTTGTCATAAAAATAAGAAAATCTAATTTCAGAATATAAGCAATCTATATTAGAAAGAACCCGGCCTGTTTTTTTCAGTCAAGTGTTCTACCGAAGCTAGCAATTAATAATTTGATTATCCATAATAAAAATTGGGCAAATGAGTTAATTAAAATTCAATTTTTAAAAAAAATTGATTGAGAATAAACGTACAGTAAAGGTTAAATATAAAATAGCATAGGCGTTATAACGTGGTAGAGTCATAGTAACAATATATATATAGGGTGAGCACCTTAAAAAATAAAATGTTTTCTATTTTTGGTTTAACTCGAGAACTACGAGTATTACTTAAATGAAAGTAATATTCTGCACATAGCTCAGGTTTCTACCTTTGACGACAAAAAGCATATTTTAGACCCAACATAGGGAAGCACCTTAAAAAATACATTTTTGTTTATATTTGCTTTACATTAGTAGATAAAATAATTTGCACTAGTTCAGGCTTTACACTTGACGGAAATGGGACCCAACAGTTACAGGGTAAATGTAAAAAGAGTCAAAAAGGGGCAAGAATAAGTGCGTTTAGTTTAATATAGCCGCACATCGCACAGATCCAGAGATTCTGAATGGTGCAGTGGAACAGACGGGTGGAACGGAAGCTGCATTCTCAGGCGCTGTAGTTCGAATTCCACCACCTGTAATGTTTTTTTTTAATTTAAAAATTGTTATTTGCATTACTAAGTGTTTCTTTTTATTGTTTGCGTATTATTAGAAACGTTAAGATATTTTTGCCTCTAGATTCCTTTGATTTTTAAAATTGTTTAGTGTCGCAACGTCCACTTGTGAGGGAAGTTCTTAGTAAAGCCCTTTACAGATTTTTTTATTAGAATTGTGTTTTATAGTCTTGTTTTCTGTTTCAATTTTATTTGTGCTGTATTTTGTTATTTTAACATTTAGTTGTTTATTTTTTTTAAATTAAATATTAACGTACCTCGACTGCCAGCACCTTTGGCATTAATTTCATATAATACATAACATTATGATATTACGATGTTACAATATGGTTACATTTATAACAACTGTAAAACACCAGTGCTTTTCAAAAACAGTTTTAATTTGTTCATTTGGTCGGTAGCATTGGTTAATACATCGCACAGATTGTGTCCTAGCTAGTGATGGGCATAACCGGACAATTTTCATAACCGAATTATTTGCATTCGAATCATATTAATAACCGAATGATTATTTGAATAATCATTCGAATAAATTTTGGCTCTCGATTCGAGTCGAAGTCAGCCGGTTTGCCGGTTGGCGGTTCACCGTCATCTGCATCGACATCGTAACTTGCAGATAGCAGAGGAACCAAAACATAATATAAACCGTTCAATAGTTATTTGCCAAGTAGGTAGACATGGAATTTTGTTTTTATGTTTAATAAAACTAAAACTCCCTAGAAACTCTTTCTGACACTTTGTCAGAAGCAGCTGTTATGTACAGGAGGCTCACGAAAGTGTCTAATTTGACATTTTGAGGTTAAACATGCAATGTTGCCAGTCCTTTCATACTTTGTTTGCCACTAGGCATAATATGTATGGACATCGCCGTCATGGATATCTATCTGTCAAACAAATTGTAGTACTAAAGTAAATATGCCAAAAGTCATTAAAGGTGACACAAAACTACAAATTACAAAGGCTTACAGGCATTATAACGCTGACAGGCCCGACCTCAGTAAAACTGAAATCTTTGCTCGGCTTAGTGACTTTTGGGATGCAAGTATTTATGCATAAAACTTAATTGTTGCTTTAATTTTCGGCTTTGTACTGTTTTAGATATCTGAAAGAACTATTAGAAATATTATGGGGCGGAACAATTTTGAAATTAAACCTTTTGGTCCACGACCTAAAAATGATACATACTATTTGCAACATACGCACTGAAGAAGTAGTTAACAATGCGAGACAAATTGTGCAAGAACAACCACACGTATCTGTTCGCCATTTAGGACAGCAATTAAATGCTTCATATTCAACATCTCATAGGATATTAAGAAGCAATTTGCATTATTTTTCTTACCGGTTGCAAGTGTATCAGGAACTGCTGCCAAACGATCCTCCGGTTAGATTGGAATTTTGTAACTGGTTTATCAATAATTTAGGAAATAACGATAATGCGTTTGAGAAAACTTTCTTTACTGATGAGGCATACTTCTATTTATCTGGCTATATTAATTCACAAAGTATAAGGATGTGGAGCGCTGAGAATCCCAATTTTTATGTTGAAGAACCGCTTCACCCACAAAAAATCGGGGTTTGGGCTGCAATTAGTAAAAGAAGAGTTATAGGTCCTATATTTTTTTAAGGTAATTGAGTGCAGTAAAACGATTAAATTTTATTTTAATAGTTCAAATTTTAGGTTTTCTAAATGCACAACCATATCATACTGAAATTTTGTCGCCGTTTTTTGAAGAGTTGCGTGACAATGAATTACAAACGGGTTACGTACTTTCAATAAGATGGGGCATAAATTTACTTAAAGAGTTTTACAAAAACAGAGTTATTAGTCAAAACATGTCTACAGTGTGGCCCCCGAGGTCTTGTAACTTAACTCCCTGTGATTTTCTTCTGTGGCCATATTTAAAAAAAATCCATTCTTCAACTTCCACTGGACAATATTCAGCAGCTTTAACAAAGAAGTACCTAATGGAAAAAATAAAGAAATCAATAATAATGGAGTAATATTAAGATTTGAGAATAGAACGAGTTAAGGAGTTTACTTTCTTAGGAACATTAATCTCTGAAAACTTAAATTACACACAAGGAATTAAATCAAGGTTAATAAAAGCTACGAGATGTCCGGGCGCGTTAAATAGTATAATGTCCTTAAGACAAATGTCGCGAAATGCAAAACTACGACTTATAAGACTGTAATTCGACGCACAGCTACGTACGCATGTGAAACATGGACGATGAATGTGGCAGACCAAGATACGATAAGTAGGTGGGAGAGAAAAATGCGGAGAAAAATATTTGGAGGGACTCGGATGGATGATGGTTGGAGAAGACTTACAAACGAAGAGGTACAAAAGAAGTATGGAGAGCCAAATATAGTAGACTTCATTAAAGCTCGAAGGTTAAGATGGTTTGGGCATATATGGAGAATGCCAGATGGAAGAGCTACTAAGATAGTATTGGAAGGAAGAAGCGACCAACGAATAGGTGGAAGGAGGCAGTAATGGAAGACATAGCAAGAAAAGGAATAGAAGACTGGAGAAATAAAATCATCAATAAGGGACAATGGAGACACATTGTTATGCAATTGGCCTAAAGTGGCTTGTAAAAGCTTTATTTATACTGAAAAAATACTTAAATTGTAATATTTAAATATTTTTTTGTAAAATCGTACTAAAATATGGTCATTTATGCATTAATTTGCGGGCATAAATAGTGCCGTTTGCGCCCTAAGGCCTAAAAATAATTTGCGGGCGTAAATAATGCCTTTTGTGCCCTAAGGCCTAAAAAACCAGCATCACATTGGCAACCAACAACAATTTGATTTTTGAGAACGAATCGTGCCATTTATTTTTCAAAGCTTTATGGTGGATTTTACAAAAAATCTTGTTTGCATTTCGGGCGTGAACGGCGATTTTGGCCCTTTGGCGTTTTATAATCCTTCGGCCCTTCGGGCCTCTGGCTTATAATTCCGCCGCGGGCCAAAATCGCCTCCTTCACGCCCTTAATACAAAAATAGCTATTGTATACAATTTATAATTACAATAAAAAAACGACTTTCATTATACCATTATGCCTACTCAACAAAGTATGAAACGTATTCAGAATCAGCAATTTGTCTTTCATGAAATTTATCTTAACCAATACTAAAAGTGGCACAAAATCCAAAACCAAATCTGGCAACCACGTTTTGTACATTAACATAAAATTATCATTTTATATAAAATGAGCATAACCTAACTTTTGTTAATGACTGACAGCATATTTACAGGGTGAAATTCATCACCCTAACATGGCCTCCTATCTGGCAAATAACTATTGAACGGTTTATATGTACGGTCGGCGCCTTAGAAATCGGGACACGTAATATGTTCTTCTAGTCTTTGGAGTATTCTTGCTCCGGTTACTTCATTAATGTGAGATGGCATTTCATAATTGACAAACAATAAACAATCTGACGTAACAATTAAAACCATAATAACTGTAAAAACCCAGTTTATACACTTAAAAAATACATGCAAAATATATCATAATAGTGTGTAGTGCCTGATTTCTAAGGCGCCGACCGTACATTATGTGTTATGTATTGGAAATTAAGAGGTATTTATTAAGAAGTGTAGAAAGAAAAAAATATGCCGGACTGCTTGCTAATCGCAATAAAAAGTGGTAAAACGTTTATCTTTATCGATCGGGCGGGTTAAAGGCGCCGCCTCTTGTTTTAAACCTTTAGAGATGTAAGCAAATAAACAATTATTTTATTGCTTGATGCGTTTGCAGTTTTCAGGCGTTCAGGTTTCAGGTCCCCAGAATTTGATAATGTTTATGATAGGAGGTAGTTACGCGATAACCAAATGGTGTTTTCAATACAACCTGCTTTGTTTATGAGTTATGACGTATTTATATTTACAGAATTTTGAGCACTGCTTAGGTCGCTGAGATATGGCACGTAGTACCTTTGAATAGAGGTTTTATATTCAAAGCGTAGTACGTATCAGCATGAGGTTATTTTTCATTCAAATACTTGAAACGAAAACCGAGTTACATAGGTTATTTTAATAACCGGATAACCGGTTATTTTTCATTCGAATAAGCCCATCACTAGTGCTAGCTCACATCTGATACGGTGATGTTCGTATTTCCGGCATATATGTGTTTTATGGTTCATTGCAAGTGGCACACTGGTGGGGGGTTTTGTTTCATTAGGTGGGCGTGGGTGGTTTTACTGTGACCTATTCTTATCCTGCTTATTTTAACTTCCTTTTGTCTGGTCAGCTCCACTGGTGGTTTCCATTCCATAGCTTCATGTTTTATTTCCCTTAATTTGATATCTCGGCTATTGAACCACTGTTGGTCCTATTTTTCGAAAATTGACTTCTTGGTATGGATTTTAATGTTATAGGTCGGAATATTATTGTCTTGCATTGTGGTCTTGGTTGCAGCTTGTCTTGCGAATTGGTCCACTTCTTTATTGCCTTGGATGCCAATGTTCGATGGTATCCATATGAAAATAGCTACTTTTCCTGACTGATGGAGTTTATGTAGCACTTCATGTATTAATCGCACGATCGGGTTACAGCTATAAATGTTTTTAAAGCTTGTAAAACACTGTTTATTTTTAAAACTTTGGAATTAAAAATGCTGGATTTGTTTTTGAATACCTACCTGTTTATTTTGATTACATTACATCATATATCAGGAGATAAATATAGAAGTTATATAGTAGCTTTAGTATTTTTTGTCACAGATATCGTTAGTGTACTGAGGGGCGCAAAAATGTTGTCTTGCCTACAATAAAAGTTTGCCTAGTTATGGCCCTGGTTCACCGTGGGATTCGAACCGAGTACTTGTTTAATGTAAGCCTAACGCTCTACCAACTGCGCTACACTCATTTTACAGCCTATTGCAGAATTAAAGAAAGCTAACTATGTGACCGTTCAGCAGCTCGAAGAGTGTTTCTTACTGAAGCAATCAAAAATCTACGATTAGATTTTCCTCGTGAATACATCTATCAAAACGGTTTGTGGGATAACGGTTTAGTTTTCTCAGATGAGAAAACATTCCAGTCATATCATAATGGTCGTCTCAAGAGACGACAGACCCAGAGGAACCCGATGCAATGAAAAATATGTGAAAAGAGTCAACGCAGTCGGTAACTTTTCTTTAAACGTCTCGGGATACATTTGTTCAAATTTATCTCTTCATCTTACTTTTTGGGTCTTCTTTCTCTCCGTCCATGTATCCTATTCTTGTGAATCCGTTCCACATTGCCTGCTCACTTTAACGTAATTGTGTCTCTAGGCTTAGATCACTGTATAAGTTTTTGGAATCGTAGTTATATTTTGTACGCCCCCCCCCCCCCCCCTACAGTTGTTAGATCAATCATCTTAGTATTCGTCTTCAGAAATGGCAAAAATTTGGTATACAGTTCCTTTTCCTGCACGAAATCCTGTTTTTTCTACGTAGAAGTTGTTCTCATTTTTAGAATGTTCGATAATATCTTAAGTTATGCCGAGGACGTAAACTATATTGAAATGAACAATACTGGCTACATAATTATTTTGCAATCCCATATTGGACCATATATGATATCCCTTAAGATAAAAATCACCATGACATGAGCTTTCTTTATCGTTTTGATACTAAAGCAATGCTAATTGTTTTTCCCGCCCTAGCCCTGTCTTCAATTTAAGTTATTTAGTTCTTTTTTTTTACTTTTTCTATTCTTCAATAATCCAGATAAATATTTGCTGCGAGATGTAAAACAAACACAAATATAACAATGTGCAAAGTTAAGAACTGATAACATTTAATAGATACACATATACCTATCAAATTATCCCCTCTCCTACAAAACATTTGAATCGCCAAGCTTGCTGCGCAGTTGCAATTCACATTCAATTTGTAGCTTATACAGATAATAAAGAGACTGTAACACATTCTAGCGCCTCGGAAAAAGCGCACGCCACTGGTTGATGCCTGAGTTGCGGGGTTCTGAAAATTGATCAGACATGGAGCATGTTGCTAATCAGTTCTCTTTTCTCAAAGCGGCGAAATGACATGCGCTCAAGCGCAATTAACTTCGTAAACAGCACGAATGACGTTTAACGTTTTAGCAGTGGGATTTGGACTTTAATGATTTTTAGTGAGTGCATAAAACAAAATTATTAACTTATTTGCAAACGTTAATGTAATTAATGACAACGAAATTATGCATATTAAGTATAGTCTATTTTTTTGCTTTATGATTCAGAGCAGGCTTTGCATTTATATTATTTTAGCAGTGTACAACAGTTTAGTTACAAAATATAACTAATGTCAAAATCCAGGTCGCCGGGATTGTCAAGTTGACACTTCAGCAAATTTTAATAAAATGCCACGAAAAAGCAGTATTAGGTAATAGTAAAACCAAAGAGGCTATAAAACACGGTTCTACTAATATAAGAGATATCAATGGTAACTTAAGTAAAACAGCCATCATTGGAAGAATTGGTCAAATCTTCGATGTAAGTATTAAGAATTAAACAGATATAACATTTCTAACATTTTTTTATAATGCTAGATTTCGATTGCAACACAGAAATCGAAACGAAGCACAATCACAACTCCAGCAATAACCGAATGATAATATGATTAAAGAAAAGGAAGAAGAAAATTTGGAATTTTTTACTTTCGATAATTTATTGCTGTGTGCAAAGGAGGAACTGAATTATACTGGGAGTCGTTTAAAATTATACTACACATTAACAAATATGGGATATAAATACAAAATTGTGAATGGAAGAAAATTGTGTGAGAAGAGTCATATCATTTCGGCGGATTGCCTTTTAAACGAAATATTTACAATTTCGAAATTATAGTGAAAAATGTATATTCATGTTTTTGGATGAAACTTTACCAGGATGTGACTTACTGTTGGACTCGGACAATAATGACAGGGGCTATCATAAGTGTATCAATGGTGACATTTTTAGGCAATGTTGAAAAACAGTTAATCCCTGCTTTGGCCAAATTGAATGGTAAATGTGTGTTAATTATGGATAATGCACCATATAATTCGGTTCTTATCGATAAACCACCCAATTTCTCGTCCAATAAACTACAAATACAGGAATGGTTAATTAAAAGTGACGTACAATTTGATGACAAAATAATAAAGCGACAATTATGGGAGTTTAATTTTACTTTACATATTGACCAAAAGCAATACTAATTGACAAAAAACGACATGGGCATGAAGTTCTTAGATTACCTCCGTACCACTGTCAATACAATCCAATTAAACTGGTATGGAGTTTATGTAAGAACTATTATAATAAGGACATAAATTCTCAGCCTCCCTCAAAAGACATAATTGCTAATTTATGGCTTAAATCTCTATCACTGTGTACAGCAAACATGGAAAAAAACGTTGAACACTGTGAACTACTAATATAAAGTGACTGGGCAAAGCACATTGTTAAAGTGACTGGGAAAAACACATTGTTAAATTGGTGTGGATGATTTACCTCCTGTTATTATTAGGTTGGAAGAATCTGATACAGAATCGGAAGACGAGTTGTATTCCTCTTCTGAATCAGATTCTGGAGGATTATCCTGAAGTGTATCCATCTAAATTCTGGTAAATTATATCTCTGAAAATGGTTCTACCAGAGTATTTTGTATTATCTCTTTATTTTGAAATGCCTGTTATATGTGTAGCATAAATAATAACTTGTACAACACAGTTCTACAAACAAAAATCATCAGCAAATTATTAATAATATATTTTATTCAATTTTGCCGTATAAAGTGACGTTTATTTGTTTCTGGCCTGCCCATAAAAGTTGATGTTTTATAAACAGTCGTTTAAAATTTTTATTCCGCTAGTGATTTAAAATTTTTATTCCGCTAGCGCTTTAAAAATGTCAAATAAATGTCAACCAAAATAGATCAATAATTTATCAAAAACTTATACATCAGGAAATTACAACTAAATTAACAAAACGAAAACAAAAATGGCTACGCATTATTTCCCAATTAAAGAAGTCAGGTCCTTCAACGGTTCGCTGATAAAAAAAAGGTTGCAATTTTGAACAGCACCAGTTTCAAAATTTATGTTTCTTGTAGCACTAACTAATTCTTTGTTCACAATTTTATGCAAATGAACTGCATCATCATTCAGAACAGGAGTTTTTCCCTCTGAAACAACAACTGTGGTACTAGGTTTCTCTGCAGGTATCAAAGAAGAAGTTTTTTTTCCAAAAATCTTTCCGCAGGTCTCTATCTTCTTCGTAATCGAGTCTTCGATATAATTTTCAGCGACTGTACTGGAACTCCATCCACCATGTCTTTTAAGTTCAAGAAGATTCGCACCTCCATCTACCAAAAGCGAGGCGGAGCTCCTTCGAAAAGCATGACCTGTATATAACGCAGAATCGGAAAAAACCCAAAAAGGTCGCAATGACGCTAGGCATTTTACGTATTTTGTTCTCTCCTACCGGCTGGACGGTACACTTGCCATGTTGATAATTTAAAAAAAGGCGTCTATGGGTCACCGCTTGGGGTCGTAATTTTACGTAGGTCCTGTAGATATCTACAGCATTTATGGCTACTTCATTAATTATAGTAAACACATGAGGTTTGCTAGTTTTTGTGTCTGGTAGAGTTACAACTAAGACATTTCCTCGATCCTCAACATCGTCAATTTTTATGTTTACGAGTTCGCCAATGCGGCATCCACCAGCTATACCCATGACAAGCACTGTCTACAATAAACAAAGACATTTTTTCATTTGCTACGTTTTTATTTAAAAAAGTAACTGACCTTAACCAGTAGAAAAATTTCATCCGGTGCCTCACTGAAAAATCTTAACATATCATCACGGCTCAGTACTTTAGATTTTTTGCTTCTAAACCCTTTTGAATTTTGTTTCAATAGAGCTTTCACTTTAGAGAATCTATAAAAGTAATATAAATATTTACAGTTTGATCTATAAAAATGCACTTTTTTCTGCTTACTTTCCAATATCCACATTCTCGAAAATAATGAGGCAGGCCTTTAGCATGGAGCAATAACTCCAGACTGAAGATGGCTTCAAACTCTTGGAATGTTCGGCAATATAATTTAAAATGAGAGTTTCAGTAACTTCCATTGCATGTTTTTCTATTCTCCAGGAGCAAAATTTTTGATAAATTTTTTTGTACGTTTCTTTCGATTTTTTGGGGAGCAGTTGTTCCATAATCGTATCATCATTCTGCATTACAATTCTCACCTTGTAGATACACACAATACTACACGTTATAATAAACTTTGTTACGAAAAATTCACTTTCGTTCACAATTTACGTTTGACTTTTTTCCCGTAAACAGTTCAATCCATGGCAACGCATCAAAAGAACTCACAATCAGCAACTCGATATTTGCAAGGGATTAGTGACATTTTAAGCTTTTAGCAAAAATCTTACATTTACACTAGAAAAGTTTATTACTGCAAAATTGAATAAACAGTTGTATTATACTCGCGGATTAAATTAATGTATTAACTCGCGGTATTAACGCGCTTGCGGCTTCGCCGCGCGCGCGTTTAAACATACCGCTCATTAAACATTAATTTAATCCGCATGTATAATAAATAACTATTATTTACAACTGTTAAACAATACTGTTGTTATTTTGCGATTACTTGTCAATTATGATATATATTATTAACTAAAATCACAATGCCTGTTGTTTACATTTCATAATTACATCGATACCGCCATAAATGCATGGATACCACCATAATTACATCGCTAATACGGATTTATGTGCATATAATCAAACAGGCCATAAACTGCTTTTTCGAGTTGACAGTTATCAGTCTGTCAGTTTGAAAATAATAATTTACACTTCTTTCGTCCCAAACCTAAAATGGAAAACGGTAGCGACAATAGTGCTGTATTCCCCCTGAAGTACGCCAAGCCGGCACACAAGCTACACAAAATTTACTCCCAGAAAAGTCGAAGAAAACTTATGATATCGCATACAAAAATTTTCTGGAATGAATGTAAATAAAGTATTGAGAGATCCAAAAAAAACTGTTCCTCAGAGGGCTGTGGAAATTCAACGTATGAATAATATGTTGGTGACACTGTACGTCAATGTCAAATTCGAGGTTAGCAGGTTAGGATTTGCGTCATTTTGTGTCATAACTGACGGAAAACCTAACCTGATAACCTCAAATTTGACATTGACGTACAGTGTCACCAACATATTATTCATACGTTGAATTTCCACAGCCCGCTGAGGAACAGTTTTTTTTGGATCTCTCGATAGTTGTAAATAAAATAGCGTATTTCACTCGCATATAATAGCTATTATTAGTACACTCAGATGGCTTAAAGAACTCGCTCGCTTCGCTCGCTCGTTATTTAAAAGCCATCTTCGTGTAATAATAGCATCCATTATATGCTCGTATAATAATATACTATATTTTTACATTAGTACATAAAAGATAGATGTCTAGAAATTTTATGACGTTTCTGTACAGTTAGATATCAGTCACGCTTAAATAAACGTACTTAAAATAAAGCAATACCTTATTTAATGTCAATGGTTCAGTAATTTTAGCTCTTATTAAGTATAATAGTGCTTATAAGTTAACACATTGACAGTTCTAATGGTTTTTGACATAACTAGTGTTTTTTCCTTTGTCACTAACTACCTACACTGTTACAAAAATGCAAATGCAAAGCCTGCTCTGAATCATAAAGCAAAAAAACAGACTATACCTACTTAAAATTAGTAACTACAAACAAATATAAACAGAAATTACTATACTAAAATTAAGGTAGGTAATCTTAACTACGGGAAAATACTTATTAAGTTTCCATTGCTCTTTATTGTTAGTGAATAAAAACTTCTTTTATTACCATAATTGAGGGCCTCTAGTTCAATCTTTAATTGTTATATCACGTTGACACTCGACAAGATTCCTCGTTTCGGCTAATTGTTGAATAATATAGTACGAGCAAAAATCAAATTCATCAGAAGAGTTAGTGCAGTTTTTATCTATTTATTTATTTAGATTTAGATAATAATTGCCCTACAGCATTACCTAATAATACAAGAATGTAAAATATTGAAACAAACAAATAAATCTACATGCAAAACAGAAATGATAAGTTGCATAAATATTTACATAATATAATTCGAAATTTAAAAATAATTTAAAGATAATGTTAACTAACATGTGAGCAAATGAAAACGAAATCAAGCTTGGCTTTGAAATATTGGTTGTATGAATAATATGTTGGTGACACTGTAGGTCTATGTGAAATTCGAGGTTAGCAGGTTAGGTTTTCCGTCAGTTTTGACACAGACTAACGCAAAACCTAACCTGCTAACCTCGAATTTGACATAGACTTACAGTGTCACTAACATATTATTCATACAACAAATATTTCAAAGCCAAGCTTGATTTCATTTTCGTTTGCTCACATGTATTAATTATGGTTACTTCACTCAGAAACTAATGTTGATATAAGTATAAGATAATGCGCTAGAGTTTAAATCGGTGTAGTTATATACAGTGTTGTGTTATAATTACTACACTTTACATAAATAGGACATCTCAATGTTAAATTTGTATGTGCAGAAAGAAGATAAAACCTTGAAACTTCTACTATGTAGTCGTGGTATACGAAAAAAAAGTTTTTCATGTAAAAATGAGCAATTGATTTTATTATGTAATATATTGTATAAACTTATATTAATCCTGTAGCTCCAAGTCGACTCAAATTGAGATTAGATTATGGTCAGAGCTAGTGATGGGCTTATTCGAATGAAAATAACCGGTTATCCGACCTACGCAGTGCTAAAAATTCTGTAAATATAAATACGTCATAACTCAGCAGGTTATCAAATTCTGGGGACCTGAAACCTGAACGCCTAAAAACTGCAAACGCAACAAGCTATAAAACAATTTTTTATTTGCTTACATCTCTAAAAGTTCGAAACAAGAGACGGCGCCTTTAACCCGCCCGATCGATAAAGATAAACGTTTTACGACTGTTTTTATTTCTTTCTTTCTACACTTCTTAATAAATACCTCTTAATTTCCAATACATAACACATAATGTACGGTAGGCGCCTTAGAAATCGGGCACTACACACTATTATGGTATATTTTGCATGCATTTTTTAAGTGTATAAACTGGGTTTTTACAGTTATTATGGTTTTAATTGTTACGTCAGATTGTTTATTGTTTGTCAATTATGAAATGCCATCTCACATTAATGAAGTAACCGGAGCAAGAATACTCCAAAGACTAGAAGAACATATTACGTGTCCAGATTTCTAAGGCGCCGACCGTACATATTATGTTTTGGTTCCTCTGCAAGTTACGATGTCGATGCAGATGACGGTGAACGGATGTCGATGCAGATGACGGTGAACCGATGTCGATGCAGATGACGGTGAACCGCCAACCGGCAAACCGGCTGACTTAATCGAAACGAATCGAGAGCCAAAATTTATTCGAATGATTATTCAAATAATCATTCGGTTATTAATATCATTCGAATGCAAATAATTCGGTTATGAAAATTGTCCGGTTATGCCCATCACTAGTCAGAGCCTTGCGGCGGATAAACATGATATGTTTTAAACCACAGAAACTTTAATAATTTTCTTTGAACATTTTCAATTGCGTTTTTGTGGCATTCATAGTATGAAAGCCACACAAGACAACCAGGCCCGACATCCGGCATTTTCTACAGTCAGTCACAATATTCGCAGTGTACTATTCCATGTATTATTAGTTCAATAATATGTGCAATATTTGTTTGGAGGTGGGTGTACCTGATTTTACATACTTACCTGTGCACCTGTGCATCAAATATTTAGGACTATTTGACAACAAAACTTTTTTTATTTGAAATCGGCAGTGAAGTACGCCGAAATCGTCATTAAAATACGAGAAATCGGCAGTGAAGTAATCCATTGTTTTACGACTTTTTTGTAGGTGGCGAGGCGACAGATAAACGTCAATCGACCGAACATAACCTACAAAATTTGGTTAAAATGTTGTAATTTCACGATTTCTCGATTTCAAATAAAACATAGTGTACACCTCGGCACTGAAGTTCCTTTTTATCCCTCATGTGGTTTATTTGCCCTACGGGCCTCGGCAACTAAATCCACATTCGTGATAAAAAGTTATACTTCAGTGCCTTGGTATACAAACTACTATTACTTCGGCACAACCTACTGAAGTATTGCTTTCAAACCCGAACAGTTTTACAGATTTAGAATTTTTGTGGTAACCGTTCAATCAATTGTGAGCCCAAAATTATATGAACGGTCACATGAAACTATATAACTTTCCTAAACACAGTAACCGCTTTGGAATAAAAGGAAAGTATGTCATTCCGAATGGCTGTAACCACCAGCACGAGAAAAACATAACCTATCAAGATTATTTTTGTGCCATTTTGGGTGGCATATTAATGCATCGCACTGAAAAGCTTTTGGGGGAGGCTGATCGTTTTTATCTTTGCATGTACTTGTCGATTTTTATTCGCATTGCCAGTAATAGACGTCAACTAGTCGCCTAGCTATGCTGTCAGATTGGTGTAATGACAACACTCATGGAGGTCAAGACTGGGGTCGCGAGTTCGAATCTCGGTCCGGACAATTTTTTTAAATTATGAAATGATGCGGATGCAAATTTGTATCTCTTCTCACCTTTAAATCTGAAATGCCATATTATCGGCGTTGTCTGCATCATTCGTACTCTCTGCTAACAGTATCGATAAATCGCCGATTCGATTTTAAACCGATTTCCTCCGTCTAGACTTCGCAATTATTAGTTCCCGTCTTCTTTGCGAATTATTTTCATCCCAAGTCAGGACAAATATGGCATGATTATGTACGTATATTATTACGATAAAAGGTTCTACCTGGATTGTTATTTTGAATGATATTTAATAAGTTAAATTAGTGCAAATTTATAACACACACAATTCTCAGATTTAATAATTTTGTACTGTGTTTTTACTTTGCCTGTCAATCAATTGCGACTGGTTAAAAATAAAATGTAATAATTAATTACACAAGTAAAATGATTGAATGCCCCTTTTAATTGTATCTAACTGCAATATTAAATTACGCTAACTTTACGGCAAGCACGAAACTTCATATCTCAGGGTGAGTTCATAAACTGACTTTACTCTCAAACTGATAGATGATACAAAATGTCGCCAGTGCTTTAGCGATTATTTGACGTTCTAAACGTAAAAATACTGTGAAAAACGCGTCAGGTAAGTTATTTTAATTTTCCCGCTTGGCAACGATTAAAACATCCCCTTGCTTGTTATTTTAGAATGACGTTACCGCCTCTTGATTGTCCTAACGTAGAAATCACTCCACTCTTCAATTGTTTCTGTGGCTTGGAATTCCGCCGAATTGGCGCAATTTTTACTGACGCCACTCGATTTCCGAAAAACACAAAGCAAAGGGGCCCCTGGAAAAACGCTAATTCGGCTGGAGATGCTCGTCTGGCTGCAAATGGTGGTTGGGACGTTCTTGCAGACTCGGATGATGTCCTGGACTGCTGTCCTCTGAATTCGATGCTCCCTTGGGCTGTAGTCGATGGTGGAAAATTTTACCGGAACAGCTGCCGATGTCCACTTTAGGAGGCGAATTGGAAATTTATATTTTTACTTCGTGAAAACTCTCACAAATACTCCCACATACACATGGACACATGCAGTAAAATGCAATACTTTTAGAATGGTAAAATGCTCGTTTATTAATATAAAATTGTATTCAAAATGTGCAGCACAAACTCGATAAACTTCAGATAATTTTGTATTCAATTGTTCTCCTTGTTTTAAACAAAATAGCATCAGGTTGCTAAGTTACTGTTGATTTTCTTATGTTCATAGAAATTAATTTTGATAATAAAAGGTTACAAATGGACGAAAATTTGAATACCTAATTAATATTTACAATTTTCGTAATCAAAATTATTGTCTTTAACATTATAATTAAAATTGTTCGATAGCGTTGCACACACAAACGTTATTTATTTAATTTGCACTGCTCTGCTTTTTTGCACATTGTTTTTAAATACACTGATTTTTGAGTTCATCATTTTCGCATCACTATCTTTTCTCTTCTGTTGCCTTCTTCTAGCATTGCTCTTTGCAATTTTTTCTTTATTATCTTGCTTACTTTACCTTTCAGATTGCTCATAATTCTTTGCTAACTTATCTGACAAGTACGCTCCTTTTAAAATACACGTAACAGCCTTTTGTGTCAATTAACTTTTGTGTGGTCTGGCTTTACATGTACACAAACCTTTCATTTTTAATTATATTACTTTATTCACAAGCCAATTCAAACCCTTTGAAATATGCTTTGCCTTTGCATGCCTTTTTCAGCCTAATTGCTGTTTCTCTCATCTCATTATCAATGCATTTGATATTTTACTTTAATTTCAAATTGCAATTATATAAAATATCCCAACTATGTGCTTACTGAATCGGTCAATTATCCTGCACTGCAAACAGAGCCAAGTTGTGGGCTTAATACCATCTCAATATATGTATACTCAACTTATAGAAATCAGTTTATGCAATTTCATAAATTGCTTTAAATAAATGCGTGTCCGTTTTTCTAATGTTTATCGACAGTAAACATAATATCGGCGAAATTGTTGTCATTATATACATATAGCATGCCTAGACATTTTACATAATGACTCTACAATTGCAGGCAATATGTTAAGTTTGAAGTTGGAGGTTATGTTAAACAAACGGGTATCGCTGATCTTCACATCAGACTGTATGCCGTTCTACGTTGTTTATGTTAGTTGCAGCCTCTGACCGTGTGTATTATAAATATCCTTCTAGTGTATTTATTTTGAAATTGTGCGTGTGCTGTAAATATCATTATATATTCATTTTGTAATTTGTCGTTATTAGTTATTAGTTAGGTTAGCGAATTATTGCTGATACCTGGTGATGATTCCTCCAGTCGTTGCCTGATGTCGGCGATGAGTTCACTTATAACATTTGCTAGGGATTCTTTGGCGATGAGTTGCTGTACGCTTGTGTTTTGCATTAACCTATTGGCCAATGAGTGTTAACCATATATTGCGTTAAACACTGATATCTTTGTTTTTTTTTTAAATATTTGTCTGTTACTTAGATACTTCTGATTCACCATCTGATACATTTGCAAGTTGACCCCAACCTGTTATTCAACTCTTCAGTTATACGACTCTCCCGAGCAATCGTAGCACCTAAGTAATAGGGAGGTGATCCGTCATGCTTTTAGCGGAGATGCCTTGATATGAAGCAATAAAACGAAATAGTCTTCTCCACGAATATTTATTGTGAAATTGTGGGTGGCGATATGTTTCGAATCCAAACTGGTTTCATCATCAGGCCATAATGATCATTGCTATTAGTAATAGGAGCACATGTCAAAGTGAGGTTAAAATTTTAAAAATTGAAAACGTTATAGAAAACGGTTCAAATAACGCACTACATGGAGAAGTAACTAATTAACCCACAAACTACATTATAAAAATCGTTGTGCTGGTTAAAAACGTTTTCTATTTTCGGTGGAATACGACTTCATTATTCTATCAAATTCCTCCCATCTAAGTCTCTTTGCTTCTCTTGTGCATTTGTAAATGTTTTTATGTTGGAATTTAGTATTAACTACCACTAAATTATTTATTATACAAAACTCTAATAACTGCAAGCCATTGTAGTTTATCTCCTCCTCGCCATATTCGCCTATTACATATTGTTATGATTTTCGGATTTATTCCCAACTCTGCCATTAAAATCACCTGCCATCTCTATTTCATTTTTAGCGTTGTCTATTGCTTCTTGTAGGTTTTCATAAAAATTTTCTTTGTTACGAATATTGTCACTGTCGTTGGGTGCATAGGCTACAATTATTTGATTTGATAGCGTAGTTCTTTATTTATTAAACACCTAACTCCAGCTGATGCAAGGTCATCGTGCTGTACTACTTCTTCTTATTCTTTAGCCACTAGACGTCCACTCCTGGACATAGGCCTCTTCCAATAATTTCCATGTCGATCTTTGCTGGGCGGTCTGGATCCAGTTCTTTCCAGCATGTCGTTGGATGTCGTCTCTCCACCTCGCCTGCGGGCGTCCGACACTTCTTTACGATTCCCTTGGTCTCCATTGCATCAGGGCTGTGGTCCATTTGGAGTTGTTTCTGGCCACGTGGCCCGCCCAACGCCACTTCAGTCTCGCTACCCGCTCGATGATGTCGCAGACTCCTGTTCTTCTCCTAATGTCCTCATTCCGTATCCTGTCTCTCAGGCTCACCCTAAGCATTGCTCTCTCCATCGCCCTTTGACAAACTAGGAGACGATTGGCGCTCCTTGCTGTGAGTGTCATTGTTTCCAGTCCATATGTCGCTACTGGCAGGATGCATGCATCGTAGACCTTCCTTTTTAGGTTTGTATTGATAGTTCACTTGAGTCATTGCTAAAAAGGACGATATCATCCGCAAAGCGGAGGTGATTGAGACGCTTTCCGTCTATGCTGACGCCTTTCTGTTCCCAAGATAGACTCTTGAACACGTCCTCTAAAGCCAAGGTAAACAATTTCGGCGAAATTGTGTCACCCTGCCTGACTCCCCTTCTCACCGGAACCTTTCCAGTGGTCCAGTCTTCATCGATTCTTACATGTAAGGTGGCGTTCTCGTAAATGTAGCGAATCAGGTTGGTATATCTGGAATGAATGCGGGCATTGGACATCGCCTTCATCACTGTCCAGGTCTCGATCGAGTCAAACGCTTTCTGGTAGTCTATGAAGGCCATGTGAAGTGGGGCGTTGTATTCCGTACATTTCTCTATCAGCGTGCGTACTGCTTCAATATGGTCAGTTGTGCTGAAACCCTTTCTGAACCCTGCCTGTTCGACTGGCTGGTAGAAGCCGAATTTCTGGCTCAGGCGATTCGTTACGATTTTCGTTAACAGCTTGTAGAAGATAGATAACAGACTGATGGGCCTATAGTTCTCCATGCTAGTGTTATCACCTTTTTTGTAGAGGAGAATCACTTCTGCATTCTTCCAAGAATCTGGAATCCTTCCACCTTCAAGGCATTTATTTAGCAAAATTAGGTGTGCTTCTTTGAGTGTCTCTCCTCTAATTTTCAACATCTCGCTCGTGATCTGATCTTCTCCTGGAGTCTTACAATTTTTTAGTTGTTTCAGAGCTGCCTCCAGTTCGCTCGTATCGATGGGCTCCAATTCTTCTGACCCCACGTTTAAGATTGATTTTCGTGATTCGTCTTGCGGGTCTGTCACTGATTGGCTATAAAGCTTGCGATAAAAGTTCTCGACCGTTTCTGCAATCTTGTCTCTTTCACTGACAACTTCTCCTTGGTCATTCTTCATTTTGTGGATGATCAGCTTGCCCCTAGATCGACTGGAACGAAGGACTCTCATGTTCGTATTTCTTCTTATGGTTTCCTCGATCAATCTTGTGTTTTGCGCTCTCTGGTCCCTTCTGATGGGCTTTTTCACTTTTTTGTTGAGGTCTTTGTATCTGGTTGAGTCTTTGTCGGTGTTTCTTCGCTCATCTATAAGTTGCTCTGTTTCAAGGCTGAATTTCGGATTCGGCCGTTTTTGAAGTACACTGACTTTCTTTACTGCTGTTCGAATACTGTTGCTAATTTTGGTTGACAACTCGTTCAGTTCCATTTCTCGCAAAACTTCTGTTGGTTGTAGCTTCTTGTCTATGCATCGGTTGAACTCCCCTTCTTTTTCTCTCAGCTCGTTTATGGTGGGGCGATTTTTCTTTTCCACCCGAAGTTTTCTCTCGAGTTGTGTATTGATGTGTATCCTGGCTCTGACCAGTCTATGGTCACTGCCCGTATTGAAGCGATTTATGACCGATACATCTGAACACATTCGGTTGTTTAATGTGAGGATGTAATCTATTTCGTTCTTGGTTGTGCCATCGGGGCTTCTCCAGGTCCACTTTCTTTTCGGATTTTTCTTGTAAAAGGTGTTCATGCAGTAGACACGTTCTTTGTTGAGGAAGTTTATCATTGTTTGCCCCCTCTGGTTTCGCGTTCCAAGTCCAAAATTCCCAATAAATGGGGGGTCCGTGGTGGACTTCGCTCCTATTTTGGCATTAAAGTCGCCGAGTATTATGGAGAAGTGGGTGTTTTCTGTGTTCTTTGCTGTTGACAGATCCTCGTAGAACTGTGCTACTTCTTCATCGGTCGAGGTGGAAGTGGGTGCGTACGCACAAATGATCTGGATGCTAAACCTGTGGTTCAATTTGAGTATGACGTAGATCACCCTGCCTGATATGGACTTGGTCTTGGTGACGAGGTGTTTTCTCCTGCTGTGAACTATCAGGGCTACGCCACCAATGTGTGAATTTTCGTCCGTGTTATTTTGGAATAGGAGGTGTCCGGACTTAAGAATGTTAGTCGGTTCGCCTTTCAACCTCGTCTCGCTGATTCCGAGCACATCCCATTTCATGTTCTGTAGTTCGTGCTCTAAGCAAGCGAGATGTTCTTCAAGCCGCATAGTGCGAATATTGTATGCTGCAGCGTAGAGAATCTTATCTAGGTTGTTTTTCCTTTGTGGCTCTTTTTGTTTACTTGTTTGGGATACTTTTGCTCTAAAGTTCGTCGTTTTCGTTGGAGTTTGGGGAGAATTTTTGCCTCCCCCAGGTTCCATGAGGCAGACCGTTTTCGGGGTGTGGGAGTTACGGGCATTAGATGCTTCACCCACCTGGGGACCAATTCCGGTTTTTTCAAATTTCGCCATGTGAATATTTTGGAAGGCTTTTAGCCATAATCTTCCACGCTGGCTAAGCGGGTTGGAAGATGGAGTGGGGATTTTTGGGAAGGACATATTTGGAGAGTGGATGGAAGAAGGCGTTGGGACATTGATTTACTCCAGGTGAAAGGAGGTGGAGAAAAACAAGGCTCACGTGGGCAGGAGCGCTTTCCTGAAGCAGATCTAGCTCTACCGGGATCGTAGACCCAGTCTACCCGCTACCCGTGCTGTACTACACTATAGGTTAAAACATGATCTTTATTCATATTAATAATTCCATTACGCCTCTTCTTGGTTTCTGTTATCCCTAATATCTGAATATTGTATTTCTCGAATTCTTCTATTAATTCAAGTTGCTGTTTTAATAGTACTCTTCATTTTATTACTTATTCTTTCATTCCTTAATCCATATCCTCGCCATTCCGTCATCGTTTTAATCCTTACCTTTTTATTTTCAACCAGTTTTTAGGCTTAGCGGCTTGCATACGTTCTAGAAATTTTTATTGTTTGTTATTCCACACCAGTCTTGCCATCGACTTCAACCTTTTGGTATCTTATGTTAATCATTGGTCTTGTACCATTTTCTTAAAGATTATTTGTATTATATTTCTAAAAATATGGGTGCCCAAAGTTTGATTATTATTAATTTCTTTAATAGTCAGTATTAGGATAGAAAAACATTATCCACTTAAAGATAATAATATGAATGTAAATACTTGTAAATATTTTTTTCAATTAACGAACAGAAACTCAAAAAAAATTAAAATTAAAAATTAAAATTCTTCAAAAATATAACGCCAAGAATGTTTTCCTTATTTTTCTCATACTCAGGGAGTATCTCTTAACAACGTAACATCGAATAATACGCCATTTTTTCAGCACCCTGTATTGAAATGGTTTTAAGCCCACAAATTGGCATTGTTTACAATGCGAAATATTTAACTAAGTCAATAAAGCACAGAGTTAAGATATTTTGTGTAATTGCAATTTTAAACAATAATAAAAGTATTAAATGCATTGGTAATGAGATGCGAGAAGCAGTAATTAGTCGGATAAAAGCACGCAAAAGCAAAGCATATTTCGGAGGGTTTGAATTTGAAGTTTCAGTAAAATAATACAATCAAAATGATAGGTTTGGGCATATTTAAAGCCAGACCAAACTAAAGTAATTGACACAAAAGGTTTTGTTATGTGCATACTAAATGAGCGTAGTTATTAATAAAAGCAAAGGCTAGTGAAAAGGCGAGCAATCTGAAAGGTAGATGAAAGCAAGATAAGAATAAAATAGAAAATTACAAAGAGGAATCCAGAATTAGGCAACGGAACAGAAGAAAAGCAAATGGCATGTCACAATGGTGGACACAAATACCAGTGCTTTAATAATAAAAAACAAAGTGCAAAAAGTAGAGCAGTGATTTAAAAAAAAACGTTTGTGTGTGTAACGAGAAGAAACAATACTAGTTATAAGCAAAAGACAATATTTAGATTTAAGAAAATGTTAATTTAATATTTATGTATTCAAACTTTACTCCGTTCATAGTTATTTGTTATCAAAACTAATTTCTAATTAATAGCAGAAGATCACGGTAACATAGCAACATGATGCCTTTTTGTTGTTAATAACAAGGAGAACAATTGAATAAATTATTGAAGCTATATGCCCCAAAATTTGTGCTTCTTTAATTAATGTATTTAATATAATAAAAGTGTTTTACCTATATAAAAAGTGGTCTATTTTAATGTACAAGTATTCGCCAGTTGTGGGAGCGTTTGTGTAAAGTTCTACGTCGATAAATTTATATTTCGCAAAATCGTCTCCGAGTGTGATCGGCGGCCGAGCATCTGAAATTTCCGATCTTCCACTACAAGTCAACTAAGCATCGAAACCCAGAGACCAGCAATCCAGGACCTCAACGGGGTCTGCAAGAACCTCCGAATCAACTTTTGCGGTCAGGGAAACGTCTACAGTCTGAGAAATCCCAACAGCATCATCTGCGATCATCTCCGTGCCAAGTTCGGCAATCTTTACGAGGTAAGAACTAACTGTAAAATCGATTGTTGGCGTTTGGGAATGTTATTTAAATACAAGAATAAACCTTGCTGAAGAAGCCCAGAGCTTTTCCAAGAGTCCAACTACTCCGTGGGCTTTCCAAATTGGACAGCGTCAGCAAATTCTGTGATTTAGTGGAAGTGTACAAGCATCATAAACAAGTGAGTTCTACGTCATCCTATAACAAATAAATTGAGGTCTTGTTGCCAAGCGGAATATTCAAATTATTTACCTGACGCTTCCTCGCCAATTTCCACTATTAAAACATTCAAAGTAACGTTCATTGCATTAGCAAAAGTTCTGTGTTAAATGTCAATTTACGAGGTTGTGAATTATATGAACTAGAATCGTACATTTGAACTACTAATTTATGAGTATAGCCAATTTCTGATCCCAACTGGGAGTTTTTGTGTTTTGCCGTGAGCTAGTATAAAATATTGCAATTCAATAAAATATAAAGAGGGGAATTTCACCATTTATTTGGAACATCAACTAAGACATTTCATTTTAACTAGCCTTAAATTGCTGACAGGCAAAGTAAGCAAAAGTACAAATTAACATAAGAATTGAGTGGTGATTTGCCCTAATTTAACTTATTAAATTTTGTACTAAGATAAGTAAATAACAAGGCAAGGGTCATCGCAGTATATACGTATATCTCCTGGCCTTTCAGCTTAGCTTTGTTTTTCAGGCTTCCATTTCCACTTCACATTTCGATGCCCCTACTTTGTATGTTTATCTTGGGTTCTATGTTTAAAGAATTCTTTAAAAAATTGCTATCAGCTTCCTTTAATATGCGTCTATCTATAGTGTTCACTTTGATACCCGTTATAACGAGGTGGTTTCTTATTTTTTGTTTATCAAAATTTTCTAGCTTCTCTTCTGTTACTTCAAATCTTTTCAAAAAATTTTGTTTTTCATTCTTCCATTCTGTTCTCATCTTTTCCATATCTTAATGAAGAGCCCTAATTTCCACAATATTTTTTATCATCTCTCGTTTGATATCGGTCATTTTTCCGTTTATTGAATTGAATTGGCTACATCGTTGGCTTAAACTTTAGCTAGCAAAAACTTTCCTCGTAAGCGTAAACGTAATCGATAGTGTAACAGCATGCACAAGAGTAAAGCGTAACCGTAGAGTAAATTTAAGCGTAACCATAAGCGCAAGCGTAAGCGTAAAAGCACCGTTAACGTAACCATAAATGTGAAAGTACGCGTAGAAGTACGCAAGCGTAAGCGTAAAAGTAAACGTAAGCGTAACGGCAAGCGTAACCGGTAACGTACGAGAAAGCGGAAGCGTAATCGTAACCGTAAATGTTAACGTAAGAGTAAACGTAAATGTAACCGTTACCGTAAACGTAATCGTACACGTAAATGTAAGCGTAACCTTAAGCGCAACCGTCAACGTAAATGTAAGGGCAAGCGAAAACGTAAGCGTAACCGTAAACGCAAGAATAACCGTAAATGTAACCGTAAACGTACCCTAAATCCTAAGCGTATTCATAAACGTTTTTGGAATTATAGCTGTTGAAATGTGGAATGAGTTGGAACTTTTGTTGGATTTAAATTACTTACCTTTTATTACAGATTGGACCTCTATTTTAAACGTTTTACTTGGTAAGGTCTTCAGTATCAAGCTGTTCGTAAACATCATCTTGGATTAACATAGTTAGGAATGTTTTTTTCAGCGACAAGGTGTACGGCAAATGTTCCAGCTTGCACATTCTAGCTTTGCGATCATCACTGTTATTGACTGGTGGTATTGACTGTTGTAGGTACTTTATGTCTTAGTGTCCCTCTAAAGCAGATGTTCTGAAACTTTTTTCTCGACTACTACTTTACGAAATTCGGCAAAGTACCCCTAGCTGAACTGAGCCCGAAGTTGGTTAGTATGGGTTATTTACCATGATGCCGAGTTTTCAATTTCGACAGAAATATACATTGATTATCAAGGGTAGTACGCTTATTATCAAGGATTTTTTGATGAATATAGTATTATGAGTTACAATCCCAAAGCTGAAAATATGAGTCCGAATTATAAATATATTTAGGAGGAGCTATTTAATTACTTCATTATCGATACTAATCATCAATGTTTGTCCCCAACACACTTTTTGTTGCTTTTTAGACTTAAAACGCACCACATAACATCGAAAAATCAACTGACATGTGGTGCAGAAAAGTATCGCAACATCGCAATGACCAATTGACGCGATTTCCAGTAAGGACAAGTCGAACAGAATACCAACGTATTTTAATAATCACGCCAAATTGCTTAACCGTAAGTGTAAACGTAAGACCAAGCGTAACCGTAAGCGTTGCATAACCGTAAACGTAAGTGTAAGCTCACGTTTATGAGCGCAAGCGTAACTTTAAGATTAAACATAAGCACAAGCGTAAGCGTAAGCGCAGCGTAACTATAAGAGTCACCCTAAGCGTAAAAGTAAAATTTATCAAATCTTGTTGATCGATTCATTTACGGCTAAATCAACAAGTACTGTTACGTTCATTTTGACATTTTTAGCTTTATGTCCTAACCTTAGCCCTAGCAACCTAATTCACCTTAGTTTCCCCCTAAAAGCTATGGAAATTTAAAGGATATAAGTGGTTTTTCTTTCTGCCACGAGGTTACCTTGAGAATTGCAAGTGTACATTTTTCCTCCTCGTGGTATGTGACATTTCCTGGTTTTGTAACCCCCTTCTGAAAGTTTAGTCTAGTTTGCGATGTTAGTTTTTAGGCGTAAGAATGCGTTTATGGCCCGCAGCGTGAAAATTAGATCCCAAGACGTAGCCGTAATTTTTAACACGCTAAGAGCCATAAACGCTAGTTATAAACGAAGAGCATACGTTTTATGTACCGACCGGAATATTCGCAATTACAACCAAAATTATAATTTTCATATATTTTTGCAACCTACGATGTCGTTGATTTCGAAGGCTGTCACGACCATAGTCATTAAGTAACAATCGACTTGGGATTGGACGTGTCATTATTGAGGTCGAAGAGCTCAACGTTTTGTCCACTTTCGTAAGGGTCTTCATCAGGAGGAAAAGCAGAAGAGTAGGGTAACTCAACGTGTAAGCCACGCAGGAGGCAAAACTCTTTTGCAAGGGAAGGGATAAAAAAGCACGGCAATTCAACGTGTAGACCATGTCAGAGGCGAAACTCTTCTAACAATCAGAAGGAGAAAGGAGAGAATTTATAGGTCCGTCGCGGTGGCCGGGGTTTAGAAATTAGCACTTTCCGCATAGAACGAAGAGGAAAGCCTTCCTCCCGATTGAGATTATTAGGGTGTTTGTAAATCTCAATGGCTAGGCGAATCTTTCTGCTAAAGCAGAATAGGAATTTACAGATAATGAAAGTTTCATCAAAAAGGATCTTATGGCTGGTATCGCATTGCTGTTCGGCGATGGCTGATGATGAAACGAGCTCCGACTTGAGACAGCGCCAGCGCTGCTATTCAAAGATGCGAGTTTTTACTGAACGGCCTGTTTCACCAATTTATACAGCATTGCAAGAACAAGGGACTCTATAAACACTTTTAGATGACATAGTGATTTGATTAGTGTACGTCGCGCGTAGCGAACGTCAAGAACTGATTTGTCGGACTGCAGTTTCTCTAAACAGCCTGCATTCCATTTCATCACAGCGTGAGAGCGTCGAGCAACAAGTACACTATGCAAAGGGTTGTGGTCCTACCCTTTGCGTAATGTGACAGGCCCATTGCAATAGCAATAAATGGCCTGGTCACCCTACTCGACGTATAATAGGCCATATACCCGAGACGTACCATCTACGGGAAAAAGGTGAACAAAGAAACATTTAAGCAAGTCACAGGAGGCCGGTAATAAAATCCGAAATCCGTGTGCCCAGCACAGCTAACAATAGGCACTGTTCCTATGGGCAGGCTGCCTTTCGGGAATCCATTCCAGACGCACTAGAAGTAAAAATCTTAATATCGTCAGCAAACATAAGCAATTCACAGTCCATATTATCATCATTAATGAAAAGCAGGATAAGCAAAGGTCCAAGGTTAGACCCTTGTGGCACTCCAGACTTAGCAACAAAAGTTTGAGATTTATATCCACCATATGAGACTTATTGCAGCCGGTTCGTCAGGTAAGAATTGAAAAACGTGATAAGTGAATGACTAAACCCCAGACAGTTTAATTTATTCAGCAATATTCCGTGATCTATACGGTCAAAAGCCTTTGACATATTTATCTGTATAAATAACGTCGACCTGGCTTGGTTTGTCTACAACTTCGGAGATTGACTGTGTTAAATAACATAAATTCGTTAAAGTTGACCGTTTTTTCAACAAAACCGTGTTGATATGGCAAAATGATATTTTTATGCGGCCGTAAATACAATTATACAGGGCCATTTCAAAAACCTTTGCAATGTTGAATAAAATGGATATCGATCTGTAGTTCATAGCATCAGACTGATCACCGCTTTTGAAAACAGGGCATATTCTAGCAAGCTTCCACTCATCTGGAAACAGTGTTTGAGAGCCGCATCAAATATGAGCGTAAGAGGCCTGCTACGTACCTGCCATCCCTTAAAACAAAGCTAGGTATTTGATCAGGCCATGCAGTCATCTTGTTGCTCAATTTACGCAATGCGCAAACAACTTCATCTTCGGTTATAGTAGATATGTTATAGATAAGCCACTCGACTGAACATTATGATTATGACTAACAGGAGCAACGGTAGAATCAATATATACGCTACTAAAGTATTCACCTAGGATATTAACAATATCATGTGGATTTTTATATTCAACACCATCTTTTTGTATTTTTCCCGGTATTCTCGTAGTACCTTGTTTATTATTGATGTAGGACCAAAAACGTTTAGGATCATTTGTGATTGATTGTTCAATAGTAATGACATAGTGTTGATAAGAAGTGGCTATTTACGATTTGACTAGTGCTCTAATTTGTTTAAATTGTTGCGAATACCATACTGACTTAGTATTGATATATTTTTTATAAAATTTGGTTTTTAATTTAAGATTGTAGATAATATCTGGCGTATACCATGGTGGATAATTATTTGTTTTGTTTTTGTATAGCGGGATATGTTTATCAAAAATCGTATAAAGTATTCGATAAAATGCCATACATAAATCGTTAGGATTTTCGATATTATTTAATATATTCCAATCGGCATTTAACAAGTCTTTGTACAGCTGGATAATTTGTTCTCTTAAAATTATACGACTTTACACCTGAATTATGTACAAAATTATTTTTTTAGCTTTTTGAAAGTTAAACGATAAAGGAATGTAAAAAGGGATGATGCATGTCTTCACTAACAATCGGTATTAATTCACGTGTTGCTTCAGAAATTTTAATATTAGTGAAGACTAGGTCAAGAATTTGGCCATTGCTATTGAACACATTATTAAGTTGCCTCAAATATGCATGAAACTAGCTGAAACCCGCGGCATATGCCGCATTTAAAATGTACGACGAATGTAATAACTTTTGTTGCAATAAAGAAAGTTTTAACAGCACGCTAGAGATTGGCAGTAAGGAAAAGTTCCAAAAAATATATTTTCGAATGGAAAGTCTCTGGAAAGGAAACGTTGGCCTCTGGAAGGCGTCCTAATTAATACGACGTTGTTGAAACGCAGAAAAAAAATCAGGAAAGAATTAATACTCTTATGAGATTATATGTGAGAATTATTTGTGCCACCGAAATAATTTTCAGCTGCTTGCAATCTGTGTTTCTTTTCAGGTTTAAGCCGTTGATGCGTTGAGCGTCATAAAAATATAAATCCGGTAACTCAAGTCTCCAGTTACACCGTTACTGTTATTGTTAAATAACTCGATTAATTATTATTTCTTTGTCATTTTAAACTGGCATTATTATTATTATCTCTATAATAGCAACCATAAGTAACTGTTTATAATGTTTATATGCTAGCGAGTTGTTCTTAAATCGCTAGTGAATTAATAGTAGATTGTTCTACACGTTAAGAAAAGTGAGAGTTTTCCAGCGAATGTAAAAGTTTTACGTGAGCATGGAAGAATCACTTTTCCAATGTGTTGAACATGCAATTTTTCTGTGTAGTTGACAAAAATATCTTTTTAAATAATTTTGGTCAAAGTGTGGAAGCGCAATGTTTACTGTACTGTATAAATACAGAGTCCGGCAACGAAGCGGGGGTAGAAAATATTTCTAAAACTATGAGAGCAAAAAGTGGATCGGTTGGTTTTGTGAGCAGTGCGCCGATAACAAAAATCAGAATATACGGAGTGTATTAGAGAAATTGAAGGAAGCTTGGAACAGCGTATCTGGAAGATTAAGTGAACAGAACGAGAAACTGAAGGATCAATCACAAAAATTAGTTGAGTTACAGGGAATTATAAATTCGCGCAACGAACAAATACAAACCAGCATTCAACAAGTAATCGAAAAACAAGATACGGCGGAAATGAGTTATGCTGAAAAACTTAAAATTAAGAAACACGATCCAGTTGTCTTAATAAAGCCGAAGAATCAGGAACAGACAAGTACGGACACGAAAAAGGAAATAAAAAAATCCATTGATCCTACTGACTTAGAATTCTCAGGACTTCGACATGTTAGCAAAGGTGGTATTGTAATAGAGTGTAAAAATAGAGAGGCAATGAACAAAGTACAAGAAAAGGTAGCAAACAAACTTGGAGAAAATTATGAAGTAACCATTCCGAAAAAAAGATTACCCAGGATCAAAATAGTTGGACTAAGCGAAAAATTGTCATTTGAAGCCATAGAAGATAAAATAAGAAGTCAAAATAATTATTTAGATGTGCAAGAAGCTGACTTTAAAGTAGTACATATTAAAGAAAATAAAAGTAAAGCTGGAAGAAAATATTATACGGTGTATGCAGAAGTTAATGCAATGGCGTACAGGTTAATGATGAGAGAAGAAAAATTAAATATTAGTTGGGATAGATGCAGAATTTACGATGCTGTAGAGGTCACCAGGTGTTTTTCGTGCAGTGGATTTAATCACAAAGCCAGCGAATGTAAGTCAAATAAAGCTTGCCCAAAATGTTCAGGGTCACATCTATTGAGTGAATGTCGAGCGACAGATAATGACCTAAAATGTGTAAACTGTGCACATGCTGTGGAAAAATTGAGAATGAAATTAGACACAAATCATCCAGCGTGGAGTACCGACTGTGCAGTTTATAAACGTAAATTGGAACAAGCCAGAAGCAAAATTGATTTTTTAGAGTAGGCGAAAGAAGTTCTGAAATCATATATTTTAATTCCCAAAGTATGTTAAAACATATAGAAGAATTGGAAATTTTAATCTTATGGAGGCGCCCAGCGTTGCTATTCTTAAGTGAAGCTCGCATTACAGATGAAATAGAGGATTGTGAAATACAGTTTCCAGGGTATAGTACAATAAGGTGTAATTCTACAACTCGAAAGACCGGGGCCGTAGTTATAGTGTTGAAAAACAATATCGAATTTAGGGTAATATCGAATATCACATATAACAAGAACTTATGGCTACTTTCAATTTATATATCAAAAGGGTTTCATCAAGGTATGTACACGGTAGTGTACCACTCTCCGAGCTCAAGCGATGGTGAATTTTTAATGAAATTTGAAGAATGGTGCGACGAATATGTAGCAGACCGCAGCAAACATTTAATTTTAGGTGATTTTAATATTGATATGTCTAAGGACACTTTCTATGCGAAACGTTTAACAAATCTAATTCAACATCTAGGTATGAAACAATTAGTTCGCGATTGTACACGGGTGACTGCAACTTCGAACACATTAATAGATTTGGTAATAACTAACATTTCGAATTTAAATGTTGATGTCCTAGATTCTCCGAAAATCACTGACCATTCCTGTATAGAGATCAGGTTTCGCAAACAATGCATAACCAGCGAGTTCAAAACGGTGCGCAGGAAATTCTTTGATGACTATTCACAAAATGGTTTATTAAATAAATTGGCTAAGTATAATTACGATATGAGTAAAAATGTACATATTGCAGTGGCAGGCATTGTGCAGTCTTTGCATAATTGCTTAGCTGACCTCATTACATACCGCATTAGCAAGGTAAAAAACTCTTGCCAATGGTTTTCCGCAGAGTTGCATCAATTACAGAAATATCGGGACACGTTATACAAAAAGGCTAGATTATCTGCAAATGCAAATGATTGGAAACATTATAAAGAAATTAGAAACAAATATAGCAACTTGATTAAAGACAAAAAAAAATGCTACTATAAAAATAAAATTAAAGAAAGTCAAGGCGACTCAAAAAGTATGTGGAAAGTTATTAAACATATCGTTAAAAAGCCGGAAGCAGAGTGTACACTGAAAAACATTGTATTCCAAGGAGTAGAAGTAACCGATTCCAAAGAGATAGCTGAAAATTTTAACCAATACTTCATAAATAGTATTGTCGCCATAAATCGTGATATACTAAACACCGATTTTGAAGAGGCATTCATACCTGATCCTGTTAACATCTTTAAATTTAAAGAGATTTCTGTAATCGATCTTGAGAAAACAATTACGAGCATAAAAAGAAAGGGTAGCACAGATGGCCCTTCTGTTCAGGTTCTAAGAGATGCATTGCCAATTATAGGAAATCCTCTGGTAAAACTAGTAAATGAGTCGTTAAAGAGTGGAGTTTTCCCAGATTCCTGGAAAAAATCCAAAGTAATTCCTATCAGAAAAGTTGTGGGTACAAAGAAATGTGAAGAATTTAGACCAATTAATACGTTGCCGGTGTACGAACAAATTTTAGAAAAAATTGTCAAAGACCAATTGCAGGAGTTTATCGAAGCAAATAAGATTATAAGTGGCAAGCAATCAGGATTCAGAAGCAAACACTCGTGTGAAACGGCATTAAATCTAGTCCTAGCAAATTGGAAAAGTGAACTTGATCAACAGAAAATTGTAGTGGGAGTGTTTCTAGATTATAAGAGTGCTTTTGAAACAATCGATAGGGAAAAATTAATTACAAAATTAGACAAATATGGAATACAGGGAATCGAGAAACAATGGTTCGCGAGTTATCTATCTTCGCGAACCCAAACAACTGTGTATAATGAAGAGGAATCGACGGAAATTCTTAACACATTGGGGGTTCCTCAGGGATCCGTATTAGGTCCATTGCTATTCCTACTGTACATCAATGATCTGGAAATAAATATCAAACACTGCTCGCTAAATTTGTTTGCTGACGACACATTAGTTTGGGTAACTGCGGAAAATACTACTGATGCCGTCAACAAAATAAATACAGATCTTGAGATGATATCAAAGTGGTTACAAATAAATAAACTAAAATTAAATATTGCCAAAACAAAGTGCATAATCGTATCAAATAAAATTAATAGTGAAAATATAACT
>OW679200.1:89565330-89680837 GCA_940337035.1 Agriotes lineatus | reverse complement strand
ACGCTAGGCTAAAATATATAACTTATATGGTTAGTATTTAAATATTGGAACATGTTTATAATGTGCTTGGTGGACAGTAGCCCCAAGGTAAAGTGTCAGTATACATACAGTTTACTATTCTTTTGTCATCATGTGGATCTAAAGCCTTTTTTCTTTGTTTTAAAGAAAATACGTTGTGGGTTTTTGATCTAATTGTTCTCTGATCGCAAAATACTGTTTCATTATTAAACAGGCAGTCTTTGTAATCGTCAAATGTAATTCTATTCAAAGCAGTTCTGGTAATACCTTTAGCTTTCTTTGAAATTTTAAATTCTCCATTCTCAGCATCCTCTAATGTTTTGAAAGCATACAATTTTGCACGTAGACCAACAAATTCGGTAATTATTTTACCACTCATTTCGTCTTTCATTAGACCTATTACTTTTTTATTAACTTGTGGAAGGTTATATGGATTGTTCGGAGGATAATCGCTTGTATCAAATTTGTGAATATCTTCTCGTATAAAATCGTATATATTTGGAAGGGTAAAGTGATATATGAGACTATCAGTGTCTGTGTACAGCAGTTTTGCTTGATTACCCATCTTTTGTTTAATATAATTATAATGAAAATCGTAAATTAAAATTTTTGAAATATCTAAGATTGAAAATCCAACGAATATTGGCTTATTAAAAACTATTTCCAACTGATTTAATTCTATAAGTACCAAGTCTTTATCTAAAATAGTACAGCTGTGAAAATTTGGTTTTGATATGTATGCACTGGCTCCGTACCTACCTTCCCATTTAGAAATTAACTTTATTGTTTTGTATTTTCTAACATTTTCCATAGTTTTGCCAAATACAGCGTTATTCATAAGTTTATAAAAATCCTTTTCAAAATTATTTTTGGCGGCTTGTCTTAATTTTGTATTTAAATCTATGTATGGTTTAAGCCAAGCTGATTGCTTAAATTTTAATATTCTGTGAATTTTTACAATTTTTAGCCCTAAACTTACAGCTTGCTGCAGATTGCGGTAATGTATTACGTAGTTTTCTTTTTTAAATAAAGTGGTTGTCAATTTTGATTGTTTGGATGTTGGTGGTGTATAATGGTCAGGACATAGAGGCAAATCTTTGTGAAGTTCAAATAAATTTTGAGGATATTCTAAATCGACTTCATAAATATAACCTGTTTCAGAATCTGCTGGAGTATTTAAATGATCAATTTTAGGAATATCTAAATCATTTACCCATTCAAACCCTCCATACGGTAGATATTCAGACATCCCGGCCCCGTACATGTTATTAATATCTAAATATAGGATATACGATTCAAGATCGGCTTCTACGAATTTTTCACCCATATATCGATTATTAGCTTTAGCGTATCGATTCGAACACTGTGCTAACCCTCCTCTAATACCCCTCTCTATAAACAACAGTTGATCTACATCTGTCAGCAGCTCAAGTTTAACTTTAGTAGTTTTTAACATTGCCTGAAATGCCAATCCTGGTGCTGTGTAAAAATGTAGAGCATCTAATCCATACGTTTTCATACAATTCTCTCTAAAATTCTCAAACACATCAGCTAAGAGTAGAACATCAACTGTAAGGTACATATCAGCATACTGACCTAGAGTTTGCATATTAAATGTGTTCCAAACACGCAGTGCATGTTCATAATTTTCATCTGAAATAGCTGTTCCATGCAACTGACTAAAAAATTGTGTTTTGTCAGGAAGACTTTTATCATTCAACTTTTCAAAATTGTCTAGGTAGTCGTATGGAAAGATACCCTTACGTAGTAATAATTCAAATTCTTCTTCGCTCTTGCAAAATTTGCGTGTAATAGTTTTTAAATTGTTCGGTAAATTTAATGACAATTGTTCTAAACTGCTAGCCATAAATCGAAACGAGTCTAAAAATCTGAAATCAATATTTGTACCATCCACATGCTTTGTAAATGATATATATTTGTCCTTATTTATAGGCAACAAATTAATATCTCCCATAATCAGTTTTGCCAATGGTTTTATAATAAAATGAGCGTCATAACCACTGAGATTATGAAAGAGAACGGGAATATAATGTGCATCTTTATAGTTAAGATTACAGTGTTGATGAGCACTACCTCTATACTCACCTGTCTGATGATTGTGATCACGTACACGCACGTCTTTATTGGTAAAAGGTTGTTTACAAATGTAACAGCATACCGATTTTTGAAATGAATCGTTTTCCTGCTGGCTAATATCCATAGGCTCTATAGTTGACAATATATTATTTACTTGATACGCTATAGATTGTAATTCTTTTACAAACCATTCCATACAGTCAGCACCACGATATATATTAAATTGAGATAAACTATCGTCATATGAACATTTTAAATAATATGCAACACTAAATGGAACATGTTTTTGATAAACCCCTGCAACATTCTTTTCTTTCTCTAAAACACACTCTACGTCCGCGTAGATTGAAAATGGTACTTTTTCCTGGTATTTATAGTCTTTAAATTCTATTGTTGTACCTTCTTCGGGCATTTTGATTTTGGTTTCATTTACACCATTACAATTTCTAATATGTCTTAAATGTGATTCTTTAGTTACGAAATGATTTAAACACGTATCGCATACAAAAGTTTGAGCGTGGTACTTATGCAGTTGAGTTGTAACCAATCTCGATAAGTTTCTTATCCAACAGAAATGGAACTGCCCTTCATCGTTGGATATCATTAACAAATGTATAGCATCTTTATTAATTTGAGTATTTTTACTAATATATATGGGCAATACTGAATTTTTACCAAATTTGTTTTTCCTTTCTAGCGCATATACATTTATACGTAAATCATTCATTGTCTCAAATTTTGATATATCTTTTAATTTCATTGGAAATTCTAGTCCCGAGTACTTTAAAACTTCATTGAAATGTGGATATGAAAATATTCTATCAGAATTCTTATGTATTGGATATAGTGCTGACACTACCGACCACAAAAAACAATATTCGTCATCATTTTTTACGTTAATGACGGCCTTTTTATTTTTAATATCTTTAGGTAACTCAATATATTTACCTACTGTTAACGGCGTGTAATGATTTAAATTTACTTTTAAATGTAATATCTCAAGCAAACTCCAACCTGAATCGCGTTCTTGAAAATCTTCTAATTTCGTTAACAACTTATTCTCAACATTAGTCGCATACCACTCTTTTAAATTGGTGCCAGAATCAATTTTTTCATTTTTAGTACCAAACGTTTTTAAATCTATCTCGCCACTACTAGGTTTTATAAAATATGCACTAAATATTACGTTAGCTTTAAGCATTAACTTATCTTTTATAATTTGTTTCACTTTTATTGAGAAACTTCTGTATGCTTTTGCAAGAAATTCTTGTGGTTCCTTATAACCTAAATTTACAATCATACCTGTTCTTATTCTACTGTTAAAACAAGATTCTACATCTTCCCATACCAACTTGTTCTTTTGCTGCTGCTGACCACTCGCTACACCCGCCCCCTTCTTCGCTAATTTTGCTTTTAAATTTCGCAATAATTGCCGTTGCCCCTTTAACAAACTTAAATTTGCCTCTAGCCTGAATGGATTTTCATTTTTAAAACTATGCTTACGTATAAATCTACTAACAATTAAAATGGTTTTATTTACATGTTTAATCCATTTGTCAGCCTCATCACTATATTTTACAATCGCTATCGCGTCTCTGATGGTTTTTATTGAGTTCGAACTTAATTCGGTAACGCTGTCTGTCGCAGACATGTTCGCGCGCGTGTGTCGTTGTAATACTAACTTGCAAACAGCCGAGCCGCGCTATTTATTCATCGTCGCAGCTGATAATGGAGGCCTGCGTCAGCAAAAAATTTTAAACAAAGGCAGCATTCAATTTAGCTGTTGTGCAGATTTTTCCTCAAACAATGGGTTCCTTTGTTAAATTTTTAACAGCTTTGCAAACATGTCTGGACATGTCTGAAGCTTGTTTATCTGATAATGGCGGTCAGCAAAAATTCCCCCCCAGACAACAATGGCTTCATTGTCCAATTATCGTGCAGATTTCTCAAACAATGGCTTTCATTGTTCAATTTTTAACAGCTTTGCACATTTTAATCTCCAGACAACAATAGCTTCATTGTCCAATTTCGTGCTGATTTTAAAACAATGGATGTCATTGTTCTATTTTTACCAGCTTTGCACATTTTAATCTCCAGACAACAATGGCTTCATTGTTCAATTTCGTGCAGATTTCTCAAACAATGGACGCCATTGTTCAATAACATCCTGCATCTACAAGTCTCAACTAGTTTTGCATTGCCAGACGATGACTCACATCCTGTTGGGCCTGGGAACATTTTGATAAACGTAGAAATCTTATAAAATTTCAAAAAAATGACACTTTTAACCCAAAAATTCATCGTGGGAATCTTTCAAAATGTGACATCTAGCCCAAAAATTCCCGGAAGTGGCAAGTGACCTAGGTGAGGCCAATGACCTTGGCCCCGGCTAGGCCAATGACCTTGACCCCGGCTAGACCCGCGACCTCGCCCAAGTTCGTTCGGGATACATGCAAAGTGAGGCAGAACGCCTGTAGGTACACTACTGTCAACAAAAGCTAACAGGTGCTAGGATACGTATAAAAATTTAGTAATTTGTGCTGCCAACTCAGTAAAGTTGTAAAACACTAAATAATCTTTTTTTTAACTTTTTTAAATATTTTGAGTTATTCGTTACAAAAAACATTGTACCTACCTCTTTCGGGAAGAATTTTCCCGAATTCGCACTACATGCAGCACTCCCTTCGGTCGTGCTGCAAACAAAGTGCTCATTCGGGAAAATTAACTTCCCGAACTTGTTAGGTAAATAACTATTACCGCCCATGGTTTACACATTATTTTTCCTCCTACAACACCATCCTGCAATAATTTTTTGAACATAGTTCTCGTCCAGGCTATTATTTTGAAATTGACAGAGCTGTCAACAGTAATAAAACAATTTGCAAATGTTAGCAAATCGAATAGCGTTTGTAACTGCAGCGCCAACTACCCGTAGTTAGACATAAGCTTCTACAGAAATCTATCTGATGTTTATTTTATATAAAAATGTAACGAATACATTGCAAAAATTAAGTTTTATTGAGCAAATATTTTTATAAAAGGGGAATAGCTATTATTTAAAGCAAAAAAGTTAATTATAAACGTGATTTATTTAAAAATTTGGTTTGACAGATTATTGAAGCGTCCCCTACTAGAAAACGTAGAAATGTTTTTTTTTTGCCTAGCCATTGGGGGTTGTTTTGCAGGGCTAGCCTTAGAAACGCACACTTTCTCGTCTCTATGGAGATGGTAAAATTCGATTTTCTAATCATGTAGGATAAAAAATAATTTTTTTGTAAAATCGTACTAAAATATGGTCATTTATGCATTAATTTGCGGGCGTAAATAGTGCCGTTTGCGCCCTAAGGCCTAAAAATAATTTGCGGGCGTAAATAATGCCTTTTGCGTCCTAAGGCCTAAAAAACCAGCATCACATTGGCAACCAACAACAATTTGATTTTTGAGAACGAATCGTGCCATTTATTTTTCAAAGCTTTATGGTGGATTTTACAAAAAATCTTGTTTGCATTTCGGGCGTGAACGGCGATTTTGGCCCTTTGGCGTTTTATAATCCTTCGGCCCTTCGGGCCTCTGGCTTATAATTCCGCCGCGGGCCAAAATCGCCTCCTTCACGCCCTTAATACAAAAATAGCTATTATGTTAATGGAATGTAACATGTGAGCAAACGAAAATGAAATCAAGCTTGGCTTTGAAATATTTGTTGTATGAATAATATGAATTTGACATAGACTTATAGTGCCATCAACATATTATTCATACAACAAATATTTCAAAGCCAAGCTTGATTTCATTTTTGGTTGCTCACATGTTAGTTACCAATCATTACTACCAGCAAAATACTCAACAAAAATATAAATAGTTCGTCCAACAGTAACCTAGCTCTTGACAAATGTAAAAAATTGTCGATTATTATGCCAAGATACAATAATACATCGACTTCGCTCGAGAGCGTTTGATCTCCCGCAGTATTAATGACACGCGTATTTTTGGTACAATACAAGAACCGTTTCACGACGGGGCCTATTTTTAAGCACTTCCGCCTTTTCCACTCGTGCCTGTTGGTTCCCAAATTATTCTCCTAGAGTCGTCCCACAAAAACACCGTGAATAACGGCAACTATGAGAGAGCCCATCCTCTAAACAAGGGCCCGAACCGATACAAGATAAAATTATCATTTCTAACGTCTTCATTTGCTCGCATATCGTCCCTATTTTCCGGCCATTGTGTTCCCACAGTGCATTTTGTTTGCAAGTGTGAGACCGTCCTGCTTTACATGCATGAGGTCATTTTTGGAATTGATATTCCTCAGCGTGCGTAACCCGATTCGCTATCATTTTCCTCTTCCTTCGATGAACGAAGATAACCGCGTTGCGTCACCGAATTACGAACACATGAAGTGATGGAAATACGCAGCCGGAATTTGTTTCAAGGTCCGGCTCTGTAAACGAACGCTAATGCAACTTTTGATATTTTAGGAGCACCTTGAACTTGGGAAAGGTGTGCTGCGGAATTTAGAATCGTTAATGTTGTTTGTAAACCTCACAACTACAATTTTGGAATATTAAGACTAGTCAGAGTTGGACTGGCCTCATATACATTCCTTGTCGAACTCGCATTGTATAATTATTAAATAATTTAATTATGGCATTCACAGCAAAAAGAAAAGTTGGTGAACATTGGCACTATTCAATTCCTAAATGTTTCCAGACCAAGTGGTCGACTGTCTGGAACAGTGTTTCTCAACCTTTTTGTACAGGCGACCCCTATTTCATTAGTTGTAACTTGGCGACCTCCTATGCCCAGTGACGGATGGTAGAGAATTTTGATTAAGAGAGCTAACCACCGAATGTAGAATGCATTTTCCACAAAAACATATTCCGATATCTCGAAATTTACATATTTCGCATATGAACTGGCGGCGGAGTTTCTTCATCTGAACTCGATGAAGTAGCATACGTGCCAAAATTGTCATCAGAAACTCGATACGCCGGCGTTATCGCAGGGGTCAGGTCAGGTTGAGGCTGTTTGAAGCTTGAGCGTTCGCTGTGATGGCTACCATTGAATCTTAGCTTATCCTTTGACTTATTTCTTGCCGCTCTGCATCCACTGCAGTCCATGCACTTCTGAAAAGCCGCTTCGCCAGCTCTGGCACCAATGCGTCCGTGATAGCAATTCGCGCTTATCGTACAGATCATATCCATGAAATAAAAATTAATCGTGCTTTGTTTAAGCTTTAAAATGAGTTGCGAATCAGAAGGTTTCTTTCAGAATAAAAAAAATCTTGAATGACTGATATTATTTCTCACACCTAGATGTTAGTTGTTTTTAGTTTTTTTATAACCCATGTTTAATATTTTTTCTAGTTTTTGTGTATTGTATTTATGTATCTATATAGTGATAGTTTGTATAGTAAAAATATTGTTATTAGCTCTTCGTGACCCCCAGAGAAACCCTGGTCTAGAATGAATTCTACAATTTAATGACTTTTCAGCAAAACAGGTAGCATTATGAGGAAACATGGCGGTGATCGACCTACAAAGTGAGCCGATAATGTTAGAAAAATACAAATACACCATATATGTTCGTTTGTTATCTATTTCAACAAGGTAGTTTATCTTGTAGTACCTACTTGTGATGATCTGAAAAATAATCTTCAAATGTTTGCGTACATGAACTGCTGTTATCTGATTACGAAAAAAGAGTTTTCTCATTAGTTTATTAACACCGAGAACGATTTTAGATAGATTCCTTCTCAGACAAACCATTGTTATATGAATTCGCAAAATATGAGACTGTGGTCATCAGATAATCTATGCTTTTCCATAAAACACTTCTTCATCCCCCCCGAAAATTGCTGTGTGGGTGGGTATTAAAAAACGACGATTAATTGGTTCCATTTTTTCATACAACTGTGGAAAATATCTGGAAGTAATTCTCCAGTCTAAATTAATTACGTGGCGATTAATTACTAAACAGATTCTTTCAATAGTACAGCGCTAAACATCACACATGAAACCATCCACCACTTACAGGGATTCCTGGATAATCGCAGCAATATTCAAAATAATTTTATTTCATGGTCATGCGATTTAATACCTTTGGAATTTTTGTGTGGCCATTTATAAAATATTCAATTTTTAAAACAGCCTTATGTGACTTATAAGAACTGAAGCAAAATATAAAAAATTAAGCAATATTTTTACAAAATGCCTTCAACAGCATCAGAACAAGAGCTTGGATATGTATTCACGGTTGTTTTTTAATTATTAAAATCTAAAAAATCGATTTTCATAATAAAAAATAAACAAATTGCATAAGTTAGGTAGTAGTACTGCAAATAATTTAGATACACATCCCTAGGTCACCCAGAAATTTAAAAATTTGAGATGCTTTTTGGATTTATATTTTTCAATGCAGACTTATTTCTTATTTGAGGAGGTATCGATTTATACATCAGCGGTACGCACTATTAATTTTCTCTGTCTTAGGGGTACGCAGTCAAAAAGGTTTGGAGACCACTAACTTAGACCACTAAAAATTGGAAGATTCAAAGAATAATTTAAAAGTCTTGTAGGAAATTACTTCTAGTACTAGTACTAGTCTGAATCGGAAAATAAAAACTAATATCAAAACCCTCATTCTTCAGTAAATATGTGTAATAATAAAATTTAATTAATTGACTAATGGACTGCTTTTGCATGCATTTTACGCTTCAAATTCAAATATTTCACTTGATTGCTTTAAAATTACTTTAGCACAACTCCCGCAGTATTGCTTTCAACCGCGACCAATTTTAGAAATTATCAATTTTTGTCGCCATCTCTCAAACAATTAGGACCAACCCAAAATTATATAAAAAGTCTCAAAAGACTACATAACTTTTGTGAAAACATCAGCCGCTGTGACGTCAAAACAAGTTGGAAAATTTAGAGAAGACGAGTATGTCACACCGGTTGGATGTAAACATGATAACTCGAGAACGATACAAGCTGTCAGAATATTTTTACGCCAGTTTATGTGGAATATTAATTAATATAAAAAACTAAAAAGCTGTTCGGGCTACCAGCAATAGACGGTATTCTAGTAGTAGTTGTGGGGAGACCGAAGTCTAGCAAGTAGGCCACCATAGGCCCTTTTTGCCAGACTAACTCATCATAGTAGCCGAACCTGAGGTTGCGCGTTCGAATCTGGGTACTGGTAATATTTTTTAAGTTATTGAAAGCTTCCATCTTTTGTCACCGAGAATCTGAAATGCCACATATTCGGCGCTTTCCCTTAACAGTATTGATAAATCGACTCGATTGTAAACCAATGTCCTTCGTCTGGGTTTCGCAATAATTAGTTTCTGTCTCTTTTGCGAATTGTCTTTGGCCGACCCATATGTGACGTGATCATTTGTGTAACATTGAAAGCACCGATTCAACAGGTTACGAAGACTGAATGTGTCTCAAGGATTGGACATTCCAAAGAGTGCATAGTAAAAATTTAAAAACCGCTCAATGTCAACAGTGCGTCCGAGTATCGATAAGGGGCTTGCACCGTTGCATTATGTTTTTAGTATGAATTTGTGCATCTGCTCTAATAACGAAATTCAAAATTACTAACGATTACTGTTTTGAAAAATTAAAGTTTCGAAGCAAAGTCTAAATTAATAAAATGACAAAAGCTACTACAATTTTGAAAAAATGATTTTGCTCTATATTGTCTTTCTGATATTCTAATATCATTATTTTTCCTAAACTTTTGCAATTTATTTTTTTAGATCTGCGCAATAGCAACAAAAAAACTTTATTCATCGGTTTTGCAAAAGAATTTTATTTCTGATCTAATGGTAATTGGAAGTAGGTTACCATTACATAATAACACAATTCAGTTTAGAAAGATATACGCAGAGCCACAGATTTCGCTTCTGGAAGAAATGAAGAATTTTGACAAACAATAGAAAATGATTAGTGGATGAACCAATAAATCAATGTAGACTAAATAAATTAAATGTATATCTTGTCTTGATTAATGCCTTTATTGGAAAACTGTTTTTGCAGAGTATAGTTAGATATCTTTATATTTTTCTAAGCTCTAGGAAACTCCCACCCTTCTCCCAAAAATACGCCACTGGTATCCCATCATGAATATACATAGTATCTATATTTACATTCAACTACTTTCATATAACGAATATAATTATTTTTATGTGTTGCATTACAATGAATAAGCGTAAATTACAACGCATTTCAATTGTTGTACGAAACAACCCCAAACGGAATAGGCCGTGGCAAGTTTTGAATCATCTTTAAAGGGATAGGTTGAATAGTTATGGCTTAAATTTAAAAAATAAATAAATAAAAGCTGGTTGTTTCCATCTTTAACGTAGTACTCAAAGCAATAAATATTCGGTATATAGTAAAAATAGTGAAGTGCCTTTGTAAAAATTGCCCCTATCCATAGAGAACATTTGAATTTGTACACGGTATTCGATTACTTTTCACCTGTATCCCAACTTTGCTTGATGTCGCATATATTTTGCGTGAGCATATTAAATAAAAATTTAACACATTTTACCTCAGACGTCAAGAAAATCAAACCTTCAAGGCTATTTTAAGTCTAGAAATTTAACCATTACACGACTAGTACAGTAATATTTTTACCTGACTGCTATTAGCTATTACTGTACTAGTCGTGTAACGGTTAACTTTCTAGAAACCTAATGTTCTTTAACAGACCTGATCACTAGTTTTTTAAACTATTGTCAACATGACGTTTTCAAAATCTCAAGGATCGATTTCATGCTTTAGTTTGACTTTATTGGCCATTTCAGGTAAAATTTTATACATATCATGTCATGAAAGTTATTCTATTGGACTCACGAGCTTAAAAGTACTCGGCCTTACAGCCTCGTACAATATACTCCTTCGTCCACTACAAGATAACTTTCATAACTTGATATGTTCGCATTTCATATGAAAATGTACTACATTTTGCAATAAATCGTTTAGTACTGTAGTACTTCGCACCATAGCAACCATTACAGCATAGCAACGACGACTCGTTTTACGTTTGGCAATACTTAAATGTATGGTTGGTGACCTGCTTACCTCCAATATGCCATAGACTTACAGTGCCACCAACAATACACTTCGGCACTGCCAAATGCATAACGTCAGCTGAAGGTGCTTATTGTGCTTTAGTACATAAAAACGAGTTCTGCTCAGCTTGGTTATGTTTTGACATTTAATATCACTTTTATATAAAAAATCTAATATTTCAAATTTCACTTTTCTAAACTTGTTGCGTAATATACTATTAAATTATAGTATAGCTTTACTTCATCCCCCTTAGAGCAGCATCCCTACGTACGTTTTTGATTGCTCCACTACTTCCTTATTCTACTCTTTCATTTTACTTTTCTGCAGGATTTGATTTATAGCTTTGTCGGAAACGAGATTCGAAATACAGAAATTTTATGGATCATTCTTTGTAAACAGAAACGCATATTTAACTTACTACATTTCTATTAGTTTTAAAATATTAAAATGTAAATGCTTATGAAATGAAAACTGCTTTGCAATGAAAAAAATCTATCGAAGTTTTCAGCTTAAATAAACCATCTATAGAAGAAAATCTGCTAAACTTTCGTCGTTACTCCTATTTTACTTAGTTTTTATTTTTCTTCCCAGAAAGCATATGCCTATTGTTTTGTAATTTGCAACAATACTAACAATGAATTAAACTTTAGTAATAAAGAAATATAGAACGTGATAGATAATTACTAATAATTATAAAAAGAAGTAGAATATCTCAAAGATATCGTAGGAGTCGACAGGGCCGTAACTAGGTACAGGCCGAGTAGGCATCCGCCTACAGGCGCAAGCGGCAAGGGGCGTCAAAATGGCACTGAAAAAATTCTTTCGTACTAATAAAAAATAAATAAGCAAGGGGCCAATTTTGCAAATAAATTAATAAATATTAACGATTTAAGTTCAAATAGTGCTAATTAGAGATATAATAATACGAATTGCGCCAAACATTACTTTACCTTGTACAATTTGCAAAAGAAATGTTATATGTCTACCAGATTTATTTTATAGTTCTCACCTACATCAATCCAAACATTAGAATTGATAGCTTGTTAGCCCACCGCATAAATGGCCTTATTCTAATTATAAAAATTAACTTCAATTTTTAACAACTGTTGGAGCAGGTCCACTGATATTACATATACAGTGTGATTTTTTAAAACTTAATCGCAGCAGGGCCTGGATAGTCTGAATCAGTTGGCAATACTGAAATGTATTGTTGGTGACACTGTAAGTCTATGTCAAATTCGAGGTTAGTAGGTTAGGATTTGCGTCAGTTTTGACCCAGACTGACGCAAAACCTAACCTGCTAACCTCGAATTTGACGTATATATACAATACATTTCAGTATTGCCAACTGATTCCAGAGCCTGTTGCAATTGAGTTTTTTAAAAATCACTCGGTACATTCACTGCTTTGGGCTCATTGCTGATACAGTTGTCCATTGCAACAATCAGCAGAATACCACAGAGCGATTTTGAGAGCTTACGTTTTCCACTACTATGGTACTTGGTACCCGATGGTAGCTTTTAGAGAAAAAAAAAAAGAATTATCGAAATTGGCCTGATGCAAGGGTTATACTACGAGCTGACAAAAAAAGCTTTGCGTTTTAAATATATTGATTATTACAAAACAGTGTGACAGTGTGGCTGTGAATACAGAACCTTATTCTACGTTCACATGTTACTACGCATAATAATATGTAATTATTTGTTTATATTGTATTATTTTAACATATTGATATGTTTTTACTAGTTTTTGAAAGCACCACATAGGTGGTCTTATTCTAATTAAAATAATTTTTGCATTTTTAAAATAAAAAAGTTGCAAAACAAAATGTTTTCAATGTCTTTAATACAGAAAGCCCGCTGCAAGAAAAACAACTTTTGCTAGATCGAATTATGGTTGAAGTCTTCAAAATTCTCTACAAAATAAGTAAAAGAATATCCTAACGCTGGTAATAATACAGAAACACTTAGTAAAGCGAATTACATGAATTTGGAAATTAAAAAAACATTGCAGCCAGTGGGATTTGAACCCGTGTTCACTGATAAATACATCTTATCGTTGCGCTATAAATGACGCAGTGGCGTTCGGATTTTGGGTACTCCATATGTTTATAAATAGGGATTTGCAAAATGTTCAGCTGCCTACATAATAATACGTACTTTATTTAAATTAGAATTGTGTTTTGTAATCTTGTTTTCTGATCTCATTTTATTTGTATTGCATTTTTCTTATTTTAACATTTAGTTGTTTATTTTTAAAATGTTTGAATAAAAAATGTTGGATTTATTTTTGGATACCTACCTGATTGTTTGAATGCATTACATCATATATCCGGAGATAAATGTAGAAGTCATGCAGTATCATTAGTATTTTTTGTCACATATATTGCTTTTGTACTGAGGGGCGCAAAAATGTTGGCTTGCCTATAATAAAAGTTTGCTTAGTTACGGCCCTGGGAGTCGATATGTTTTGTTGCCACTCATTTTAAATCGAAAAACTTAGGTGAGGAGGTGGATCGAACACAAGTCGTAACTAAGAAAACTACGACTGTGAACAGCCCATGAACGAGATAGATTTAGAGAAATTAGAAATAAAAGTTTCGCCAACGTGTGACATTGGATACTACAATAAATCACATTTAATATGCGTATTAAAGATCACATGCAAGTGCATTGAAAATAACTGTATATTGTAGATATATGATAGTCGCCAAACAATTTAATTATAAGTTTTGAAACAATTTGCATCCTAATTTACGTATAACCAATTTTAAAATGGCATTAAATTGTACTATAATGCTCGTTTGTTAGTAAAAATAATGTACCTAAGCTATAATCTTCATAGCTTTTATTTTTGAAACTGTGATAGTCCTTGGATTAGAATTCACGGCGATATATTTAAAATTTAGAAAAATTACCCGGGGAAACTGTAACTCAAAATCCCAATTGCAAAATTTGTGTTAAATTGAGTTGTAGCTATAATCCGTGTTTACGCACCCACACACCCAACTCCCATCCACCATCAGTATCTTAATGGTATGATTTGTGTGTAATTAAATAACTGAGATATTTTTTTGAAAAATGCTGTGTTTAATCCATAATACAAATTTACAGTTCTTAGCAATAAATATGGAAACTTTTAATTTCAAGCATATATATTCGCGTTAGTCTAAAGATCTAAAACTCTTAATTGTCATATTTAATATACAAATTTCCAATACTATACTGTCCGATTCATAAAAAAGGCTTATAGCGCTTTTATTATTAATATTAGACCCAATAATGTATAGGTATCAATAAATGGCATTATGAAAGCTATACTTTCACCTTGTAGGTTTCTCAATATCGTTCAATTGTTTTAAAGAGCGATGTTCAACTTTTGTATTTTAATGCAACATCCTGTATATGTTTTAGACTTTTAAGTTACCTTTCTAATAATACCATATAAGTACACTTTTGATACATATATTAACGAATTTTATTTATAACACTTAAGATCTAGTAACTATGATTAAATTCAAATATGAATTAACATGATATCTATATCTATATCAATATCAGATAAAGCAACTTTGGTGTAGGACATATCTATGAGATTTTCTATGCTGTATTAGATGACATTGAAAAAAGTTGGTATAAGGTTCAGAAGGTGTAGTTTATGCAAGGGTTGGGAGATGTTTACTATCATAATTTTTTACAGTCGAAATTTTAGTCAATTCGGTTAGATGTTCAAAATAGATTCAACTTTTCAACATAAAAAAGGTACTCTTGTTTGAAACCGCTAAGAGCAAAATTTTTCGAGAAAAGCGAACCTAAAGATTGAAAGGTGACGGATTGCACTTCTGAAGTAGCAAATTTCAATCTTTACGTTCGTTTTCCTCGAAATTGGTTTCATCAATCAAGCAACCTGATGCTGATATACTGTTTACACAGGAATAAACTATTGAACAATCAAATGTATCTTCACAAATAAATGTGTCAACAAGAATAACCTAACAATCTAAAGCAAAAATGTTACAGAGCGTGGGGTTATAATAAACCAAAATAAATCTTGAAATCATTAAAAATGCCAATATAGCAACAAAAATTGGTTTAATGATATAATGGCCCTTTATTAACGAAACAGCGTAGGTCCTTTCTTGGTTAACTACAGCTCGTGAATCGCCTACTTATCTGAATTTGAAGCCAGTAAATTAGCACATGTTACTTGTATAAATATTACGTCTCGAAAAGCCTTCAGTAGAAATTAGAGACTCTTGGTGGGAATTCTAATGCGGGGTCTGTTGTTTATGCCCAATTTTCAGTTACCTACTGCTATTAATAATTGTGCACCAAACCAAATAAACATAGCCTCTCATATGTTGACTACAAACATTAGTACTATTACACGAAAACTAACAACTGATAAGTGCATTGCTATTTCCCAACAATGAAGCTTTAGCGCATGGAAGTACTCGTATATTTTAGAAACTGCGTTTTCATCAAGTAGTAGTGAATTGATGCACTCAGGTGCTCTACACAAACTTGTCTTGGAAATGTTCGCACTTTAAGAAGGAAAACAATCAAGAACTATTGCACTTTGCACAAACACTGAAAGCGTTTCCAAAATAAAATTTTCAGTTACAGGGCCGGACTGGCCGACCGGGACACCGGAAATTTCCCGGTGGCCTGCCCCGGGCAGACTTACTTTGTCAACCACTCAAGTTGCATGTGACCGAAGTTTTTCGATTTTGAAATATCTTAAAAACCGTTTACGCAGTTGTTTGTGTCAGGATCATCTATACGCTTTCATGTTGATGACGTGTGATTTGGACAATGCAAAAATAATAAAATTGATTGTCGAGAAGAGCAAACTTCTAAAAAAAAATGTTACTCTTTTAATTACATACTCATATTATCTATACTATTGTATTGCGATTGAGCCTATATTTTTTATAATGAGTCATTCACTTATTGTCGTTTTTAAATACATGTTTTGTGCATAAAAAGGAGTTGTATTTTTCACTTTTTCATCTTTGAACTGTGAACGATTTAATCAAAGAGTGAAGAGTTATTGACAAATTTGGTGTGCCGATGCTCAAGATCGGTGTATGGATTTCTCTTCAAATACAATGTTGGTGTGTTTAATAGTTCTTAGAATGCGTCTGTAAGAGTCAATATTTGAATGTTTTTTCCGGGGGGGGGGGGGGGGTCCTCCGGACCACCTTCCACCCCTGTTGGCCCGCTTCGTTACTCTTACGGTCTTCTCAGTATATGTCATTAAAAAACAGAAAATTAAAAATGCTTGCATTAAAATGTCAGCATTTCAGGAATTACATGATCGGAATTTTGTAACTTGCCACTGGTTTTAAGTAACGTTCTGTAGCGACTAAGCATGGTTTCAATTGTGTGGCAATGTAAATTATAAAAAAAAAAATCGTGGACTGGGGTGTAGTGAAAATTCACATCAATATGTAGAGTTTCTATTGCACCCCAAAAACTTGATGTTTGGTTAGTAAAATCAAGAAGACTTATTGTATCTTTCATAATGCTTTCAACAAGATGGAGCAACAGCGCAAATTAGCATTTTTAAAGAAATTTTTTGTACAGGATATTAGCCCAGCTACAGATCATTCTTCTCCTGTACGCAGAGCTGCGCAAATTACTTTGAAACAGTAATTAATTACAAATTATCGATCATCGACCAATAAAGGAATTGAATTACCAGCTTGTCAAATCACTTAAACAAAATAGTAATTCAATTATCAATTACTTGGTAATAGGAATTGCACAACATACATTTTTTCAAGTACTATCACTAGAAATTGTTGTCATAATTTGTATTTGACAGTATTTAGATACCCATGTGCTAGTATATCGTTTTAAACAAGCAGATTGAAATAAATGAATTATTATTAGAAACCAAGACTGTTTAATGTAGCTATTTGTTGTCAATTGTTATGAAAACATTTAACTCTGCACTTATCGCAGACATATTTTTCGCTTCTTACGCAATAATTATTAGCAAGCTACAATGCTACATCCTGCACACCCTACACTACACAAGACACGCATATATCATTTCCAAACATACGCGCCTGCACCAACTAGCTCTTTTTCCTGTACAAAACTAGTTCCTATCCGACTAGTCATAGAAAATCATAAATTATACTTATATGGGAATGCCCTATGCCATTTGGTTAACATGAAACTTAATAAGGCCTTATCTTATTTTTGCGTTCTGGATATTTAATATCCTATTGAGGCCAGTAATTTAGTAATTGAATTACCAGAAAGTAACTCAATTGGCGCAAGTAGTTTCAATTACCACAAGTAATTCCATAGTTTAAATACTTTAGAGTAGTTTAGTTGCTCAAAAGTAATTGAATAATTGACTGTAGTAATTAATTACTTTAAAAAAGTAATTGTCAAGCTCTTTTTAACAAAAATGGTAATTTCCGATTACAATCACCGTATTTAGAGAAGTAATTCAATTCCAAGACAAATCAGCAATAGGGAATTTAATTACTAATGTAATTAAAAAGTGCCCAGCTCTGTCTGTACGCTCCCCAAATTCAGCGTCTTGGAATTTTTCAATATTCGCTAATTTTAAAGATAACGTTATAGAACAGATGATGAGCTTTACTATCTCGGAGCTGAAATAACAACCGATAGCAATCTCAAATCAAAAGTACATAATCAATGTTTGGTATAGCAGCTACATGGATAAAAATATGTATATAAAGCAATGATAAGGCTAGTACTTAAACACTTAAGCCACTGAAATGCGCAGATTGTTGGTGTTCTATTGAGAGATCATGTGAGAACATGATTATCCTAGAGAAAGTGTACGATGAGTTGTTTAAAAGAATCCATTAACATGAAGAACTCACGTAAAACATTATAAACTGATCAACAAATGATGTAAAAAAAAGAGTTTTCTGTATTTTTTACTACAATTATTGATGGTTATATACTTCCTTTATATCATTAAATAACTCGGTGCACAAATTGCATTTTATATACTAGCTCAGTAATCAATTTTGAAACATGAAACTCTCTGAGGTTGGGACATGCATTTTGTTATTGTAATAATAATTTATAACAAACAATACCAGTTATGTACATTTCTGTAAAATAAAGCGTACGTTGACAGTTTACTTAACCTCAGAATCTAGTAGTATTTGTGGATATCACTCATCAACATATCACGTAATTAATTATTCGATTACATAATTTAATTTATTGATCATAAATTTTGTCTTTCAGAAGCACTTTAATCCAGTCTTAAATGTTCAACATTAGTCTAATCTTTTTATGACGTTCTCTGCCACTATGAAGTCATCTACTACAGCTAAGGGATGAACTTCTACAGGTCTACAGCAACTCTTTTCTTTACCTGCGCCATATTCAAGGATGCTGACACTCCCAGTATCAGATACTTGCCAAATAACAACGCATTACTTGTAGGAAATCGCTTGAATGTGCAAATATTCAATCACTTATGCCCTTGTACATTTTAATTTGTTAAGCCATAATAAAAATGTGTGTAAATTCATTACTTATGGAAAATACACGATTTATTATTTTTAAATCGTAAATTTCAATAAACACTCACCCTAGTTATTGTAATGTTTTTAGTTATCTACTGTGATTATTTTTTACATAATAACATATAAATCTTCTTCACAATCAACATCATAACTTCTAAACTCTCTCCACAATAAGTCTATCTGTCACATCCAGCTTCAAACGTAACACCCCTGAACAAAGTTTACACATTTAGGCTCACAACCGCACACTAAAACTCCCATAGCTTGCACCCCTTTTCATATTTCGCCTGAAAACCTTCCTTTCTTAATTTCTTTGTACTTTATTAAAAATATTATCTTTTCAGTCCTCCGGCTGTTTGTACTTGCCTTTGCTGATTCGTTGAACTACATACCACTTTATCATTGCCACTTTCCAATGAAATTTACTTATTTCAGAATGAATAGCCAAAATGTAAACTCTTAACATCACTGCTGTGTAAACTTGGAAGCACATGAATTTGCATTTTAGATTACTAAAACATTTAATCACGATGATTAATTTTGGTATTGATTAATTTTGGTATTATGTGATTTAAATCCTGGTTTTTGTATTATATGCATACATAAATCTTTTATTTTTGCAGTATAAATGATTGATATCTATATCTATTTTATTTTCCGAATAAATTATGAGAAAAATATAAAATACGGCTCACGAGTAAAGTGTCTTTAATTTGAATAGTTATTAAGATTTAAAAATAGGCCCACATATGAAATCACAGTCATCCATCTTAATAGTTATTTAGAAAAGGCCACTATCTAAATTAATATTGTACACATTAAACTTTATTTACTTTCAGGGTTAGCATGTTTAAAACAAAGCCTTATGTTTTAAACAATAATGATTATCACATGTTTTAAACCGCCATGTTTATTTTTTTTTCTGAATTGTTAGTACTAAATTTAATAAAAACTCAAAATAAATCCGTACTGTAGATAATATACAGAGTGGTGGGGGATAATGTGAACATAAGCAGTCAAATGAGCTAGAATACAGTTTATGGATTTTGTACGCGTTAGACAGAAACAGACATGTGTGTCTTAAAATCTAGTATCCTAGAATTAAGTGTTTTCTAAGAACAAAACACCTTGATTCTGCGGATACTAGATGTTAATCGCTTTCCACATGTAGGGAAGGGGGTAGACTTCGTCTCGATGGCTGATAATAAAACGACACCCGACCCGAGGAAACGCTGGTGTTAGAAGTTTTTACTTAACGTCTTGTTTCACCAATGCATACAGCATTATAGGAACAAGGAACTATATAAACACCTTTAGATGACATGTTTAATTTATTTTTCAAGCGTGCAACTACACTTGTTTCTTTGCTACGTTTATTACAGTCTTCTCTAATACATTTATTGTTGTCCGATTTTATTTCCATAATATAATTCCAGACTGGATCTAGGCTGCTTCCAGATGATTCGGATCAATTTTGAATAAAAGTCTTTGTTAGCACATTTTAAAATGTTGCTGTAATTAAAAATGTGATAAAAACATCGTACGTCCAGCCAAAAATGCAGTAACAGTAACTGAAAGTAGAAATGGGAATTACCCTAATTAGATGAGTCCAGAGTTAAAAACAGTGTTTAAACAACAAAAAACGTGATTTTCATTTGAACAAAAACATGTTCAAAACGAAAATACATGTTTTTTGTTTAATTTAAAAAAAGGATTATTTTCTAACGCTGCTTACTTTACTTTACTGTAGCACTTTGTTTTTGAATTTGCTATTTTTCATTCGGTGCTAAGATTTTTTTCGCTACAATAGCAATTGCCCGAACTTCATTTATAGTGCTGCAAAATATATACAGTAGATATTGTTCATAACGACGACCAAGGAACCATAAGAATTCGGTCATTATATCCGTCAGTCGCTATAAACAAAAACGCTATAAATAATTTAAAAACGGCATTTTTCTCCAATCGGATGAAAAATTATGCTTTTCCGTGTTTTCAAGCAGTAAAATAAATGAGTCTAGTATGCTGGCGTCGTTATTAGACAACAAGACATAACAGTACCTACGCCAATGTACTCATTGCTAAGACGATAAGCAGTAACGCTACAGGAAAAACTTTTTGGTCTACACGGAATATAACGTAACGATAAAGTTATCAATTTTTGCGTTTATTCCGATCGGAGAAAAAATGCAAAATGTTATTGCTAAAAAGAATTAAGTATTTACAGACCCTCAAAATTCTGTAATTCCCCGGGAGCTTTCTGGAATTTTTCCACCATTCGTCATTATATACGTATGTACCAATTTCAGTCCGGTTTTCAGTCTCTATGGACAGTTCGGTCGCAATATCCAATATCGCAATAACCAACTCTGACCAGGACCTTAAGTTTTTGCCTTTATAACCGATATGTCGCTGTAACCGATGGCGTTATAATCGATACCTCTTGTATTTACGAATCTTATAATGTAAAAATTTTGTAAAGCAATACTTAAACAGCTACTATGTGTATGCCGTATTTTAATTTTTAAATAGCTTGTTCCTATTCAGTTTTTGTCCCACTTTGTACATTATAGACGTTTTCATGGTTCTAACTGGTGTTGTTCAGTATTGAAAAACTTTTTGTTGAAATAATGTTTTGAAACTATTCATTTTTCCCGTTTGTTACAAATTGTTTGACCCCATCCCATACACATCTTACATTTTTAAAATTGTCCACAATAGAAATATAAGGTGAAATAAAAATATACATTCTATTCATATATACGAGTAGATAGATTCAATAAGGTAGTGTTCCCTATATTAACTATCAGCAAGGTGAAAAATAATATACTCTTCAGAATGTTTGATCGATAAGATCGTTTAATGCTGTACTAAACTGTACAATCTCTTACAAAACTGTTCACTAATTGACAGAAGTGTACAAACATATTTGATAGTGTGTTATAGAAACTATGGTTGTATTTCTATAAAATTGCCCTAAAATTTAAAAATGTTTTTAAAAATTGTTTTTATACCATTGTGAAAATTTGTATTAAACTCATTTCTCATCAGTTTTTCAGACAGGATTAATGAAATTCGGGAATTAATTACGAGAAAAACTAGTTAAAAATTGTTTTTAGAAAGGTGGTTTTCACCATTACTCTACCAATTTTTTAATATGAATATATTTATTTATTCCAATTTAGAGGATTTTATTTATTTTTTAAATTGAGATATGAACGTATTTTCAAAGACAAAATTCAAAATTAAAACCATTTGATATATTATTAAGTTCATTTTCTTTTGTTTCCAATGATTCATAAGTTTAATTAAATTGGACAGCCACATAGTGAATTTTCAATTTCACAACATTGTATTGGGCTACTTTACTTACGTAAGTGCTATACAAACTCTTAGCCAATACCATCATCATCTAAAAAAAGTATATTTACTGCATCAATTACAACAAACAGAGCCTCTAATCAGTATAACAGGAAAACAAACAGATAACGTCGAATCTAATGCACCTTTCTAGCTGATAACGCAACGTCAATTAAAACGTCTAAAAACCGTAATCACTAATCATAGTTAACTGCATTACATAACCGCGAAGGTGGCCTGAAATTTGAATGACGGAACGCTAATAAAAATTTATTCCAGTGACCTAAACCTAAATTAGGGCCATGAAATCGCGCAATTGCTTGTACAGGGGATTCGGATCCGCTCAGTCAATTTTAGATTTTTGTTTTTGCCTGTGATAGCATCATTGACGGAATATTCGTGTCATATCTATTTATTTTATGGTGCAAATATCGTAACCGGCTGAAACATCATGCCTATTTATAGAAGAACATTTCACATTCAAAAGCTACAGGTGGAGGTGATCAAGTTTTCCAAACGTTTTTTGCGTTAAAACGCTAGAAAATGCATTTGAAGGAGCTAGGTGTAAAGGTTCCAACTGCACGCAGCGGGGATACGAAAGGGAAAACTTATGACTCACCCTCTAAATAAGGGCTGCACTGCATGCGCAGAAGGGATAATCGATTTCACTAGGCCTTTAAATGAATAGCCTTTGTTTATAATAAAAAATATTTCCTTTGGAAAACTTGAAAATTATGAAAATTTCCAGCACATTTCCAGCATAAATCATAATGACAATTTGGAAAAACTACGCCAACAATTAACAGTAAAAAAATTATCAAATTTAATCAGCCTTTGCTCGAGAGGAATGAGCTGAAAATCGCATAAAAGAGCTCTTCATATTCAGAAATGCACCCTATCTATGATCGCGTGCGCTTTTCGATTTTCAGCGCGGGGCAATCACGAGATATGGATTAGGGATGAAAGAAAATAGTGCTCGCACCTGCTGTCCTTTCGCGTTGAGATGACAAATCGGCACTTGGTCCAAACTGGGATGTTTTCGTCCAAAACGCACCACAAGCAACACTGGTCCTCGCGAGACGCCACTCGAATTAGCACTGAAAATTCGAGACGAGTGCCAACGCGCAGCGCTAAAATTTTCGTGTGATAACGCGTTAGCGCGGTTTTCTCGCGGCTGCCGTTTCCAAGGTTGCTCGTCGAGCTCAAGAATGCTCTTCCTGGATTTGCTATTGTTTTGGCTTTTACATAAGCCAACATTTCCGAATTAAGGTATGCGAGTTGTAGGGACTTCAAAAAGATGTTTTTCGCCCAGTTGCATTCTGCATTTTTATTGTAGGCAAGCCAACATTTTTGCACTCTTCAGTACAAAAACGATTATATCTGACAAAAAAATATTAATTAAACAAGATTAGAAAACACAATTCTTATTTAAAAAAGCACATATTATTATGTATTTTACAAATTCCTATATATAAACATATGATGTACTCAAAATCGGAACGCCACTGGGTCATTTATAGCGCAACGATAAGCATATGCATTTATCAATGAACACGGGTTCCAATCCCACTGGCTACAATGTTTTTTTCTAATTTCAAAATTTATGTTATTCGGTTTACTAAGTGTTTCTGTCTTACATATTTGCAGCATTAAGGTATTTTTTATCTATTTTGTAGAGAATTTCGAAGACTTCCATAATTCGATCTAGCAAAAGTTGCTTTTCTTGCAGCGCGTTTTCTGTATTAAAGACGTAGAAAAACTTTTTTATTTTAAAAATGCAAAAATTATAAACACTTTTCTTTGCAAATTGCGATAATAGGGTCCTGTTGAATTTTAAATTCATGGGTTATAACGCTGCAAGATAGCAACCTTTTGTCAACCCCATTTTCACGTTGAATACCTATACATAAAAAATTGAATTGTATAGGTTATTGCGTAAATCATATTCGTAATTATTGATACCACCTTTCTCCGAGGTATATATTACTTCCTTTTACGATATAGTCCAGTCATTAGATACATAATAATAGTGTTTTGGTGCAAAAGGTTGCGGAGTTTTGAAACTTGACAGAAGTGCAGACTTGGAAGTCCTGAACATGCACCTAAGTTTGCGACCTCATGTGACCGCCGCTAGCGCCACCATCTTGAAAAAATGGCGGCCAAAATCAGTTTTTGGCATATAACTCGGTTCCTGTAGGTTTTAGAAAAAAACATGTCCTATAAAAAGTTGAAGAGGATCAAATTTTTTACAAAATATTTTTGATAATTTTTTTTCACAAACTAATATTTTCCGACTTGCAGAGATGAACAGTAGGGAAAACTTTTTAAAATCTCGTAACGGCATTTGCATAAAACTTTTTACCAATTATCTCCAAACTAGTCTACCTAAAGTAGTCTAATCTATAATATAACAGTTTATACAGTGATATATGCAGTTTGTCTGTTGTCTGTATATGATTGGTGGTACTATTAAAGGTAATTACTCGGTAGAGTAATACCAGGATAATTTCTTTATATAAGAATCAACACATGGAAACGTGGAATCTTTTTTGATCTAAAAAGTAGGCGGGATCAGCCGAATAAAACTAGCTGTCCCGGCAATGTCTTCCAGTAAAATGTTGTTATTTGTGTGTTTACAAACTTAAAAAAGCTTAAGTATGTTTACAACTGTGGATGTGCGAAGTCGACATGTGACCGAGCATTTAGTTAATAACAGTGTTTCTATATATTTTGAACCGTGGGTCAATACCAAATGCGCCGAAAGATATCGACGCTTCAGAGCACATGTGTCCAGTGTTTTAATTTTCGATGAAGCGATGATTCCACCTGTTTCGCACGAAAATTTCTTGTCGAGCGATACTAATAAAAGGAATTTAATTTCCATGTTATTTACGAAGTTTGAAGAACAAAATTACACAGTAAAGCAGGCAGTAGAAGATACGGATGTGCTCATCATTCAGACAGCCATTGACATGTCATCGTATTTTACTCGTATTTTTGTTGTGGGAGAAGATATAGATTTGTTGGTTCTTCTAACTGCAAAGGCGAGAGATCAGGAAAATTTTTTTTTGCTAAAACCATCGAGAGGGAAAGTTGCGGAAAAGCTGTATTCGACTGCGTCGAAGAACAAATTCAATCTCGCGTCCCTGCCACCTACAAGAGATGCTGCAAGGCAGCATTGTCTGCGAGTGTATCACCAAGTTGCGATGTGGTGTGGCAGAGAAAAAGATCCAGAGCAATATGGCTGGCAGAAAACGAGAAACGGGCTTGTTGCTTTTCGAGCTACGTCAGAAGCAGCCCCCAACGCCATTTTAAAATCAATATCCTGTAAATGTAAGAAAGGCTGTGCAGGAGCGTGTGGATGTCGGAAAACAGGTTTAAAATACCCAGTGCTGTGTCTATATTGCAACGGGACAACATGTGAAATCATTTCTGATTTGTTAGTGGATTCCGATCCCAAAGACCCAAACTAGTCTGATGACGACTTTGATTCGTTGGAGTGGGTGTTGGAGGAGACGAGAGATAAGCAAGATTTGACAGATAGCATATATAATAAACCAGGCACATCTCATAATACAAAACGGTAGAAACCGTGCTTGTAAGTTTGGAGTGTGGAGTAGGCCTACTGGGGATAACACGTTAAAAAAAAAACGCGCCGCTCAACTCTATCTCTTGGGTGGTGTGGAAACGAGTTGATAGTCTGTGTTTTTATTACTTTACTGCACTAAACTGCTTGAGGTAGGCTAATTTATACGTAATTGGTAAAAAGTACCAGCTACGAAATTTTTAAAAATTTGCTTTATTGTTCGGCCCTGTAACTCGCAAAGTATTAGTCCGACAAAAAAATTATAGAAACGATTTTGTAGCAAATATTATTCTTTTAAAATTTTCTTCGCAATTTTTTTTCGTTAAACTTAGAAGAGCCGAGTTATATGCCAAAAACTGATTTTGGCCGCCATTTTTTTAATATGGTGGTGCGACCGGCGGTCGCTTGAGGTCGCAAACTTAGGGTCATACTTAGGCCCATCAACCATACAATCGTGCCAAGTTTCAAAACTCCGCAACCTTTTGCAACCAAAAAAGTATCTAATGACTGGACTAAAAGGAAGTATTGAATTCAACAGATCTTCACGTTTTAGAGTCCCCTGAATCCAAAAAATATATTTTTGTTTATTGGTCTGTCTGTCTGTGTGTCTGTCTGTCTGTGAACAGAATATCCCAAAAACAAAAAGAGGTATGGCGTTGAAACTTATAAAACTTTTGTGTACTATATAGATGAGACAGCAAGCTTTTGAAGAAAATCACATAACCGAAAGTAGGTGTTTATTCTTGTCATTTTTCAATTTTTTCGATTTTTTCAAGAACGGCTCGAACGATTTTTTCAAACTTTACATTTTTATTACATTTTTAATGTGTATTGATGTGAGATAGGTGATTTACTTCTAAAATGAGTTTCTTTTGTTTTTTGTATTTTACTCTCCTTAGCATAGAATTTCGGCTTAGACCGCGTATATTTGTATATGAACACCCAGCATTTTCCGGCTTAATGTGCCTTGCACCTTGTGAAGTCTTTGGTGGCTCGTGTTGTTTGAGTATCTTGAGAACGAGGATACTTAGGCAGATTTGGCCGTTTTGCTGTTTGTGCATCCATATTCACTAACGTTTCGCAAGACCTTGCAGCTTGCATAATCAGAGTGAAAGTCGCACTAAGAACCGAAGGTCGGTGTGGATCTATTTATAGTCCTCTGTGCCAGGCGTGCGGAGTGGCGTAACGCTTGTTGGTCATCCGAGTGCAACGTAATCCGTGGGGCGTGGCCGTATGACGCACAGTGGTTGTAATGCTTTAGATCGTGTATCACAGGGGTCCACGTTTTACTAAGCTTAAAGCCATCTTCCCTGTTGATATTATTTGGATGTTTTTTTATTTCTATGGCTTCAGGTATCACTCGCGGGAAGTAATGAGGTATTCTGGCAAGTACTCTGGCATGCTCAAATTCTAGAGTGTACCCATTTGTAAATGTATGCTCAGCTACGGCTGATTTTGTGATGCGTTTGTGTTTGCCTTTATGTTCTTGTAGTCTTAGATCAACGGAACGACCAGTCTGTCCAATGTAACTCGAGCCGCAAGAACAAGGAATGCGATATAAGCCAGCGGTTTTTAAACTTGGAATCTTGTCTTTTACCGATCTCTAGCTGTTACCCAAAGTTTCCTTGCTCGTTAACACAGTTTTGATGTTGCATCGTTGCAGAACACGTCCTATCTTATCAGTCGAGCCTTTAACGTAAGATAGAAATGCTAAGCCTTTCAGAGGTGGAGATTCTTGTTTAGCCTTTTTTGTCATAGTCTTGTCTAGTGCTTAGTGCGAAACGTTAGTGAATATGGATGCATAAACAGCAAAACGGCCAAATCTGCCTAAGTATCAATTTTTCTATTTTTTTAATAACTCCTATTTTAAATAGACCACCGGGTATATTATTACATTTTTGAATTCAGCTTAAAATTTTAGAGAAAATTTGTATCTTCAACTAATGCTCTATCTTGTACCGTTTTTGTAGAATTTATAATTTTTGGAAATTTTTGACATGCTTAAAATTTAAAAATAACATTTTTGGCTAATTATAAGATCACTGTAAAAGGAAGTTGTGTGAGTGTATCACACCAGTTTTTTTATTAGGAATGCATTTCACCTAACCCAACAATTCTTATCTAACTTATATATAGGGTACAGTGTTCGGCGCAGCGATGCAGGAATGGAAGATATTTCCTAACGTATGACAGTTACACAAAGAATCATTGAAAATGAACAGGGCTATGCAACTAACATTACAGTAGTTGATTACGTTTTCTGAATTCCCCTTGTCTCTAAAGTAGAATCATGTTGTTCTAACTCCCTACCCATCGTAATAATAAAATAACGTTGCACGCAATTGCAAAAACGTCGGTTAAGTCAATTTGAAATGCATACCCCTCTTCATTTTCAATGATCGCAAGTGTACATGAAGTTTGTTTATACCGGGTGTCTTAAAATGAATTACATCTAGTATGCTTTAAATTTCCCATAATGCAATCTAAAATTTTACTTGAAATTGGCAAGACTGTAAGTCTATGTCAAATTCGAGGATAGCAGGTTAGATTTTGCTTCAGTCTGTGTCAATACTGATGGAAAACCTAACCTACTAACCTTGAATTTGACATAGACTTACAGTTTTGCCAATTTTAAGAAAAATTTTAGATTGCATTATGGGAAATTCAAAGCCTACTAGATGTAATTCATTTTAAGACACCCGGTATAAAAAATTATAGGTACGAAAGTGGTGCCCATTACTAAAATATTGCAATGATCTATGTGGGTATATGAAATAGATTTTCTTTACGTTACAGTTCATTGTTATCAAAATTACACTTCACGTGTTGCAATATTTACTTTTGTTCTTTGAGTTGTTTATTTTCTATAATTCTATTTGTATTCGTATAATTATGGGCTGTAGTCTAAACTTACTACTAAAATATGATACGTTAGAGATTTAGCACAGAATCGAAACGAGTCCAAAGCAAATTTAGAGGCCGGGGGTAGTTTTAAAGCTCGATGGGCCTGGAGGGGGAGGGGGGGGGCAGTTAGCAGAGAACACCTCCATATGGGAATGTTACGAAACCCGACACGACCGGGGGTGGCATTTTTACAATGCGAGGGCTCTCGTGTGCTTCGATAGTGTTGCTTGTGATAATTAGGTGGATTATGAGAAAGGAGTAAGGTCTGTGGTAGATATTATTGCTTGAGTAGCTTTGCAATGGAAGTTATAATAAGTTTTATTCGCAACAATATATGTAATAAGATCATTACTGACTTTTAAAAAGTTGGAAAATGAGCTATTTCCAACTTGTAACTTTCCAACCGGTCGGAAAAGTGATTGCCATCGCAGAGGTTGGAAATGAATCAATTGCCGACCGCTGTGTAGGTAGGGACACTGGGAATCTCGTTCATCCATTCATGCGCCTCACAACCTGTCGTATCAAAATATAATAATTTTTCCAATTATTGTTTAGAATAAAGTGGTTGCGAATAAAATAGTATACATACCACGGTGAAAACTTTCATTCCTGTCGAGAGATTAAGTAGTTAACCGAGTCGCGTAGCGTCGAGGTCAACTTTATCTCGAGATAGGAATGAAACACTTTCCACCTCGGTATGTAATATACTATTACTGTGAGGCCGAGTTGAACACTGTTTTATCGTTGGTATTGCTGCTGATTGTGGACAGCTCTGTTATTGGGTCGTTGCACATTTGTTTATTGCTAGGTTGGATCCCAGTTGAAACGGCTTTAATGCACTATGTACTTGAGGTTAGAGATTATCAATAACTCTCGACCTGATAAGCAATTATTAGTGATTCGGGTTGAGCACCTGGATAGTACGGGGTGCTCATTTCCCACAAATGCCTTGTGATCTTAGATTTTTGCGGTTGGAAGCGGCCACCGCAAATACGGATCACATTGACATGTATTGGATCCATTGATTTAGTTAGTGTTCGGCTAATAGATACTGGCTGCGCTAAGCATACGTGTTGCAGAATTATTACAGGCACATCATCGGAGGTGCATTGAAAATATTCCTGAACGAGGTACTTTCCTAGATGCTACGTGCGAACACAGCGGGCGGTTACAAAACTCCCTGTAAGTATTATGATAACGAACAGGTACTGATAAATGTTGTAATGTGTATTTATTGCTGCGTGCATGTTTGGCTTTGGAATTTGTCTGGCGTTGTGTTCGTGAACGGTTGCGTGTGACCACATGCCACATGAGAGGCTCCACCAATTGCTTAGCTCTCCCCTGGTGTCATATTTCTGACCTGCAACCCTTAGACCAAAGGTACGTTGTGTAATTTTTGGTATGTCGCCCACCTTTGTACATTTATGCATGAGAACCCAATCTGAATCCAGAAAAAAATTAGCTCGGGGCACCGAAAATACGTGCTCTACACAAGTAAGCTTGCTTTACTCCTTCAAATATCAGATTTACTTAACCTAAGATAGTTATGGTTATGTACTTTCAGGGGCGGACTGACAACAGTTTAGCGACGCCGGATCTTAAGGGTAGCGGCCACCATTACTGTAAAGCTGTGCACACGACTCGTGAACCAGTCGAGCCCGCCGTACATGTAACACATTTTGGAGGTTCAAGATCATTGTAATTTTGAAATACCCCAAAATTTTCTTTAATGCTACATAACTTAAAAAAGATCATTCTCGGGATTCGTAACTAACCTTACTTAAAATGTGTTAAATGCATTAAATACATTCCATTTTTCTGCTTCTTGGACTTCTTGTAGCTATAAGTCATTCCGGATGCTGTAAACACGCAAATTCGAGAACGACATAACATATCAGGATGGCTTGGTATGTGTTTTCACTCGTGGAATGTCAAGCATGAGGTTGCGAGTTCAAATCTCGACCCGGACAAGAGGTTTTTTTTAATTATCAAAAGATGCAGATGCAAATGTCTATCTCTTCTCGTCTCTACCATATCAGCGTTGTCTGCTCCATGCATACTCTCCGCCGACTTCATTTTAAACATATTGTCTCCGTTTAGGCTTCATAATTATTAGTTTCCCTTTGATTTATGTATTATCTATAGCCCAAGCACGCACGTCCAGTTATAGAGGGGCAAAAATGTAGATACAGCATTTATTATTATAGATAAGAAATTGCAAATGCAGCTAACATCAATGTGCGCGAATTTGCTGAAAATCTTCCTAAAGCTTTATCTTCTACCGCCTTCCCTTTTTTCAGTACAATTTTTCTCTGTACAAGCAGCATTTATATTGAATTAAGACAGTCTCCTGACATTGCTGAACGCAATCAGGTTTTCACTCTGTCTATGCAGTGTAGTAGATAGAAAACATTTCGATGGTGTATGTATACGGTTGAGCTAACGAAATGTGCACAGCACGTTTTAAACCAGACAAGCTTATTTCACCACTTCCCTTTCAGTTCTTTTCTCACGTTTTTGATTCTCTAGAGATTGTATTACAATTTCGCTTGATTGTTAAAATTACTTATATAGGAATTCAAAAAGGGTTGTTTATATTTTAAAGCTTTTAAATACCATACAGTCAGAACGCACTTCCACATTCAGATATTGTCTTCCTTAAGCGTTTGAAACAAGTTTTTCGCCACTGATCCCCCGCGTCATGAATATCATGATGTAGGCGCATGCAGAAAACCCATTAATTGGCAATCATTGATTTTTATTTTTTAAATTTATTATTTTATCATTATTTGCGATTCACCCTGTTGTCAAGAGCACCTATTCAGGTGTTTTAACGATACAACAAATGTGTGGAAAGAAAGGCGGCAAACATTTTCAGATTAGGGGCAGTAAATGGCTAAATCCGTATCTGGTATAACCATTTAGGCACATATTTTGTTTTCTATAACACATAGCATAAATCTAAATGTGGCGCGGCGCTGGCAACTAAAAGTAAGATTATATACCTATCACAATCTGTAAAGTGTAAAGTAATTCGATTCCATTACTTGCTCAATTATAACTCTATCGATTTCCAGTTTACAGCGAAATCTCCACTTTGACTAATACTATTATTTTAGTATTTCAGTGGAAATGTACATGTTGGATTTTTTTGGCATTTATTACAGCATAAAACGACTTTTACGAAAGTTTTTGACAACAAGAACTTAACTTTTATACCTAAGCACAGTTTGTAAAAGTCGAAACACGGTAAATGGCATTAAAGGTCACACTTTGGAATAGCTACTTAAACCTAGTAAAGTCTAAATTGGTCGTTAAGACACTTCAATCAACAAAAGGCAAAGCTTACTTTTCTGTAACAGGAAGTTAACCGGCTAAAGCTCAGTGGGAGGGGGGTTCGATTCGATACGACGTAGCTTAGGGCGAGATACTGATACAATGGTTGTTCGTTGTAGCCAACATAAAAGGGGAAAATAGTCGCCACGGATTTTTTATGGATAACTAAACTGCCCTTGTAGGAATCCGAAATAAAAGAGCAGTGGTTTAACATCGGTGCTAGTTGTGTGAGACGTCTCAGCTTGCGTATCTTTAGACCTACCTTTGTGATGGTCAACTTACATTCGCCGAAATACCTTACATACATTATACACCAAAGAGCAGAAAACACACATATACATAAACAAACACATGCAAACAACACAAATGAAAAGGCAATGAAATTAGAATCTAATTGAATCTATTAATATTAAATATGTATGTAAACATTTGACATGAATAGCATAGAAGGGTTAGTATTCTTAATTACGTAAATATTAAATTGATTGTGAAACAACGGAGTCCACCCGCTGCGCTTAAAATAGCAACGGTAAAAAGACCAGAAAACTAAGCAATACGGGCCAAAAGTAGCTACAGGTTACAATAAATGTGGGTCACGCTCATCAGTTCTATAAATAACGAGCGCAACAATTAAAATACGACACTCAACGTTCGTGAAGACATTTCACTATATAATTATGTTACACTGTATAATATAGTTTACATTACCTGTTGTAGTGGCCGAAGATGCTTTCTATTGTTGCATCTGGGATGTCTCACCTCGAACAGTTACCTTGCAGAAAAAAATACGGACGGGAACAGCTCCTACGATTTGTGTCGCAATTCACTTGTATTGGATACAACAGGGGATGAATTCCAATAAATGAGAGCACACCGTGAAAATTTTTGCGGAAGCGAATAGCGTAGAGGGTACTTACGACGACTAAATACCATACTCTTTATTAGCACGTAAAACCTTTCTTATTAGAAATCCGCCGGGGCGTTGTTTGGAAAAATGCATTGATACGACGTAGAAGGTCTTGGTTGGCGTTTTAAACACTGCCCGTCAATGGGTAATTCACAATTGACCCTCCAGATTTAAGAAAATTCTCCAGCAATTAACTTTTGCCACTTATAGGTAGCAGCTTCAGATGATAAGTGTCCGACGAAACGCAATGTCAACGCAACACGAATCTCAAAGATCTTCGGGCAGCGAACCCCTTTCTTGCTCTGTAACTTAATGAATAGCACGAGAAACAAACGAGAAAAGAAGGCTACGCAAAACTGTGTCACTTGTCTGCTTTGTCGTACTACTATGGAAACGGCATTGTTACGTAAGCATGCAACGCCTGTGGCGGTTCACTGCAACCGACATGTCTAAACTTGTCCGCGAACGATTCGACTTCGTGGAGCCAGCCGGTGTGACGTAATTCGTAAGGCAAGCAAACATTGAAACGCAGCAAGCCGAGTCCTTCTGTGAGTGACCAACTAAAGTACTTAGAGGAATCGATCAAAAATAGGGACCTTTGCAAGATAGCGGAACAAATCTCATCTTGTTGGAAAACTTCAATCTCGCAAACTAAGCGCAACAGATGTCGCTAGTTATTTGAATTTACATAAAACGTTGCTAAAATGTACTGAAACGAGCGGTAAACGTCGATATTCGAAATGGAAAAGGTGAAAATACAAAAAGTTACCAAATTCTCAAATTGTCCTAACACATTCAGATGAAATTTATAGAAGAGGCGTTGCAGATCGTCTTCTGAGTTCATTATTAGAACAATATCATCTGCATAGCATACCGTTTTGATTTCCTTACCGCTCATTCTGTAGCCGTTCAGTTATTTCAGGTTGTTCACTATTTTCCTTATAACTAAGTTAAATAGTGCTGGAAATAATAAATCGCCTTGTCGGATGTCTGAAGAACATGGTTTGTTTTCTGTTTATATCCATGGCTTTACGTTTTTATTTAATTCATAAATCGCTTTACTTAGTGATGTTGGTATATTGTATTCCTCGATGATAGCAATAATATCCTTCAACTGAATTCGGTCGAATGCCTTCTCTAAGTCTATGAAACACATGAAAGCTGAGGTAAATATTCGATCGCTTTGTCAGTTATTTATCTAATAATAAAGATTTCCTTCGCTGTTAAGCGATGTTTGCGAAAGTCTTGCTGTTGTTTTAACTAGCTCTTATAATCATTTTAAAACATGAAGCCTTTTCCTCAAGTTGGAAGATACATTTATAATTGTTTTAGATTTTAAATTACTTTTTTGTTTAAACCCTATATCGATTATGTATATTTCTTTAATATAAGGTTTACGTTGACAGTTACCCAACCTTATTTCAGATAATTATTAATTAGGCATTGCATGCTTCAATTTATTTATCATAAATGTTTTCTTTCAGAAGCATTTCTTTCCAAGCTTCTGTATACAACACTAGCCTAACCTTTTTAAACTCTTTCTGATACCAGCTCACAGCAATTAGGTAGTTCTCTGCTACAGCCAATTGATGTACCCAACCAGTTCACAGCAACTTCCTCCATATACTTTACATTTTATAATGCTGATACTCCATTATTTGGTATACTGTAACGTTATGGACTTATTGCTCTCTTGTGAGGTATCTCTGGCCCAGGGTTGTAGACTGCTGGAGTGACAAGATTCGAGTTAACATTTACAAAGCTGTATTACTTAGATCTAGTATACAAACATAACTAAAATTGGTGCTTTAAATAAAGGTTTTACAATTTCAAAACAAATACATAAAAATATACGGTACCCCCCATCCAAGAAAAGCGCCCTTTCGCGCTTTCCAAGAATACTTCGATACTCAGCATCATTCCGTTTCGCTAATACAATGAAATGCTATGAACCAGTTATTTATCAAAAAAAAACAAAAAACAAAAAAAAATTTTTTTTTTGCCGACGACCATAGCTCAAAAGTTGATGTTGCCTTCATTTTCGGAGGACCTATCGTATGAAAACGATCCAAGACTTCAGGAAGGTTCTTGACGACCGGAATCGTGTACACATACGAACATACATCCCCCGCACAGCACGTTTAGGCACCCCCCAATACGGGGGATTGATCTAGTGGGCTGGGATCTTCACCAAAAGATCCGCACCGCCGAGACGGAGATTTGATATAGTGGGTTCATTAGTCGGTTGGCTCGAATTTTAGAGATATTTGACTCAGAGTGGTTTTCCATATGAGGGAATTTCAATACTTCGTACACTTCGTGTCGAAGTCATTCTCCGGGTGAAACGCGTCGTCCAAACGTTGAACACGTAGCCAATCTGTCGCTCCTTAACCTGCAGATTCGGGGGCTGGATTTGGGAGCTGGATTTTTCCTGCCTATGACTCAAATTACTGTTAAAATTCAAATTAAGTAGTTACACAAAATTTGATGCCTTATGGGTGCTTAATTCTTCACGCTCAATGTAGGACAGGGCCAAATAACTGGGGTGAATACAGATTCGTTGCGCTCTTGCAATGATTATTTCGACTGGATTTCTTCGACTGCAGCTAGTATCCTGAACCGGAATATTATGAGTTCGAGCTCCAAGCTTTACGAGAACTCGGTTTTAACAAACTAGCTTTACTATCGTCTCAGAGTGATATAAATTCGGAAACACGTTTTGAGAATATTTAATTATCACGGAAACATTCCCGACACAGTTTAAACGTACAGGTATCTAGGAAATGATCGATAAATGGAGTCAACTCGTGTAATACGTACTCCAACAGCTTACAGAACCAAGTTTTAGGTGTCAGGGGGGTCGCTTCCAGTCAGTCAATACGGTTAACCCATGCGCCACATGCATGGTAGAGCATGCTAGGAGCGGTTCGACGAACTCTAGCAAAAAGAGATTGTTTCAGGAAAGGTTAAGGTTCTCAGGCAGTTCAACATTTCAGAAAGCAGCTAGAAAGATAACTTGTCTTACAAAAACGCGGTTCCCGAAATAAAGTAATAACGCGATCGCCTTCAGGTGTTAGTTACTATAAGCTGATCTTCTCAGATACTGGACTGACGGTTTCTCGCTTATTAGGACTAAGCGAAGACGTCGGTGATTAATGGAGCCTTTGGCCCCTGCAGGATCCAAGGTGACTCCCTACTGGAGCTGAAGTTCTGGACTGAACTCTGGAGTAAATGGATTAGATGTAAGGTTGAGACTGGCCTGGCATCCCTCTCTGATACTGATTTGTAATCTTCTTCCACGTCGCTTATGTAGGGGACCCTAAGTGGGACAACACCCACCTAAAACACTTGGTAAAGTCGACTACATCTTGCGGCGGCCGTTTGGCTTTACGTAATTTCTTGTGGAACCTAGATGTCTTCATGTTGCGACTAAATGGATATTGTGGCGGCGATAGCGCCGTATAAATTGATAACGTTGATTAGCACGCTTTTAAACAATTTGCAGAAACGCGAAACGTCACAATATGCCAATTAACAAAACATTTTTATTTTAAATAGCACTTTAATCGGAGAATAATCAATCTTATTCGATTGAATACTATTTCTTTTTGCATTTCAAATACATATGTGTGTAGTAATTCCTTTTATCGAAAATTACACACTGTTTGTTCTTACTGGTTACATAATATTCTTACGTACTGTTAAAATGTTCAGTTATATTATATTAACTAAATTTGATATTACTTTATTAAATTATCTTATTAAATATCAAAACACAAATCCTCTTCATAAACACTTTACAACTTCTAACAACGCCGACAAATCCACACAATATCTCTCTTCTCCGCACATTCAAAAGTCCATTTGTCAAAACTGCATCCTTCTGATGCCCTCTTATCTGACTGAATTCCGTTTTAACATTTTACTGTATTACTTTTCTTATGCCTTATTCAAGATCTTTAATTACAGGTTGTTCAACTGTTTGTACATGCCTTTATTGCTTCACTAACGTACCTTCCGTTATGAGAATGAACAGATAGTAAATTGGCTTATTGTCCCTTTTCAATGAAAATAAACTGTACAATTTTAGTCCCATGCTAATTAAACTTTCCATTGTTAGTTTTATTTATCAATCATAAACCATATAATAGCATATTGATTAAATTTACTGGTATGCTTATCTCTGTTTTTTCCTTTTTCTATTTTTCCTTCATTACTACTCTAATTTTCGGCCGTATCCTCCATTAATGCCACGCTATAAAATTTTCCCCATTTACTATGATTATGTCACGCAGACTATTTTCAGGTACTCTAGCTGGTTTCATGTGATCTAATAGAATTTTTTGTTTCTTTTGGACTGTTTTGGGTAATCCTAAAAAATGCATATAATTTTTCCTCTAAGCTTCGTTTTAGATTTCACCACTTCAACTTTCTTAAACATCGATCTAAATTCTATAGTCTTTTGTTTATTATATCACACTTTCGAAGTTGATTCTTATATTCATATCCCTAACTATCTAGTTCTCGCTACTGCGGGTATACTTCTTTCATACTGCCATGTTTTGATTCATTATTGGTCGTTACCATTGGCACGCTCTGAAATACATCTTATCTCTTCCGTATACTAATTCGCTCTTTCTATTTTGTGCACATTTCGCAGGCTTAGCTATCTGAGGCGTGCTATACTTTCTTTCCAAATAAATAAATGTAGTTATGTTATGGATTATATTCCTTGTACAATATATTATACATACACTATTCTATATGCAGCTCTATATGCAGGAAGCTGTCAGTTGCGTTGCCTATCCGAATGCTACTGAAAAATCTATTACTGGATCGATTCGTCGTAAATCACGACCTTTTGATACCATTATCACTCTTATCGGAATGCAGTTTAAGGTTGGGCAAAGTTATAATTAAAACTAATCTAACCTGTTTACGCCTGCTTCTGATTCAATCAACAATTACATTACTGAATATATTTACAAAACCAGCTGAAAATGCCTTCAACAACTGTTACAATTCTGCCATGTTATATTCTTATAGCTCTAGAAAAGTACCTATGGGTAGATTTTTTTAAATATTGGGTTTCTTCGGGAGCGGAAACAATAAATACAAGATCACAAGATTTCGGGGGTCAAAGTTGAATTGTTGTTAAGTAGATCATAGTCATGGTTAAATATTCCAGAATAGTTCGAGCTACATGACTTTTTAAATTTTCTGTTTCATCATCGCTAAGTTGAACTACATCTAAAAATAATTGGAGAATTTCATTATCTTCTAAATGTTCTAGAAATCATTTACAATATAAAACTACAGTGATAAAGATGATAAGAGTTCTTAATACTTTTGTAGTCTGGAAAAGTTTTAGAATAGTGTTCTAATTGCAAGTCAGGTGTAATAAATAGTATATTACATTACAAATTTACAAGGCATGAAAGTGATACTTTGCGGATGAAGAGGCTTGTTGAAGTATACGGGGGCACAAAGCCTCCCAGTCAAGCATAGACACTTTCATGCTCTGTAATGTAGGTATTAATTTTTTTCTGAAATCGCTTTTTAAAAATTTAAAAATAAAATTCTATCGCATCAAGGCACACAGTGAAGGTGACCGATCACCTAGGTAAAGTAAAGTAAAAAATCTGGTGTGATACACTCACACAACTTCCTTTTACAATAATCTTATCAAAATTTTCAAAAATTACAAATTCTACAAAAACAGTACAAAATAGAGCGTTAGTTGAAGAGACAAATTTTCTCTAAAATTTTAAGCTGAATTCAAAAATGTAATAATATACCGGGTGCTCTGTTTAAAATAGGATTTAATAAAAAAAATATAAAAAAAAAACAAAATAAACCCATTTTAGAAGTATTCAACTGGAAAATCACCTACCTCCCATCAATACACATTAAAAATTTAATCAAAATGTAACGTTTGAAAAAAGTCGTTAGAGCCGATTTTAAAAAAATCGAAAAAACCGAAAAATCACAAGAGTAAACACCTACTTCAGTTAATCTCTGAAACTTCTTTGTGGCGTGAATCTATAATTCATATTCTTTTTTGGGTATTTCGCCACTCTGCAAATTAAAATTATTAAATAACGTATTAAATAACGGACGTTTCGAGGGACAATCTAAGTTTAATTTGCAGAGTGGCGAAATACCCAAAAAAGAATATGAACCTACTTCAGTTATGCGATTTTCTTCAAAAGCTTGCTGTCTCATCTACATAGTACAAAAAACTTATATATGAAGTTTTACCGTCATACCTCCATTCGTTTTTGAGATATTCTGTTCACAGACAGACAGACACACAGACACACAGTCAATGAACAAAAACATGTTTTTCGGATTCAGGGGACTCGAAAACGTGAAGATCTGTTGAAAGCTCAATTTCGAATTTTTGGGGTGAATCCAATACTTCCTTTACCGTAAAAGGAAGTAAAATGAGTAGGCTTGAAAGAATCTCAAAAGTGACTAGTCCTTTAAAGTGACACTTTCAAGATCCAACTGAGTCTTGACGATTTCAGGAAAACAATTTCACTCAAACGATAAATATACAAAGCTAGTTATTAAAAAAAATCCCAAATGAAAATGACCATTAGCAGTCAAAATACATGCTTCCGATATTCGAATAATTGATTTAACCTTAGGGTGCGTCTTGAAAAATAAATCACAAGAAATAATGAAACTGCGACATAAACAAGATTTTGCTTTCTTCAAGCTCGTGCACCCAAGAAAGAAACAAAAATAATGCTGAAAGTATGATTATTAGTGAAGAAAATATGCAAGAGGACTAAAACACTTTCAACCTACTTTTTTTTTAAATTAATGAAGAAGACAGGACAACGTCCATAATAAATATCCATGTTCCAATTGAGAAAAAGAGCGAAGACATAAAAGATAAATACTATGAAGAACTAGAGACGGTGCAAGATTAAATATCAGACCAATACGTAATAATCTAATAATTATAGTAAGAGACGCGAACGTAAAAATAGGAGATGAAAAAAGTTTAGTTTCTAGTAGCAGCAAAGTAAAGTAACCGTAAATAGAAAAACAAAGACAAAAGAGAAGAGAAGAAACAACAGAAATTTATAGTAGAGATGTGACTAAGAACCAAAGAGGAGTTGAAGAAAGATGGGATAAATTGGAAAAAACAATAAAAGAGTCAACCAATAATAATATATCAAGAAATAAAAACGAAGGAATAATATGGATGTATGAAGAGTGCAAAGGAGGACTGAAATAAAAAGAAATTTAAAGCATAAAATGCTACAGACAAGGACAAAGATGAATAGGAAAAGCTATTACGAACAAAGACATAATATGTAGAATGCTAAAAAGTAAATGTATGGAAAAAGAAATAAAAAGCATCTATTAATTACAAGCAAAAAGAAATAAATATGTACTTTCTATCAAGACATAAATGTCAGAAGGATAGAATGCCAAAGTAGAAGGACGTTCTGTCGAGATACAGAGAAGAATTTAATAGGAGAAGAAAACCGGCTGAAAATGCTAAGCATGACATTGTCAGACGAACTCCCAGATAACATTTATTTTTTTTCTTAAAATATATTTAATGTGTACCATTATGTCCATGTTCTGTAAATAGTAGGAAGTTGGATCTGCATACGTTCCTATTCTAATTTTTAATTTTCTATTCAAATCTGAAATCAAAATTTCAACATTAAAAAAAAACGTAAACACAGTCGATCAAGCACACACAGACACACACACACACAGGCAAACACAATTAACCAATTCAGATACAACTTCGCTTTACAGAGTTCATGAAAATCTACTTGATAAGTGAAAACAAGATTTCGAAAAACATGGGAACAGAAGAGAAATTAGTGCATTACGGGCAGATATTTAACATAGGAGAGGATTACAGGATATTGTAGAAAAAATAAGCATTCAGATGTGGAAATCTGCTAGTTGTATAGTTAGAAGAACAGATTGGAGATGGATTGTATTGGTAACCGCAACTTCAAGAGCGTTCTGTGGACATTGGTCAGACCGTCAATGCGATGAACGGACCACATAAAATAGTAGCAGGATACAACTGGCTACAAAAGGCACAAGCCAAGAGTTATGAAGTAAATTTGGGGGTGCCTGCATCCAGAAGGAGTGATTATGGGCTTATCTTTTTCCGCATTTCCTCTTATAGTAGACCAGTGGCGTGTTTAATTCCACAGATGTGGTTCTATGAGCCCTCTTTGCTCAGGTGGCTAACCTTGCTCTGAGAAAGTGAGGAAGAGGTGCCTTGTTAGGGATTTATACAAAAGACGCTTAGCTCAAGCACCAAATGATGAATACACTCAGCCAAATACGTATATATGCATGTCCGCTCAAAAAGCAGTTAGAAGGGATCTAAGAAAATACAGTTGACCCAGAAATATACGGAGTGAATGGTAGAATGACAGGTTGGGGAAAGAGCAAAATATCAAACACGAAGCCTGTCACAAATTGGTTAGGTTGTGTGGTTACGGAGTACCTTCAGCTAAAAGGAGATCCGGGGGGGCTCCTCCGGAAAATTTTGAGTTCAAATACACAGTTTTAACGCTTCCAATTGTATTTTTATTTGTCTAGGTTAAGTTTCAGAAAATATAAAAAATAACGCATAAAATTTAAAACACATAGGGCCGGTTGCAGAAAGCAATGTTAAAAGTCTGGTGTTAGCTAACATCGCGTCAAAGTGAACAAAATCGCATCAAATTTTGTTTACTAATGTATTAGTTACCATAAGCATTTGAGATTTGATTCGTTTTTGTTCACTTTGACGCGATGTTAGCTAACACCAGACTTAACATAGCTTTCTGCAACCGGCCCATAGACAAGCAGTACTTAGATACTATTTAATGACAAGAATATAAATAGGTATGCTAAACAGATTTATTCACAAACACATTATACAAACAACTTAAATATTTCTCTGTGAAAACAAAAACAAATTCTACTTCATTTCATTCATGATATATAGCCTCTTTTACCTTTCGGTGTGGTAAAATATAAAAATAAACTAGGCAACAGACAACTCCAACTAACAACAAAGTTACTTCATAAAAAATGTATTTTGAATTTTAACACAGGAATTTTATGTGGGGCCCAGCCCCACGTCTATCATTTCATATGGGGCCTGGGCCTGGCGGCCCCCATTAAGTCGGCGCCTATGCTTTTAATTAAAAAAAATATGTGGGAAAAGAAATGTGTTCGACTAAACATACACTTCGGAGAAACACAATCCACATGAGCCTGGAAATTTAAATACACCAGAAACGAACAAAAAACCTACCGGTTATTAACTAGCAAGAATGGCAACAGCAAGAGTTAACTGAACAAAAACCACAGTACACAGCATCATCTTCCACAATACATGAATTTTAAAGGGGATGGTACTTAAAACCTTAAAAGGCATGATAAACAATAAAGGAAGCGGTCTTTAACATCTTTAAACCAAATATTTGAATAGTGAAAACATCCCCATAGTATGCAGTTCAATGAGAAGACTCCATGGAATAGAAATATTGTCCATACGAAACATAAGAACAAGACCGTGCGTAGATATCTTCTGCGTCACGCAGTTAATGGAAACGAAAATGACGACTAATAAAGAAAGCTACCTGCCGTTTGTAGACTTAACTAAAGTGTGTGGCAAAGTCCCTATTCAAAGACTATGGAAAGTGATAAAAAACATCAAGTAATATTACTTAAATAAATACAATATATCTTACTCACATCTAAAATTACATTAACTGCCGGTCTTATAAAGGCCACTAATCTGACGTTAACTTTAATTCGCTGTTAAAATAGACAAAATCGCATCAAAACGTCAGTGCTTATGATATTTTATTCATTAGTAAACAAATTTTGATGCGCTTTTGTTTATTTTAACAGCGAATTAAAGTTAACGTCAGATTAGTGGCCTTTATAAGACCGGCAGTTAAAGTTACTAAAGTCGCTTACCACCCACTCTATTTAAAATATACCTTGAGATGATTTTGGAAGGTTTCACGGCCATTCTTATTACGTAACAAACCGTGTCATTATTGAGGTCGAAGATCTCAACGATTCGCCCACTTTCGTAAACGGCCTTATCAGGAGAAAAAGCAAAAGAGCACGGTAACTCTACGTGTAAATCACGCCAACGATCTGAAGGAGAAAGGCGAGAATTTATAGGCAAGTGTCGTCGCGATTGAGTGACGATGGGCGGGGCTTAGAAATTAGCATTTTCTAGACAAAAGGGAGGAAAAAACCTTCGCTCCGATTGAGATTGTTAGGGTGTTCGTAAATCGCAATCACTTCGCGAATCTTTCTGTTAACGTATACTGGTGATTTGCAGATAAGGGAAGTATCATCAAAAAAGATCGTATGGCCGGTATCGCATTGGTGTTCGGCAATGGCTGATGATAAAACAAGACTCCTTCCGATCGTTTAAAGAGTTTCGCCTCTGGCTTGGTTTATACGTTGAGTTAGCGTGCTTTTTTGCATTTTTTCCTAACGAAGCCCCTTACGAAAGTGGGCGAAACGTTGAGTTCTTCGACCTCAATAATAACACGGTCCAATCCCGGAAGTCGTTTGTTACGTAAAGTATACCTTGACTATGCATTACGACAATGGTGACGAAAATATCAAAGAATTGGAATAAGAAACCAATCATCTCTATATACACTCAACTTCGCAGATGATCAGATTTTAACATGACAAGATCTAAACTACATGTACAGAAAGTTCAAAGAAACATACCAAATATAGGGCTAGTTGTAAACATCGAAGAAACCAAATACATATGTGCGGCAAGTGAAAATATGATCTAATTCTTCAGAACAATGCCATATTCAAAACATATGAAGAATACATACCTAGGATTGAAAATCGTATACAGCGGAAAAAGTGAGAAAGAGCTAAATGAAAGAATTATAAATGGAAAAAAGATTATAGGAATCCCTAATTCCATATTATGGACCAGAGCCATCGAAAATCATAGAATATATGGTTGCAAAGTGTGCCAAATTAATGGACATCATAAAAAAGAATTGTAGCCACTGGAGTAGATTATTGGTGACGATCAGACGGAGTTTCTTACTTCGAGAGAGTAAGAAAAATCGTGAAAATGGAAATTATTATCATGGAAGAAATTCACTAAAAAATATGCTAGTATAGCCACCTCCGGAGAATGAAAGGAGAACGAATGCCGAAACATAGTCTATAATGGACGCCAATTGATAGACGAAGACGAAGAGAACCGAAATATACTGATGTAGAAAAAAAATCAGTATTGCTTTACTAAGTCATAACACGGTGGTCCAGGAATTATCTCGTGGTGTAGCAAAGTTTGCTAGCTACTTCCTGAGCAAGATGGGGTGGGTTGTCCGGAAACGCCACTGGTTCGAGATGGTTCAAACCAGAAAACCTACAGGTGTTGGTGTACATCTCTAAACCACATAGCTGTTTATAAAACAATAAATAAAAGAAACGCCAGAAATGGATGTAACCCAATTGTTTATTTACGCTATATGTAACTCTGCAATCAGCTGCAAAAGTAAATACATCTTGTACAAGCGTAATGTTTGAGAGGGCAAAAGCGAAACTGCAAAATGCTACACTCACATTAATTCAAATACAAATAATGAAAGGGAAAAGCCCACGATTCTGTATATTTAAATCTATTCGTATTCCTTCTTAATTCTAAGCGTTTATTCTGTCATATATGCACCTAGTGGAAGTTTCGAGGTTTTATTTTAAAACGACCCTGAAAAAGCTACAGCGAGTTCTGATTTTGGGGTTTACGCGGAGAAGCCGCCAAAATAAACCTGCAAAGTCGGGTGGGGCAGACTTTTCTCCAGTCCGTTGTCGCTTTGACATTCTCACGAGGGAAGAAACGGCCTCGGAAGCAGGTAAAGTAATGGAAGAACACAGAACTGTCTACAAATTGGTTCTTCAGGTGTTCCACGAAGTGCCATCAGAGTCCAGAAAGGGAGATTTGCAGAGCGAGGAACTAAGAGGCTAACTGCCGGTTTTATAAAGGCCACTAATCTGACGTTAACTTTAATTCGCTGTTAAAATAAATAAAAGCGCATCAAAACGTTAATGCTTATGACATTTTATTCATTAGTAAACAAATTTTGATGTGCTTTTGTTTATTTTAACAGCGAATTAAAGTTAACGTCAGATTAGTGGCCTTTATAAGACTGGCTGTAAGTTGGAATGTGGCCAGAAGTGAAAAATTTCACAAAAATAATGTCATATCCCAGCATGACTAGATTAATTTCAGCAATTCCACACACCATTCCTTAATATTTAACGAACATATTATCGGCGCGTAGAGAAAACTCCACAATACAAAAAGGCAATGTAGCACACCATCAACCTCTAAAATGACCGCCGAAAATCATACTAACAATCTATTAGCTTCAAGGGTGTATAAAATCCAAACATACACTAAGGAATAACTGGAAACTCAAGACAATTCTTAGATAACAGACCTAATTACTTAATTTTAATTAGCACACAAATACCACGTAACAGTACATGGCTAGAAGGAGTTCAGAAAGCTGTCAGAAAGAAACGCTCGCAGATTGGGCAAATAGTTATATATCGCGACTGAGGACTTATGGACGTAGAAAAAAGGTATAAAATTGGAATATAACTTTATTTAAGAACTAGACTTAACTCGTGGACACCATCTTCCATATGAAGTGCAAATGAGTTACAAGCTACATCTGTTTTTAAATTATCAATTTAGTCAAGATTCTGAGGGGCTATGAACCCTTGCTTATGGGTTTCTTATTTGTGATTCAGTTCTAACACAACAATATTTATTATTATATTATACGTTCTACATTAATTTATAATTCTGTAAAATTGAGAATTATATATGGAAAACTGTAATTCGTTTGCTGGTCTCATGCTAGATGGCGTAGGTGACTGCGACTAACTTCAAAGCGTTCCGGATAGATCTACGTGTATATAGTATTAATAACTTTATTCAAAATAAAGCTGACAGAAGTAACGAATATATACAGTATATTTGTTGGCCACATATCACCGAGCAAAAGCTTTCCTGAAGATTAAACAAGTCCAATAAAACTTGTTATTTCATCTTTAAAATAAACTGTTATTGCTATAATAAAAAAATAGTGCATATATGCACATGGATATGAACATTATAAAAAATTAGCATGAGTTAGAAAATAAACTATTTTTTATTCTGTTTTTCAAGCTGTGAAACTAAATATTGTTAATTTTTGAAATTAAATATACACAATTATTGTTACTTCGATTTTTGAACAATTGAATTGTAGGAATTCATCACCTCTTGAATTCGTGTTCAATAGTTATACTGCGGAAGATGTAAGAAATAATTAAGTGGTTGTTTATTTTTCTAAATAATCTGAGCAATGGCATAATAAAATAAATGTCTTATTGTAGGAACACCGGTTTCCACGAGCAACAAAGAGGTTAGATACCATAGAACTTCATGTATAATCAAAAGATTTTGTGTTACATATCCCCAATTAACAATTCCGTAGCCAAGCATAGATTGAACAAAACCATTATAAAGTACTTATCATCAACGAACCAACATTAAAAAACATTTTACATGATATAAATATGAGTTTCCTAAGTTTTGAGACCAGTTCGTTGACATCCATTTACGATGTGAATCAAAGTGTATACCAAGGTAGGTACTTAATAACAAGAGTTTTCATACTAAATAAATTACAATTGCAGTTATTGTAATTGCAGTTAATATCATGTATAGTTATATTATATATATAGTTAGAAAGATTATTTTTATAAACGCAAAACGTCATGAAATATGTTTTATTGCCAAACCAGTACTGAAGAAAGGAGGCCTGTGAGAATTATCAATAGACATCTGCAGGAGATCATTAATGTAAATTATAAACAATAAAGGGCATAGAATTGAACCCTGTGGAACTCCATATTCAACAAATTTGAGTTCACTTTCCGTATTAGATATTAATACTAATTCTGCTTTCTATTTGCGAGATAATCTTTAACTAAATACAGGCAAACTCCTCTTACACCATAAAGCTCTAATTTTTTACATTAAAAAAATGAGAAGCAGTATCAAAATATATATTAAAAAACTATATTTTTTTGTTTGAACTTTAATAACAGAATTAATTTACTTTTAGAGAGGCAAAATTTTCAATATTACATAGAGTGACTGAACTGAAAAAATCCTGCCGGCGCGGCGCCCTTGTAATTAACGGTACCGTAATGCTATGCACTGTATTAAATACGTCAATGTCAAAGCGGACATCATGTTACGTCATCGGTAACGTTTACTCCTCCCAATATATTTACCTCTCCGCAGCTTGGGAAATTTGAACTTCTGGGAATTTAGGTTTTCACTATGAGTATTTTTCCATAAATTTCACCGCTCCAGCTTCCAGTTTCCAGCACGTTTCCAGTTCGCATCTTGCAGTGGTTAGCGATAGTTGTTTGTTTTACATCAAAAGTAAGTTCAAAATCTTAGTTGTTTTTACTACTCAATCTTTTAAATAAATTTCCCCACAAGAAAATGGTAAAGTAAGTTGCATGCATTGGAATTTGAAAAGATAAATATAGAAATGAAACGGTCAATAGTGTCAGAGAAGTAATTTTTAAATTCGAGTAACTATAAGGTGACAGCCTCATGTTTGTGGTTATCATCCTGCATAAGTGGAGTGATTTAGCGTTTTAACACTTTTTAAAGATAGTGTGATAAGCTCTTATAATGGGTATTTTCAGTTCGAAATCCGTAAATATGGCATCACCCACAGCAGTTCTGGTTAAGGATTTGATATCCAGCGATGTGGTCGTAATTTTTTCCAAGAGTTATTGCCCTTATTGCAAACTAGCAAAAGAGGTGAGCACTTACTGTTGAAAATTTAACGATTACAGTTAATTGTCAGTACTAAAAATAACATACATAAATGTTTTAGGTCTTTGATAAAATAAAACAGAGTTATACTGCCATCGAACTGGACCAGAGAAGCGATGCAGATGAAATTCAGGCAGTTTTGGGTGAAATGACTGGTGCCAGGACAGTAAGTAATGTGCATTATTTTTTGTCAAAACAGATGCAAAATTGGTAAAAATTTGGGGTCACCCAGGATTCGGTTCAAAGATGTGTTTTGTTCTAACTTGCTTAGATTAGTTGCAGCCTTTGATCATTGTGTGTTTGCAAACATTCTAAATTATACGAAAGCATAATATACAGTGTAACTGCTTTTAAATGAACAGGAAAGCGGCCAAGTTGTGGAGATTTTAGAGTAGGGACCATCGTCATTTATTCCCCGCCTCCAAAAATCCTCAATAGCCCCAGTATATAAAACTTGCCAAAAAATAAGATGATGGCATGAAGTATATTAATTAATATTTGTTTCTAGGTGCCACGGGTTTTTGTAAAAGGAGAATGCCTAGGTGGAGGTTCTGATGTCAAAGCATTGTACGATAGTGGAAAACTAGTTAAATATTTTGAGTAACACCGCTCTTCCATTTGCCTTTACTTAAGCTTCTATGCATCCTGGAATTTAGTCACATGAATAATTTTAGAAAGTATAAATATTAACTGCAATAGTTTTTAAAGTACATTTTATCTTCATTTTTGGTATTATATATACGTAAGTGAATTGTTTTTATGATAACGCATTGTTGAATTGTATAATAGTGAAAATATATATATATGTGATATTTTAAAAAGCATGTGAATATAAAGGAATACATTCAGGATATGTGGTTTATTATTTAGATTAAGCTCATCTCTAGATATCAGCAAGCAGTATAAATAACTTTCATATTACCAAAATCTGTAAGATAGACTGTCGCCTAGTGTATTTTTGACAGTTGCAACTTTGAGAGGTTTGGGCATGTAAAAAACTGTATACACATGGGCATTTGAATGCATTACTTGGCCCTTAGTTACCACTCTCATTTTTTGCATAGCGGAACCAAATATTTTAATTCACTAAACAACGGAATATAATTAGTAGTTTCTAGTTTTTACTGATTTTGTAATAAAATACGGAATCAAAGTCAAAAATAGTTACGATATTTTAATATTACTAATTATAGGTACTTAAATTCTAACAAACACAATATTAACCTAACAAATAGCTAAGTTCATTTTATTAAATGTTCAAAAATATCTTGTTGAGCCAAACGATCATAAAATTCTTGTCTCATTTCTCTTAACCTCGCAAGAGTGATATTTTGAGAGACGTCAATAATTTTTATTCTGAGCTTATCCACGTTGTTATCTCTTTCATGCTGATGGGTTTAAATTGTTTGCTTTATGTGGCCCCAAAGAAAAAAAATATTTGGGGACAAATCAGGAAATCTTGGTGGCCATTTTATGTCTCCTGTGGTGCTAATAATGCGACGAGAAAATATTGATTTAAATATTCGTTAGCCGCATTATGAGCAGGACATCTGTCGTGCTGATACCAGATGTGGGCCATATCAATATTTTGTAATCCTTGAACTGCTGGTATCTCTTGTCAATCAGTTTCAAATACTTTTGATAAAAATGGTCCTATAAGTGTTCCCCAGAATACCGGCCCAAACGTTTTTGTTTTTGGGGGTACTTGAAGTTATTCTGTGGTACTTGTTTTCTTCAAACCAGTATCTCACTACCGAAGGAGTATGGCGACCATGTAACGGGAAAGTTTAATTGTTGTTTACTCTATCCATCATATCTTCACAAAATTCCATTCGACAACCATGGTCAGCTCTGAAAACCTCTTGTGTCGTTTTAACTTTGAAAGACTTGAAACCATTCCTTTTAAGTAGTCTATTCACTTCTGATTTTCCGGCATTAATTTCTGTATTTTCTGCAAGGGTTCTTGCTGATAAAGTGTCATTTTCTGTTATCATATTGCTAACCATAATTTCCCGCATTTCAGCTTCTTCACTTCGAGGCCTTACATGGTGGATTTACAGAATCAGCTTCCTCAAACAAATGTATAACATTGAAGGCCGAACTGGTGTTTACTGTCACATCGTATGCCAAAACAAACAAATTATTTCCAATTTCATTCATGAAATGACCTCCATAAAACCATTTAACAATTTGAGTTTTCTCTTCTGTTGTTAACATTTTAAAAAGAAAAATTAACCACTTATGTATATCAAATTTGGAGCTATCTACAAAGTCAAATTGACATTCGAGTACATTTTGCAATAACAACCATGCCAACCTATTTTAATAATCGAGAAGAAGAAAATCACAGTGCCTAGAAACACTGCATTACATTACTCGTATTCAAAATTTCTGGGGACAACGTGTATACACGGCAGGAGAACGCCATTTTTCCCTAGATGTATTTGTAGCCCGCGGGCTTCAAACTTGCACTTTGGGAAAAATCTTGCTTTTCTCTCAAGGTGTATAATGTACTATTATTTTATTATGCATAAATTGAACTTTCCTCTGTGATGAATAATGTCGAGACTAAAGGAAGTTAAAGAAAATTGTGAAATGTAGTTATTACTACACAACATTAAATCAAGCTCATAACTAGAGTCCGTCAAATGCCATTTTGCCATGTTTCTTACTGTAGGCCCCTTTAAGGCCAGATTTCGTATTTAGTCGTTTCACGTAGTAAGGGGTGGAATGAACCACATTTGTTGGTGCCATAAATGCTATAAAATTCCTATTTTCTTGATAAATGCTATATTTTGAATAAATGCCATATTTTAATGCTATATTTCAATCAAAATCAATATTATGTGGCTAATTCACAACAAAAGGGCTTACAAATTTCAAAATAAACATGCAGAAGTTTTGGTGAGTGCCAGGTACTAAGGTCGATGACCCGGGGCGGGGGTGACCGCTCGTCGCGCGCCTCAACGCTCAGGTAAGTATCCCGTTAGGTCCACTTTGTCGTTTATATTTGTGTTGTGTGATTTTTAATATTACTGGTGACATTTTTTTCTAAAATTTCAACTTTTTGAAATAAATACTTACCATTTTTTATGCTTAATGTTGAAATAAATGCCATTTTATATGCCATATTTTGAAAAATAAATGCCATTTTGCTATGCTATATTTTGAAAAAATACGGGAATATTTTGGCGGACTTTATTCATAACACTACATTTTTTCCTATTTCACTGGTTCTCTCTGCTATAGTAGTTGAGATATCATGGACAAAAAAATCTCTCATCATTTATTTTAAACCCAACTTGTAAGTACAGAAGGATGGTCTTAGAAAATATTCACTTCTAGAAAATGAGATCACTCCCTTGTCTATCTGTCAGCACAGTCTAAATAATATTGTTATATAAGGTGCTTTCGTTAAGTAGATCGCGGAGCAGATCGAGTTTCAGACAAGTGAGTAGTGAAGATTGAATATCTGGAAATATTTGCCGAATGCTCAACTGTCACGAAATGCGTGACTTTCAAATTAAAATGCAAATTTCATTGATTTATTCATATACCGGGTGTCTTAAAATGAATTACATCTAGTATGCGTGGAATTTCCCATAATGCAATCTAAAATTTTACTTAAAATTGGCAAGACTGTAAGTCTATATCAAATTCGAGGTTAGCAGGTTAGGTTTTGCGTCAGTTTTGACACAAACTGACGCAAAACATAACCTGATAACCTCGAATTTGACATAGACTTATAGTGTTGCCAATTTCAAGTAAAATTTTAGATTGCATTATGGGAAATTCATAGCATACTAGATGTAATTCATTTTAAGACACCCGGTATAATCTTAGCCTTCTTTACTTTCGGTGTTGAGGACCATTCATATTCAAAGATTAAATAACAGCGCCGTTCATATGTCGTTGTTACTTGTCATGTGCTGATCCTCTGCTTACTCGATTGAAGTACATGGAGCAAATCAAGGTACAGGGTCCGGCAGGGAAGTATGACGTTTTTGAAATGAGTATAGCAAAGCAGTGGGGGGAACTAATGTTTTCGGAACGGGTGGTATGTACTCGGTGGTAGATGCCATTTCAGTTGCCATTAGGTATTGTTCTGTGGTTGCCGCTGACAGTAGGAGATCGTGTGTTTGCTTACTACACATTTATTGAAACCGGTCATTCCGTGGTTGGCACAGAACGCAGGTTTCGAATTCATTTTAATGTTGAACGTCACGGTCGTGTTCCTACACGAAACATGATTAGGAAATGGGTAAACAACGTTCGCACAACTGGATTGTTGAAACCTGGAACAGCTCGTGGAGGAGCTCGAACAGTCACGACTCCTGAAAACTTTTCAACTCATCTACGGCAGTGCTTGCAAAAGGACGCCCACCACTTAGATAACGTTATTTTTCGCTCTTAAGTCAAATTTCTTAATGTTTTTTATGCAATAACAAAATGGCATAATGTAATTCATCTTTGAAAAAAAATTAAATAAAATTTTGTTTAATACAAAATGATTTATTGATTTTTGAAAATCGTCATACTTCCCTGCCGGACCCTGTACATCAAAATGCTCACATCGGTAGATACTTATCGAAAACCGACAGATTGCCTCGATTGGTTTGCTCCATATTTAACAAACGATTTCGAGGAATTGGAACTGTCAAGGTACCTTTCCAAACACAGTTATAGACTGTGCTGTCAGTGGAACAAAAAGTGTTTATATCAAAACGTCCCCATCCACTAGGTCTACAAGCATGGGCCAGTAGGCTCCCCTACAGTGCGGGTGTAATGTAAATGTTTGTTCTGCTGCTGCTGTCAGAACATAAATAATAATAATAATACTTTATTATGAGATTAATTCAGTTGGTATCTGTTTTTCCACCAATCCCTGATTCCATGTAAGTTACGGACACCTCAAAGTGCACGGTTTTTTGTTACTATGGTTATTTTTGCGATTTTTCGGCTTATTAAATGGGGGTTTCTCCAGTGGCGTTGCTCGTGATTATAAGAATAGGTATTACTTTTTTAATGTTTGTACGAGGGTGTATCAAAATTTAAGTTGCACTCAGCGCTCCCTACCGTAGTTTTATAGAAGCAACATGGCGACTTAGAGGTGCTCTGGCATGCTTTGTTTTCTACCTGTTAGCAAAGTTTCAAACACTTACAATTCGTAATTTGAACGTAACTGTCATTCACAATGGCGCGGCAGCTTGATTCGTACTCCAAATTGGAAGTTCGCGGAACTGTGCGATTTTTGTGGGCTAAGAACTTAAATCCAACTGAAATCCATCGTGAAGTGTCATCCGTCTATGGAAATGATGCAATGAGTCGAGAGGCAATCAGGAAGTGGTGTAAACAGTTCGAAGAAGGGCGTACTGATCTGACAGTTCAAGAAGGCAGAGGCAGAAAATCGACTTCCACGACTCCCGATCACATTTCGCGCATTGAAGAATGGATTCGAATAGAGCGCAGGGTAAAAATTAAAGAAATTGTTGAAGAGCTGAACATTTCATATGGCAGTGTGTACTCTATCATTCACGAGCAGTTGAATTTCCGAAAAGTGTGTGCAAGGTGGGTTCCGAGATGTTTAACGGATACACACAAAGATCAGCGGTTTGAGTCTTCTCTGTCTTTGCTTCAGCGATATTCGAAGGAGGGGTCAAATTTTTTACACCGCATTGTCACTGGGGATGAGACGTGGGTGCATCATTTTACTCTAGAAAACAAAGCGGCTTCAATGGTTTGGAAACACCCGAGCTCACCTGTAACAAAAAAGTTTAAAGTCTCGACGTCTGCCGGAAAGGTTATGGCGACGGTATTCTTCGACAGCGAAGGACCTCTTTATACTGAATACATGTCGAAAGGGACAACAATAAACTCTGAAACGTACTGCCAGACATTAAAAAACTTAAGAAAGGCTATTAAGGAACGCAGCAGACCTGGAAATCTGAGTGCAGGAGTCATATTGTTGCATGACAACGCAACTCCGCACAAGGCCGCCGTTACGCAGGAGCTTCTTCGGAAATTTAAGTGGGAAGTGTGGCAACACCCACCTTATAGCCCGGATTTAGCGCCCTGCGATTACCACTTGTTCCCTCGAATGAAGAAGGAGCTCGGAGGAAAGCGTTTCGCGAACGACAACGAGGTCAAAGAATACGTAGAAAAATGGCTCGGCAAAATTGGAGGAGAATTCTATTGTCTTGGTATTCAAAAATTAGTGTCACGTTCAGAAAAGTGTTTAGAAAAATTAGGTGACTATGTAGAAAAATAGTATAAGGATGTGTATTTCAGAAAATATATTTTTCATTTTTTATACCCTTACAGTACGTTTTTTATGGGGGTGTGCAACTTAAATTTTGATACATCCTCGTATTTTAGCAAAGTGAACAAACTATATAATAATATGTAAGTATTTAATAAATATGTATCAGTATTCAATTGCTACTACGCTTTGCAGTTTGTTTCGCATAGAGTTGACCAATGTTTCCATATTGTATCCTTCTCTCAGTTCCTTCCAAGCATTTCTTATTCTTTCCCATAATTAATCGGTTTCGTTTGGTGCAAAATCCCTGGTATAAATTTTTGTAGTGAAATAGCCCCAAACATTTTCGATGGAATTCAAGTCCGGACTTCTTGCAGACCATGGTAAAAAATTGATATTATTCTCATCAAACCATCAATGAACAACCCCTGCTGTATGCACAGGACAGTTATCCTGTGAAAATAATGTTATCAATTACGTTAACATAAACAAAATTAATTAATTAGGTAATATATTGCCTGTTGAAAAGTAAATTGATTAGGAAAGACCCCTCTTACAGATGGCAGCATCACATTTTGCAAAATGTTGCGATCATTTTCAGCATTCAGTCAACCATTAATTCTATAGCATGCCCCAGATCCGTGAGCATTGATCCATCCCCATACGTTTACAGAGAATCATTTACTACTCCTTAAGGATTGAACATAATATTGCTCCTCAAATCTTGAATTTTGTGGTCTACAGACCCTTAATCGTCAATTGGTAAATGATTGAAATACCCTTTCACCTGAGAAAACAGTCGTGTTCCAAAAGTCGTCGATCTCATTCAAATAGGCGGTTGCAAATTGTACTCTTTATTTTTTGTTCTCTGGTGTTAAAAAACTTTTCTTGCAGAAGTCTTTGCTGCCAACGATTTTTAATTTTGAAATGCAGCTCTTGCTCACATGCAAATCTGTTGCGACTCGACTCAGCGACCAGTTCTCTTCCAGTTTTGTAATAAATAGCTCGCATTTTCTCTGCTTCTGACAAATGTCTGGGAATTTTCCGAGTTTTCAGTTCTATGACAGTTGATGACAAACGTAAACGTCAAAACTCGACGTCTATGATTAGAATATCGTATTACAAGCTAAAAATCTGCCGTGCACTTTGAGTTGGCCGCAACGGTACCATCGGCTGCATAGAGAACTGGTACAGCAAAAACATCTATTTACTCGAATATTAGAAAATGTTGTTGGTTGCACTGTAAGTCTATGTTAAATTCGAGGTTAGCCAGGTTAGGTTTTGCGTCAGTTTGTGTCAAAACTGATGCAAAACCTAACGTGCTAACCTCGAATTTGATATAGACTTACAGTCTTGCCAACGAAATTTTCAAATATTTGGGTAGCAAGATATATACTATAAGTATATATTGTTTGGGGCTTTCACGGTTACTTGAATTATTCTTGTTAAAAAAGCATTTCGGATTGACCACGTAGTCTTTGTAGATGAACGTCCAGCATTCTCTGGCTTAATATGCCGTGTACCTTGTGAAATCGAGGAAGGATCCACGCGATGACCATGCTCTTTGGTGTCTCGTTTTCTTCTAGTACTTTGAAAACAAGGATACGTAGGCAGATTTGGCTTTGTTGCTGTAGGACAAGGACAAAGGTAAAGGTTATTTCAATTCCCCCAACTGGGGGCGGGTTGCTACAAGGACCTTCCGTCCCTCTTCAGCCAAGAATGGGAAACTCGGGATGGGTGAGAGAAAGGAGGGGTGGAGACTGGAAGAAAGATCAGGAAAGGTGGAGAAATACTGCCCCGGCATTCGCCTCAGAGAAGGTACTCTGTTGACTCAGGAAAACCACCTAAAAACCTGAATCAAGGCAGGCGGTCACAGGAATCGAACCCACGACCTCCCGAATGCTAAGTGGACGTGCTATGCACTAAGCCACGGAGCTCGGTGTGTTGCTGTAGGTCGGTGTGGAGCTATTTATAGTTCTCTGTGCTGGAGCAACATAACGCTGATTGGTTGTTTAACTGCAGCGTCGTTTGAAACCGTGGGGCGTGGCCATCTGACGCGCAGTGGTTGTAATGCTTTAGATCGTGTATCACAGAAGTCCAAGTTTTATTTATTATTATATTTGCACAACAGGCCATGAAGGCCTAGGGCGTACATTTTAAATATTACATCATATCTCATTTAATTAGCTTATTTTACTTTTTCTACATTTTACATTTAATTAATCCACCTTAACTTATTTTATCTACGACCACTACTAAAAGTAGGCCTTTTAGCGCTAGCTTGTTTCACTAAAAGTGACGTTTTATAGTTTACCGTGTTTAAAGAAATCAACTGTTTACTTTTAGCACATGTGCTAAAAGTGAAGCGAGGTTCAAAACTACAATTTCGAACTGCAAGTGAAGTTGTAAAGCTATTCTAGTTGCTTCTTGCGTTACAGGTAAAGCGTTTTTGAAATAATTAAAGCGTTATGTAATGAATACAGTCATATGTGGAGTATTAATAATTACATTTCGTAACTCACCTTGACAGCACGGGCGTGGCCAAACAATCGCCAGCGGCGTAGGCTACTATTCATTATGACGCAGCGTCGCAGATGCGAACCTTTCTTAAATCGATATTTATGGATTAATAACGGTAAAATTAAGGTCGTAGATAAAATATTGTATGCAACGCGTGCTAAAAGTCGTTTATGCGCGAGACATGTTATGAAACTCAGCCTTCGGCTTCGTTTCATAATTTTCATGTCTCGCGCATAAAAGTCGACTTTTAGCACTTGTTGCATAAATAGCTATTATCTACGACCACTACTAAAAGTAGACCTTTTAGCGCTAGCTTGTTTCATTAAAAGTGACGTTTTATAGTTTACCGTGGTTAAAGAAATCAGCTGTTTACTTTTAGCACATGGGCTAAAAGTGAAGTGATGTTATAAAACTACAATTTCGAACTGGAAGTGAAGTTGTAAAGTTATTCTAGTTCCTTCTTGCGTTACAGGTAACGTGTTTTTCAAATAATTAAAGCATTATGTAACGAATACAGTCAGATGTGGAGTATCAATAATTATATTTCGTAACTCACCTTGACAGTACTGGCGTGGCAAACAATCGCCCGCGCGGCGTGGCCTACTGTTTATTATGACATAAATTATAACTGTCGTAGATGCAAACCTTTGTTAAATCGATATTTATGGATTAATAACGGTAAAATTAAGGTCGTAGATAAAATATTGTATGCAACGCGTGCTAAAAGTCGTTTATGCACGAGACATGTTATGAAACTCAGCCTTCGGCTTCGTTTCATAATTTTCATGTCTCGCGCATAAACGTCGACTTTTAGCACTTGTTGCATAAATAGTTATTTACCATCTTCTTTCAAAGACTTCCCGCACTATCTTCTTCCATTCTCCTTTGTTTCTTGCAGCTAGAGGGTGCAAAGCTAGTTCGCGTCCGTAGTTTTACACTGCACGTGCACCCTGGATAACGCTAAATGAACTAGCAGATATTGGCAGTCAGATAATCTTAGGATCTTCTGACTATAAGACACATCCTACGAAATTTTCAACAGCAGATATACTACCAGTCCTTCTCAGGACCTCTTGACCAGAAAACTCGGACCCTCGGTTCGAATTTGTCAAATAAATATGGAAAACATAAGTTATTCCAAAAGTCAGTACCTATCAAAACTTCTAAAAAATGACAACATCGACCTAGTTGCTATACAGGAAACCCATTGCGAAACTGAAGAGCAGCTACAGAAAAGGGGTAAAATACCGGGCTATGAACTGCTAGGTGCTACGTATCACCGATCACACGGTGTAGCAACGTATGTTAAACGAGATATAGAAAACGCCTTTCTTGTTTCTACGTCTACTGACGACCAAATCCATAACGTCGTAAAAATCGGAAATATCACCGTCTCCAACACTTACAAGCCGCCAGCAATATTCTGGCCAGCCCAAGTCATCCAAACACATCCCCATCCTGCTATATACGTGGGTGACTACAATAGTCATCACGATCAATGGAAGTACAGAGACTGTGACGCTAACGGGAGCACATTAGTAAAATGGGCAGAAGACGAACACCTCACCCTTGTGTTTGAGGCTAAAGACCGATTTACATTTAAATCAGCAGCTTGGGGAAAGGAATACAATCCCGATCTATGTTTTGTTTCGGCCAACAACAGAGGCCAACCCCTAGCCGTCTCACGAAAAGTTCTTACCGACTTTTCACACAGCCAGCATCGTCCAGTTAGAGTAGAAATAGGAACACAAATTCCTCTAGTCACCTCTATCCCTCGCCCAAGGTGGAATCTTAAAAAAGCGGACTGGACCAAGTTCTCTACGGAACTAGATAAATGCCTAGGCTGGATAACGCCTATCAGTGGAAACTACAACCGATTTGTCGGTATACCAAGAGGCTACCGTAAAGAGTATATCCCTGGCTGGTCCCAAAAAGATGTACCAAAACTTTCTTGAAACTGGCGAACAAGAAATTGCAGACGAGCTACTTCACAGCCTAGATGCGGCGAGACGGCAAAAGTGGACAGAAACTGTAGAAAGCCTGAACTTCCAGACATCGAGCAGAGAAGCATGGACATTATTAAGAAAACTAGGAAGCGGAGTCCCCATACAAAGACAAAAGACAACTGTTAGTCCGAATGCCGTTGCTTCACACATAGTAGCGACATATAGAGCACCAAAAGACAAAGCTCATACAATTGAGGTAAAACGAGAACTCAAAACCTTAAAAGCTGAGGCCACAGAAACCGATCATTCCCGCCCTTTCACCTGCGAAGAAGTCTCAAATGCTCTTACGGATATTAAGCCACGAAAAGCTCCAGGGTTTGACAATATCCATCCTGAATTCTTAATAAACTGTGGCAAGTACACAAAAGTCTGGATGGCCCACTTCTTCACCGATATTATGCAAACTGGAAATATTCCACAAAAATTTAAACGTTCGAAGATAATTGCTATATTGAAACCAGGTAAACCAGCTAGTAATCCTAAGAGCTATAGACCAATAGCCCTGCTGTCTGTGACATACAAGTTACTAGAACGGCTTACTTATAACAGAATTAGTACAAGATTATTTGAAGCGATCCCAGTCGAACAAGCAGGCTTTCGGCCAAAACGAAGCTGTGCAGATCAAGTCCTCTCACTCACCACTTACATCGAGGCAGGATTTCAAAGAAAACTTAAAACATCAGCTGCATTTATCGACCTATCAGCGGCCTACGATACAGTGTGGAGGGAAGGCATTATATATAAGCTTCTTCGTGTAATTCCCTGCAAACCAACAGCCCGACTGATAGACCGCATGCTAAGCGATCGAGTGTTTCAAGTAGTCATGGGATCCGACATCAGCTCCCCAAGGAAACTAAAGAACGGGTTACTACAGGGATCAGTCCTTGCTCCACTCCTCTTTAGCTTGTACATTGCAGACATGCCAGAAACAAGATCAAGAAAGTTTGGCTATGCCGACGACTGGGTACTTGCAACAAGGTGCAGATCAATCGAACAGTCAGAAGAAACCTTAACGGCAGATCTAGAAGAAGTGGGAAAGTATTTTCGCAAATGGAGGCTTCAACCAAACGCCACCAAAACAGAAGTTACTTGCTTCCACCTAAATAATAAACTCGCCAGAAGAGAACTTAACATACAGTTCGAAAACACCATACTTACCCACAATAAAACACCAAAATATCTAGGCGTAACCCCTGACAGAACACTATCTTTCAGAGATCATCTAACAAAAACAGCTGCAAAATTAAAAACAAGAAACAACATTATTCAAAAGCTATGTGGTGCAACCTGGGGAGCATCGGCCTCCACTCTGCGTTCTTCTGCTTTGGGTCTTGTCTTCTCAACTGCTGAATACTGCGCTCCAGTTTGGCTAAATGCCCACATGTACAAAAAATAGATGCCCAGCTAAATAACATCATGAGAATGATTACCGGTGTTATAAAACCAACTCCCACGCAATGGCTACCAGTTTTAAGTCACATCCCACCCCCCCAACTGCGACGAATAAATGCTTTTACAAGCGAGTATAAAAAGATCGTGGACAACAGAAATCTACCAATCCATCAAGACATCGAAGATGCCAACCATAATCGACTCCGCTCTAGACGACCCCCAACAAAAACGGCAGGGATAGCTGTGGAAGATGAGTTCAACCTTACCAACGCATGGACTCAAGAATGGACGGCACGTCAAAATAATAACATACCGTGCATTAAGCAAAAGCCACCGGGCTTCGACTTACCACGTACAACATGGTCCACTCTTAATAGAATCAGAACCCAACACGGCAGGTGTGCATATTCTCTACACAAATGGGGCAAGCAACCGTCCCCACTTTGTGTCTGCGGAGAAACCCAAACTATCGCACATATCATACAAGAATGTCCCATAAGAGCATATAATGGGAGACCCGAAGACTTCCTGCTGGCGATCCCAGAGTCGATAGATTATATAAATAAACTAGGAATTGATCTATAACTTTTAAAGTGTGTTTTATGTTTTTATGTATACAAACTTTATATTTTATATTTTTGTATTTTATTAATATTTTTTAATATTTTAATTTCAAATGTTTAATATTTTAATTTAAAATTTGTTTAAAATTTGTTTAATGTGTCAGCCATACGATAAATAAAATAATCTCGCAGCTTTCTTCCAATTTCTAACCTTCATCTCTTTCATATCTGCTTCCACCCTGCTCATCCATCTTTCTCTGGGCCTGCCTTTTCTTTTCTTTCCTATTGGTCTTCTATGTAGGATTAGCTTTGGTAACCTTTTTCCACTTAGCTTCTTCAGGTGTCTCAGCCATCTTATTTGCTGTGCTTTAATAGTTGCTATGATATCAGGTTTCCCGTATAGTTCCTGTATTTCACGATTTGTTCTTCGCATTCATCCCTCTTCATTTTTTATTCCTCCATATATAGCTCGCAGCATCTTCCTTTCCCATCTCTTCATCCTTTCTTCCTCCTCCTTGTTCAGTACCCACGTTTCGCATGCATAGGTAGCAGTAGGTCTTATGACTGTATTGTAGATTCTCTCTTTTGTTTTTCTTGATACATTTTTTGACTTCATGCGCGTAATCAGGCTTCCGTATTTACGGTTTCCTTTTGTAATTCTTGCCCTTATCCCTTGTTAGGTATACGAATGTTTCCGTCCTTTCAAATTTGTATTCTTTATTCGTTATTTTCATCGTCAAATTTCCCTCTTGCCCTGTCATCTTCCGCGTTTGTCCCATTACCATATACGTTTTATCTTGGTTCATCTCTAACCCATACTGTTTTGCTTCTTGTGCTATTTTCTTTACGACTCTCGCTAGTTCTTTTTCTTTGTTCTTGCTATAATTATTACGTCGTCCGTATAGGCCATGCATTGGTACTCATTATTGAAGATAGTCCCGTCAGTTCTTATTCCAGTATTTCTCATTATTACCTCCAACACCAGGTTGAAAAGTGAAGTTGCTGCATTCCTTCATATATATTTTCTTTTATTATACTGTCATAGGCCTGTTTAAAGTCAATAAAGAGCACGTATAGTTTTACGTTTGTAACGCGGCCTCACTCCGAGCCCTACACCTACTGAATTATTACTTTAGATTGCCTTGGGTTCACTAGCTTAATCAGTCGGTGTGCTATGAGACTCTTTTTACATCCGCAGAGTGGCTAAGGGAGCCAACATCATTTAAGGCCTTTCTGGTGGACACCTGAAATGTTGTACTCACCAATACAAATATGAACAACCATAAAAATCCCAATCGTTTACAATAAAGACATATAATCTGTAAATAAACACACACACAAAAATACATATAAGCCAATACAAAATCAGGCGCTAGCCCTACACATATATGCAAATGCTTTTTTCTACTCCTTTATTAGTAAATTGCTCATTAAGCACTGCTTACTTGATTAGTAAATTCGTTGTTACAAACAGTGTTACGTAATGATAATGACTAACACGTAATTTTTTTTATTACGTTACAGTTAGCTTCTGTTGTTTGTACGAAGCGGTGTAGGGATGTGACTGCAGCCTCCTAATTTTTAAGATGGTGTGACAGATGATTTGACAGTTAATAAAATATTTCTTTTTCGTTTAACAAAATGAGTGTGATCGTAGAAAAAGTATAGTACGCAACTCGAGCTATAGAGCAATTACACGCTCGTGGAATTACACACGCGCCGCTACGCGGCTTGTGCGTAACTTTTGCAACTCGCGTGTAATATGCTTCCTACAGCTCTCGTTGTGTAATATACTATAAACAGATACTTAACCGTTCATTTATCAACGCAAAGTCAAAGGTCGCGCACTAACAAACCTAACGCGACGTTGTCTATTCTTAAAACGGCATAGTAACAGAATCCCGACCTTCCAAGATAGCGAGGACACGCTCAGATGACCTAACCGCGAAGCTCTGTCCGCAGGGGGTTCCCCGTGCTAACAAACACGAGTGCAATTGCTACAGATGTTGCAATATTATTTCACATTCTACGGCGATTATAGCTAGCAACTGACCTTGCTTTGGGGCCTTCCCGATGCTCTAGTCGTATACTAAGACATGTGCTTTTCCTATGGTGTCGCAACGATAGTTGTCTTCTGACAAAGGCTGCAAATGCAGCAGGATTTGGCTGTTTTTGGACGCGGGCGTCCCTTTCAGAAGCACAATGAGCTGGCGGCGAATAATGCCGGCCACAACACAATATCTGAAGCACTGTTTAGGGCTGTTATTAACCCGCTTCGTACTGCTGATATTTCGTAAGTACGACCAGCGAGCTCGTATACGACCCCCACCTGTTAACCATCTTGGTGCGAATGCCCCTCTTGCAGGCCTCTGGCGTTGACTCACATACCGACCGGTTATTCCCCGAACGAAAACTGCACTATCGATGCATTTCTTCACGAACTCGCGACGCGTTATTCTCTATAGTCATTGACAGCGTATACATCAATTATTACTCTATAGTGCTAAACTACATAAATAAACATAAAAGCACTTACTGTCAGGCTTCATTGCTAATTAGCATATAATGAACAGATATCAATTAAGTAAATACAGATGGCACGAATTGACCCGTTTCACTTTATATTCATAGCTAGTGATTTGAAGTTCTTTTAGGGTGAATATTAGGTCTATCGTACTTCTATTACTTCTGAAACCTGTTTGGTATTCCACCAATACTCTTTCCGTGTATATGTTTATTTTTTTTCTTATTTGCCCTAGAATTTTGTAACACACGTCTAGCAGAGCTATTTTCCTGTAATTCTCACATAGCATTAGTCCTCTTTTTTGTGGATCGGGCAAATCAGGGCACTTAATCATTCGTTTGGCATTTCCTCTTTTTGTTAATTTGCTTTATCAATACATCGATTTTTTCTCGTAGTTGCTCTCATCCCGTTTTAATCATTTCTGCCGATATCCTGCTTTCACCTGGGCTCTTATTACTTTTCATGGTGTTTATTGCATTGTTTATCTCTTCACTGGTTGGTTCTACTATTCTGATTCCCTCGCCTTCTTGTTGGTTTTGTTCTACTTGCTCAACTGTTTCCTTAAAATTGAGTAAATTTTTGAAGTGTTTCGTCCATATTTCCGATTACAGTATCCTTTTCCCGTTTTCTGTACTTCTTGGTAGAAGAATCTTATTTCCTTGTTCTGGAACTTTTCTTCCAGTTCTCTCAATCTCATTTAATTTTGTTGTCGTTTCTTTCTTCTGCATAATTCTTTTAGTTCCTTTCTTTTTTCTTTGAACTTCAAGCTATTCTCTTCGCTGTTATTCGTCAGCATCTGTACCCTTATTCTCTTCTTTTTCTCTGCCTTCCTCACGCACTCCTCGCCATACCAGTCTTTGCCTCTCATTTCTTGTTTCTTTTTTGGTATCACTCTTTGGTTTGCATCCGTTATTGTCTGTTTTAGTTGTTTCCATATCTCGTCGATTTATTCTGTCATCCTAATTTTTTCTAAACCTTTATTAATTTCTTTTTGATATTCCTCTTTTTTTTATTTCCTTGAGTTTTGTTATATCATATCTTTGGTTTTTTCCTTTTTCTATCTTTCTCTAACTATTTCCATATTTTCCATTAGGTTTTTAGTTGTTATTTTAACCAGAAAGTGGTCTGAGCCAACTTCAGCCCCTCTCTTGCTACTTACGTTTGAAATTTTATTTTCGTGTTTTCTTTAGATTAAGACATGGTCAATATGGTTTATTACCCTTTCGTCCGGGGATTTCCATGTTCCTTTATAAATGTCTTTCCTTTGTGATTGTGTACTTCTTATTACCATATCTCTTTCCATTGCAAAGTTGATCAGCCTTTGTTCATTGTCGTTCGATATATCATGCTTACTGTGCATCCCTGCTGTTGTTCTGTATATGTCTTCTTTTCCTATCTTAGCATTACAGTCCCCTATGACAATTTTCACATCACAGTTGGGTAATTTATTATACTCATTTTCTAGCTCCTCATAATATATTTCCTTTTAATCGTCCTTCTCCTCCGATGGTGCGCTTTTTTCTTGAGTGATTTCCGCAGTAGGAAATCTACCCCCAATCTTCTATTTCTCCCTCCACTCTTGAAAAACATCTGATTTTCTACTTGCATTATACCAGTTCCCGGTTGCTTTGACTCTTGTATAGCCACTATATCCAGTTTATATCGTTCTACTTTCCTGACTATTTGTTTCAGCCCTCCTGCTGTGTACGTCCCTCTCACATTCCATGTACCCATTAAGAGTTTATTTTTAATTTTTTCGCTTTATTTTCTTTTTTATTTCTCTTCTTTTGCATTGTTTTTTCCATATTCATGTTCTTTTCCATGGCTGGTGTTGTTATCTTATATCTAGTATTTAAATTCGCACTTAGTTTTTTGGGTTATTACCTACCCCTTATCCCTTCTTCATTCTCCGCCTCTCCTAGAGCCCACTTTTCTTTACTCCATTTCCATTCCTTTCCATATATGTTCAATTTCTGATAACCGCATTTAACATTTTTTCCTTTTTTTCCCTCCTCTTCCGCTCTCTTTATGATCTGTATTGCAATGTCCCTTTCTTGTCTAGTTAAATCATTATTTATAAATACCTTTCCTTCTTTCATGTTCCTTAACTTTGATTTATTCTTCATTATCTCCATTTTCTCGTTCTCTCCCTTTCCATTTGTTCCAGTCTTGCATTTGTACCTTGTATCTCTTTTTTATTACTTTGTATTCTTTTTTTATACTGGTATTTTCATTCCGCAATTCCTCTTTTTCTTTTTTCAATTCATTTACCTTCTCTATATTTTTGATCTGCTCTAGCTTAATTTGGCTCACGTCTAATGTAAACTGTTGTAGAATAAGTATTTAAGATTTTGTCAAGTTTGTCTTCATTTTTTTGCTTGTCCTCTTTCACTTGTTTCGGTTATACTGGCGTTCTGCTTATTTTTGTACTCCTTCCAAAGGCATGCCCTTCCTCTTCGCTATCCCCTTCTGAGCCCTGTCTCTTTCTTTTGTCTCCATCTGTCGATTCGCTCTCCGTATTTGACATTATTGTTTCCTTCAAGATAAATAGTTCGTAACCTTGAGTAGATCTTCAACGTTACCTTTTACCTGTACCTATTAAAATATCTTCAACAGTGCAAGTATCAAGTATTTCTTAACTATTTACTTTTGTAATAATTTGTAACTCGGCTAGGCGATTACGCACACTTATCAACCAGGGTCGACCCCTCGGTGACCAATAAGCGCTTCGCTTTACTTTTCCTTATGTAATTCCTAGCCCCGTTTGAGCTCTTTTCGGTGTTATTAAATCTAAATTTTAATTTTGTATCCGCTATCTGACCTGTTTTTTAATTCCTTATCTGCCTGGCTTTATGATGTATCTCTTGTACACTTTTCACCAATTTAATCGTGGTTTTATCAAAGAGCATATAATTATATGCTCTTTGGTTTTACTTTAGTATGATAACAACATTTTTAAACTTACCGTGTGATGGAGCCTATGTGCTCAGTTCTCGCGTCGCCACTCAAGCCCAAGTTTTACTAAGTCTAAAACCATCATCCCTGTTTATATTATTCGGATGTTTTTCTATATCTATGGCTTGATGTATCACTCGTGGGAAGTAGTTAGGTATTCTGACTGGATCAAATTCTAAGGTGTGCCCATTTGTAAATGTATGTTCAGCTTCAGCTACAGTTGATTTTGTGATGTGTTTGTGTTTGCAATCGCCTTTATGTTCTTCAAGCCTTAGATCAATGGAACGACCAGTCTGTCCAATGTAACTCGAGCCGCAAGAACAAGGAATGTGATATATGCCAGTGCTTTTTAAACTTGGAATTTTGTCTTTTACTGATCTGAAGCCGTTGCCCAAAGTTGCAATGGCTGTGAACACAGTTTTGATGTTGCATCGTTTCAGGACACATCCTACCTTATCAGTCGAGCCTTTAACGTAAGGTAGAAATGCTAAGCGCCATCTGAGATACGAACACCATCATCTATTGCAAAAAGCAACAGTTCTTAAGACAGAGAATCTAGAGAGAGAAAAGAAACATGTATTTGACTCTTTACAAAAAAACGGATACACAACTACTCGCATACGAAAAGTGCTAAAGAATCCGCACATCTGGAAGGCTTATAGTATTTATCTTTTATATGCTCCCAATGGTACTTAAAATAAAAATACCTACAAAATTATGTTTTTGCTAAAAATTTTAATATTAACATAAATTAGAATGTCATTACAAACAAAGTTGATAACTTATTTAAAAATCTAACAATTTCGAACCTAAATTTAGAAAATATGTATACTATACCTACTTATATGACAGATACTAAAAGTCGCTTAAATATGTGTTATTTCTAATCTTTACAGGTACTACCTACGATCGGTGTACTACTGTGGACAAAACACATTTTTCTACTTTTTCTTATTTAGGGTCCAACTGCTCACAATTTTTTTTATTTTATTTTATTCCGCACTCCGCCAACAGCTGTTAGGCCAATTATAGGCGTCACTGTACATTTTATGGGGACTTCCAACCCCACTAACGACTGTCCTGATGTTATTATGACCACCGGGCCCAACTTTTTTCCGGGATAGCCGTACCACGAGGTGCCGGAAGAAGCAGCCGTGGAACTCCCATCCAAGTTCTGGCCAGACAGAGCGTTGCTTAACTCTGCTGATCGAACGTGGACGCTTGTTCAAGCTACACCATTCGGGACCTTAGTAGTACGGCAAAGAACTTAATTATATAGACAATTGCTAATATTAGGCAAATATATAATCTTTAGTTGAGTTTTAGTGATTATAAATAAAAAGATAACAAAATAATAGAGTTTCTGGGTGCATATTTCACATAGAACTAACTTGAGAATCATTTAATTAAAATTTACGAAATTTTCACCTACGGTATTTGAGTCATATCTGAAGCTAATTTAAAATTATTGAATAATTTTACAATGTTGATAAAAAACTTTTACTGATGCGTTGAAATTATGCTATATAAATGTAAACGTCATTTTATTTGCACCAGCCTGTAAATTAATATCTTTGTTAAACGTTTCTTTTAAAGCTAAAAATAGTTCTTCAGGTGTTTTTGACTACAACCTATAGCATATATAACAAAGTTTTTATTTGCCAGCAACAATTTAATATTCTCAATTTTTAAACATTTGTCAACAATTTTAAACTACTAATGGCTTTAAGCATTAGAAATTAAAATTTTGCAAAAAAAAGATGAAGTAGCAAGGTAGCAATCAAACCCATGGAAAATAAGCGCTGTTAAAATAAATTTCCTTTTTATCTATTAACTATTATCGAAATGAAATGCTTCTCTTAAAATAAATATTTTATCAACACTGGTTGTGTGATCAACAATATTTTTACTGAATTTTAGAACAATCATACTCAAAATTAAAAAAAAACAATAAGCTTTTAATTAAACTCAAATATCTCATGAGACGGTTTATTTTACATTGTATTAAAAAATTTAAACTACCTATCCAACAACTAGATATTAATTAAAGTTTCTGCAGATTCAGAATTGGTAAACATAAAATATGGTTTTCTATATGCCGTTACTGCGGCTAATGGTCAACCACCCCACAACACACATCCGGTATCCGGCGCTCGAATAATAGATTAAAAATAATGTACAAAACATGGACTGTTTTTATTTTACTGTGCTACTTGTTGACAACGAAATATTTGAAAAGCATAGATACTATCGAATTCTCGGATCTTTGAACTGACGTCACAACAGTTTCGTAATATTCACTTATAATACCATGAGTAGTCGAAGTTATGTCGACTATTTTTGCGGTGGTGTCACGAATGTCCATTGCGCTTTGGTACGATTAGGACGAGTGCGCTAGCTCGAGTCCTAATCCCAAGCGCAATGGACATGAGTAGTGATACCACCGCAAAAATATTCTACTTAACTTTGACTAAGAATGGTATTCGAGGGACTATTTAATGAACCAAACTACTTTTTCAAATTAGTTTTCAGTAAATCTAGCAACAAACTACGCAATTTCTATAGTAACACAACACTAATATTGACTTTTTCTAATAAAAATCGCATTTGTTAAAAATAGTCACTTGAATACCTTCTAGGAAGGTATATCCACTGATATTTTTTTGATTGGTCAAGAAACGTCAGAATTCTGGATTTTCATTGGTCACTTTTTGACAGATGACAGGTGAATTGAATAGTCAAGATAGTTTTCTAATTTTCTATTTCTCTTATAACATAAGAAAACTGTGTAATAAAGTACGCACATATTTATAATGCGTTCACGATGTTTTTAGACCAGAGTATGCCATATTAGAGAGACAGTTTTGTTGGTGTAAACAAGACTTTTTCTGTTATAAAGCTGCCTTGTTAGTAAAAGTCACATTGAATTGATTCGAAGATTATGCTTCACGACAAAACCTGCGTTGCCAGTTTTGAGCTTAATCAAATATGAATTCATCGGTAAACATTTCCTATGGGTAGTTATTTCTGTTAAATTTGTTTTGTCTAAATGTAGTTACACGTTGTAATATAAACTAAACTAATAGTTATTTATATATCTAGGGCGAAAATTGTAATTTTATGGACGATGCCAACAATTGCAGGCAAGGTCATAAAAAGCAGTTTTCGTTGATTGAATTTGAAAAAAAATAAAAGAGAAGTGGGAATTATAAAAGTTGAGATGGAAAAGCGTTTGCAGACGAAAAGGGCCTGCGGACGAAAAAATTAATGGTGTCCAAAAAAGTGACATCTTTCTTATGCAAATGTGACCGTAAAATTACATTTTATAGAGTGATCGACGTAAAATAAAATTATGTAAATTATAATAATTGTTATAGACGAAAAAGGATTGCTGACGAAATATTCATGGTGTCCAAAAAGTGACATTTTTCGTACGTAAATACGTCCGTAAAATCACAGAGCGGTCGACGGAAAATAGCTATTTATGTTACAAGTACAAAGTTAAGGGCTTTCTTAGACGAGCCGCAGTTTATGGCCAAGCGAGCGAGGCCCATAAATAAGGCGTATCTAAAAGTCCGCTTTCGTACGAGTTACATACATAATTTTATACTTGGAAGTGGTTTTTCATATTTAAAAAAAATGACAGTTTAATCGAGGAGGTCGGGAAAAGTCGAGGAGGTCATGATCAATGATCATACCAAAAATGGCAATGTGTATTTTGATTTCGACCAATGAAAATGGTCGTTAGTTTTTGTTGCTTTGGTTATTACTGCCGAAAAAGACAAGGTACTAACACGAAAAAGTAGGTGTTTTTGGCCGCTAAACACTGCCGTAATTCATAGCTTTTCTGTGCAGTAGAACAAAAAATAAGTCGGTGACTTTACAGAAAAATCCTGAAACCTGTCGATTTTTATTTTTAAACGGGCGTTCCGTTAGATTTTCATTTTTTTGTGAAGTTATTTAAGTGAGCCTGATGATGTCATCGATGATTATTTTAAATAGAAGTGTGGGTCATGCGATACCTCATTTGAAAAGTATTTTAATTATCTATCCAACCATATCAACAAGTTTAAGTAATTGATTTTTGTATACTGTAAAAAAAATTATAAAATTACAACTCAAAGAAAATATACGGATCGAGATAGAAAAAGTTCGAGAAGATTTCACTGCACAACGCAGTGAGCTGTATCATAGCTGACGGTCGTCAATTTGAGCATTTGCTTTAAATTTGGTTGTATTTAATAAATAAGAATGTTGCAATAATAAAAATGTTTGACAGTTTACAAAACTAAAAATAATTAATAGTAATTTACGATACAAGTGCGTAAAGCTACTCTTTAGGCACGAGTGGGGTAGAGTTAAAACGCAAGTGAGCGAGCATTTTAAGCCCCGCGAGTGACTAAAGCTGCTTTACGCATGTGTATCGTACAATATTTTATCTACGATAGAATCTAAAAAATGCGGTAAATATAAAAGATATTTTACATGTAAATTAGAATTACTAGCAACCGGTCCTAATTTTGAGTGTTTTAAAAATTTTAAAACACGTTGCTACTAACTACGTGCCTAATAAATTTTATAAGCACGTTGCTATTAACGACGTAAACTAATGAAAACATGTTATTAAACAGTCGTTTTACAAACTTAAAACTGCCAACTAAAAGTCAATTTTACACACTGTCGTAGATAAACTTATTGATATGGTTGGATAGATAATTAATAGTATTTAACATTACTAGCTTGGTCAGAGGGTTTTTACTGGCGAATAGAAGGATATGACTGGCGAGCCAGTCACCTTTTTGAGCCAGTAAAACCTGTTACCTTGTGTGTATTGTTGAATATTTTATTTGTTCCTCACTTGTAAATATCTAGAAATTTACCATTTATTCAAAATGTCAAACTGACAAGCAACTAAATTCATCAATATGACACATACTAAGGAAGACAACTCTGGCTTTGCACGCTATCATTTATCTATGAGCACGCTTGTAAAATTTTACTGGCTAGCCAGTTAAAAAACATTTTCAAGTTGAATACAGTGACTTGATAAATTGATGTTTACAAGTGAGGAACAAATAATAGTATATTACATACCGAGGTGGAAAGTGTTTCATTCCTGTCGAAAGATTAAGTAGTTAACCGAGACGCGTGGCGTCGAGGTCAACTTTATTTCGAGACAGAAATGAAACTTTCCACCTCGGTATGTATACTATTTTATTCGCAACCACTTTATTCTAAACAATAATTGGAAAAATTATTATATTATGATACAACAGGTTGTGACGCGCATGAATGGATGAACGAGATTCCCAGGGTCCCTACCTACACAGCGGTCGGAATGTACTCGTACTTTCCGCACTCGAGTGCGGGAAGTGAGTGCGGGAAGTAGCGGGAGGAAATGTACGACTTCCCCCACTCAAATGAGGTCCGTAATGTTAACATTACATATATGGTTGCGAATAAAAGACTTTTCAAAGGAGTTGCCGCATGACTCACATTACTATTCAAAAAAAAATTATCGATGACGTCATCACGCTCACACAGATGACGTCAGGAAAAAAATCTTACGGAACGCCCGTTTAAAAATAATAATCGACAGGTTCAGCATTTTTCTGTAACGTCACCAATTTACGTAATAATGAATTTATTCTTTTCATTTACACCATACTGTATATAGTCTGTTTTTTGCTTTATGATTCAGAGCAGGCTTTGCATTTGCATTTTTGTAACAGTGTAAATAGTTGGTTGCAAAGAAAAAAAACACTAATAATGCCAAAAACCTGTTAAAACTGTCCATGTGTCAACTTATAAGCCGTTTACGACATTTTTAAGACAGAGTTGGCTATGATTTTTTCTTTTCATGTTGGACTAACTGATTTGATGATGTAGCGGATGCAACTTTTTTTTTCTGTCAGTGTCTGTTCGACATTTTCTTGTCACCACATTGCCAGATTTATTATTTTAATATTCCTAAGAAAATAAATGATTTATCAAATGTGTAAAAATAATTTTATTTTCGTCAAAGGAAAAGTCAAAATGCCCAAAATAATTTTGTAACAAAAAAAGATTTCCATTAAACGATGCTACTTCCAATTTAAAAAGAACAGATTAAATTTAAACGAATGCGACTCGATGTGAAAACTAGAGAATATCCGGCAACAATGGACCTATTCAGAAAATATAACCTTAAACTGAAAACAACCTAACCTAACACAAAAAGAGTCAATTTCCATGAGGGAGTTTAGTTGCAACAGAGGTTCTGCCAACAAAATTACTAGATGGTCATAGCCTCACCTGACCCAAAAAGATCGTGAACGGCTTATATATATATATATATATATATATTTTTTTTTTTTATTTAAGGTTTACTGGCTAAGCACACTAGGGCTGTTCACAGTATTGTTAGTCAAGAGTACGTTAACTTATGATTAATTTTACTTTGCACTGATCACATAGACTACACATATAATTAATATCACTGTTAGGAGGAAACACTTTTATTCACTGTCCGAGAGTAAGACGTCTTGTGGTACCTAATCTTGGTTTTAGACGCGTGGTTATGGATTTCCTTCCAAGACTATATTGAGGTGTTGCGAGGCAATTATTGAGTTTAGTGAAGAATTTCTTGACTGTGATAATGATGTACTCTTCTATGCTTGGTACTACCAATTCGCGGTGAAGCTGGGAGTTCCGTACATACCATCTGGCATTTGTGGCTATCCTCAGGACTTTGTTTTGCAGCGTCTGTATTTTTTTAAGGTTTGTTTTGCCTGTAGTACCCCATACAACGCAGGCATATATTATAACTGGTCTTATGATGCTTTGATATAAAATTTTAGAGCAGGCTATTTTTAGATACGTATTTTTGTTTCGTATGGGGTAAAACATGGCCATTCTTGCGTAACCTTCTTGTAGTTTTTTTATTAACGTGTAGGCTCCAAGTTAGTCGCCTATCGAAGTGCAATCCAAGATACTTGACTGATTTATCTTTTGGATTCCATGCGATGGGTTGATTATTTATGGTAATAGGGTTTGGTTCAGTCGGTCTGCGGAGAGTGAATATTTTTGCTTCGCACTTGGTGGGGTTAATTCTGACATTCCAGGTGATGAACCATGTTAGGAGGCTGTTTAAAGAATTTTGGAGTGTTTTGGCTGCCATTGTGATATTTGTATGTTGTGCGAGGACAGCAGTATCGTCTGCATACATGGCAGTGATGGTCGTTTTCGAAGTGGGTATGACGTGCATAAATATATTAAATAGTACGGGTCCCAACACTGAACCCTGTGGTACGCCGGCTGTAATGGATTTTAATTCTGATAACGTGGAGTTCATTTTAATTTTAAAAGCCCGGTTTGTGAGGAAAGAGTGAACAAGGTTGATTAGGTATTCTGGAAAATTTAGTGTTTTCATTTTGCAAATTATACCTTTTAGCCATACTCGGTCAAAGGCTTGCGCAATATCCAGAAAGGCCACCGTGGTGTGTTGTTTATTTTCAAAGCCATTTATGATAACTTCTGATATTCTTAGCAGCTGGTGTGTCGTCGAATGCTGTGGCCTGAACCCGAATTGGAAAGGGGGTAGGATCCTGACTGATTGGATAGCTATTTAGTCTCACAAGTATAATCTTTTCAAGAACTTTAGATATGGTACATAAAAGGGTGATTAGTCTATAATTATTCGGATCATTTTTATCTTTGCCTGGTTTCAAGAGGCTTATATAAGCAGTATTACACTTACTAAAAAACTTTACTGAACCATTGACATTAAATAAGGTGGTTATACCGCAAGGTAGAACGAGGTTAACGATAATACAAAAAAATGCTTTATTTTAAGAACGTTTATTTAAACATGATTGTTGTCTAACTAAACAGAAACATCAATTTATCGTATAGGTACTACTGTAAAAATATATTATTATTTAATAACTAATGATATTTCTTTACAGATCTGTGTTGTAGAAGTTATTTATGCTAAACGTGTAACAGGCATTTCAAAATAAAGAGATACAAGAAAGCACTCTGGATGACATGACTCTTCTCACACAATAGTTTTCTGTTATTCATAATGTTGTACTTTCCCTTTCTTTTTAATGTGTAGTATAATTTTGAACGGCGCCCAGTATAATTTAGTTCTCTTGTCCATCGTAATAAATTATTCAAAGTAAAAAAATATTTTTTCTAAATCCCAAATTTTCTTTTTAACGTCCTCCCTGCAACTATATCCCCCCAAGTTAGAAATTCCTCTTCTTTATTCATATCTTCATTCGGTTGTTGCTGCAGTTGCGATTTTGCTTTATCTATACATATATAAAGGAAAGTCACAACCCGGTCTAATCAACGCAGAGCCGTAACCACTGGTACTAGGAACTTGAAATTTAGGTGGAAGGTTCAATTTGTTACGTAAGGTAGTGCTAAGAAGGGGTTTTTTGAAATTCAGCCTCTAAGGGGGTGAAAAGGGGTAAAATGTGTTTTCACGAATTCCTGAATATCTCTTAGGCCCGACGAGATATCGAGTTGGCGTGTACTTGCAAAGATTGTAAATGCAAATACATAGAAACGTATTTCAGGATTTTCCCCTAATCAACCCCTAAAGGTGTGAATCTGGATTATGGGTGAATTAAAGAACCCTTTATATATCCCGTGTTTGTTGAGTTATAGCATTCTTTTTTGACATATAGATGTTAAAGGTTTTTTGGAAATGTCACCACTAAAGGGGCGAAAAAGGAAAAATTGAAAAGAGGTAGGGAGTTAACATTTTTGATATTTTTCGGTGTGGATCAAGTTTAGAATAGAATGGGTTAAAAGGAATTTTTTGAAATTCCACTCCTAAGAGGGTGAAAAGGGGTAAACTATGTTTTCACGAATTCCTTAATATATCTTAGACCCGATAAGATATTGACTTGATGTTTTCTTGCATACGTATAAAATACAAATGTCTAAAAACACAATTTAGGATTTCTTCTTAATCAACCCTTAAAAGTGCAAATCTGCATTCGGGGTGAATTATAGAAGCCGTTGTATCTCCCGTGTTTGTTGAGTTATATCATTCTTTTTTTGGCAAACAGGTGTATTTTTACAATATTTGGAAAGAGTTTTAAGGATTTTTTGAAATGTCACCCCTAAAGGGGTGAAAAGAGAAAAATTGTAGGGAGTTAAAATTTTTTATATTGTTCGGTGTGGATCCATTTCAGAATAAAATGGGTTAAAAGGATTTTTTTGAAATTCCACTCCTAAGGGGGTGAAAAGGGGTAAACTGTGTTTTTACGAATTTCTCAATATCTCTGAGACCAGATAAGATATCGACTTGGTATTTACTTGCAAAGGTTGCGGATACATATGTTTGAAAAGGTATTTTAGGAATTTGCCTTAATCCACCCCTAAAGGTGCAAATTTTCATTTTTGGTAAATTATAGAACTCATTGTATCTCCTGTGTTCGTTGAGTTAGAACACTATTCTTTAGCGTTTAGAGGTCTTTTTAAAATTTTTAAAAATAGGTTTAAATTTTTTGTTAAATATTATTCTGATAAAATGTACATGAATAAAAGTTAAGCAGCGACTCAACACCGAAGGGCCGTAGTAATCCTTGGTATCAGGAACTTGAAGTTTGGCAAGAAGAGTCCTTTCGTTACGTAGCGAAGTGGTAGGAAAGGAGTTTTCGAATTTCCCCCCTAAAGGGAAGAAAATGGGTAAAATGTATTCTCACGAATTCCTCAATATCTCTAAGGTCTGATAATAATGTCGATTTGGTTTCTACTTAGAAAGGTTACCTATACAAGTTCCTAAAAACGTAATTTAGGATTGTGCACAAATCAACTCCTAAAGGTGTGAATTCAGGGGTGAAACCTTTCATCTCTCATGTGCTTAGTGAATCAGACCGTGGTTTTTTAGCATATGTGTTTCTTAGTTCTTTAAAAAGTGGTTTAAAGTTTTTTTGAAATTTCTTTCCTAAAGGAGTAAAAATGGGGTAAAAGTAAGAAGGAGTTAAAGAAGAAGTTAAAGTTATTGCTTTTTTCGCCGTGAGTCTAATGTAGAATAAAATAGGAGGATTTCTGAAATTCCACCACCAAATGGTGGAAACGGGTATCGTGCTATAATGTATGAATACAACATTTAACAAGGTAGATACATATATTTTTTTATTTGAAATCGGCAGTGAAGTACGCCGAAATCGTCATTAAAATACGAGAAATCGGCAGTGAAGTAATCCATTGTTTTACGACTTTTTTGTAGGTGGCGTGGCGACAGATAAACGTCAATCGACCGAACATAACCTACAAAAGTTGGTTAAAATGTTGTAATTTCACGATTCCTCGATTTCAAATAAAACATAGTGTACACCTCGGCACTGAAGTTCCTTTTTATCCCTCATGTGGTTTATTTGCCTTGGCCCTACGGGCCTCGGCAACTAAATCCACATTCGTGATAAAACCACAGAGTATACTTAGTATACTGTGATAAAACGTTATACTTCAGTGCCTTGGTATACAATAGTATATTATGTTATTAGGAGCAAAAGTTATATTTTATGTGGCGAGTCTGGACGGGTTATCTGCTGAGCTTGCGAGGCAGATAAGTACAGCCGAGCCACATAAAGATACTTTTGCTCCGAATAACATATAGTATTTTTTCTTCAAACGTTTTTATAACAAATTATTTACAACTTTGTGAACAAAATTCGAAGAAAATTGCTTGATCTCGTCAGCGGCAGATAATATTATCTGCCGCTGACGAGCGGCAGATAAAGTTGTTAGCGGCAGATAATAACTTTATCTGCCGCTGACGAGCGGCAGATAAAGTTGTCAGCGGCAGATAATAACTTTATCTGCCGCTCGTCAGCGGCAGATAATATTATCTGCCGCTTGGCAATAAAGTGACCGTTTAGCATCATCAATCCAGCAGTATAATGCCATATTTTACTGCCGTTTGAAGAAAAACTACTATTATTTTATTCTCGAAATACTAAAACGTTTTGTCAAACTATAAAAGGGGAACGACAGTTACATACACATTTCCAGGGGATACGTGATGCATAAAAGAGTTATGGAGGACTTTTTTGGAAGAATATTGTTTCCCTTTTATCTACAATATTGTTCTACAGCGTTTGTTAGCTTAGGTGTTTAGCGTATTGAATGAGGGGGAAGGGGACCCTCCAGAATTCATTTAATATTTAGAAGAAAAAACAAATATTTGTAGTCCGTACGAAGAACGGGCATCTTGCTAGTTTAGAATATTAAACACAGTTGCATTCGAAATCTAACATTATACAAAATTGTTAGAAAATTAATATCTGTTTAATGCTCAATACTTTCATCAAATATTTGATGAACTCTTGCAATAATGGTTGTTTTACTTAATTTACCGTCAGTGTTGAATTCAGACTGTTTACTCCAGGGGGGGGGGGGAATGAAACTTCTGGGGGGTATTTTTACTTATTGCCACGCAATTCACCCATTCTTTTATAGATAAAAAAAATATGAGTATGATATGGTAATGTTTCCGGGAGGGAATTCTGTACTGTCTGGGGGGGGGGGGGGCGGGATTTCTTTCCCGGTCACCCCCCTGGATTCAACACTGTTTACCGTTAATATCTTTTATATTAGTAAAGCGTTTTACTATTAACTCTGCTTTTCCGTGGCATTTTAATACGCTTTACCGAAGCGTCAACTTGACAATCCTGGCGATCTTGAGGTTAGGTATATTTGCTAACTAAACTGTTGTACACTGCAAAAATAATATAAATTCAAAGCCTGTTCTGAATCAAAAAGCAAAAAAAAACAGACTATTTTATAATATTATCCATTTACTTGACATCTGCACTGAAAAACTGACATTATGTTGGCACCACTGCTATTTTTCACATTTTAACAATTAAATTACTGTACAGTCTAATAAAAGACACATTATTTTTGAGGTATAGTCAAGACATTTTTTAAAATGTTGACACTGACAGTGCAGATGTCAAGTAAATGGACTATAAGTATCGAGAGATCCAAAAAAACCTGTTCCATAGCGGGCTGTGGAAATTCAACGTACGAATAATATGTTGGTGACACTGTACGTCAATGTCAAATTCGACGTTATCAGGTTAGGTTTTCCGTCAGTTATGACACAAAATGACGCAAATCCTAACCTGCTAACTTCGAATTTTACATTGACGTACAGTGTCACCAACATATTATTCGTACGTTGAATTTCCACAGCCCGCTGAGGAACAGTTTTTTTTTTATCTCTCGATACATTTATTTGTGCAGGGAGTTCAACAGAACCTCCCAGAATATACTTAGCTCTAAGCAGTTGGACAACGTTACATTACTTACGTTGCCTTTACGTTTGCGTCTGCGCTTTGCATCTACGTTTACGTTAATTTGACACGAAGAGGCTGTAGTGTTGGAACTTTGACGTTTAAGTGAGATGTAAACAGTTTTTCAGAAAAATTTTGAAAACCCTCCAAGATGGCATTACCGGGGAGTGGGATATTCGTCGTGAAGGGCGAAATGTCCATATTAATGACCGCAATGCGACGTGGGGTTCGGTGGTCGTCACATTCCCATCAGGATGAAGAACTGGACATGCTAATGCGCTCCTTTCAGGATTTAAAGGATATTCTGAACAAAATAGAAGATCTCAAGCTAATAGACCCCAGCGTCTTTCTAAATCCATTTCTAGATGTAATTAGATCTGAGGAAACTACAGGGCCTGTAACTAGTCTAGCATTGTCGGCTGTTAATAAATTTTTGTCGTACGGTATACTTGGTATGTTCTCTAACGTGAAATTCGATGTACGCAGAGAAGTAATTCTAATCAACTTGTAGATCCTACACATAGTTCCGTGCCAATGGTGGTCGATAACATAGCGGATGCAGTCACACATGCGAGATTTGTTGGAACAGACCAGTCTTCTGACGGGGTAGTGCTGATGAAAATCTTGCAGGTGCTTCGTACTTTAACGTTGTCTCCTGAAGGTGCCGCGCTAACCAACGATAGTCTCTGTGAAATTATGCTGTCGTGTTTTAGGATATGTTTTGAGACGAGATTAAATGGTAAGCTTTGTTGTAAAAGTTGCTATAAAAGTTGACAATAATAATTTGTAGAATTGTTAAGAAGAACAGCAGAGCACTATTTAAAAGATATGGTGCAACTGGTCTTTATGCGTCTTCCCCAGTTCCCCGAGGATTTACGAGTAGGAAATATGAAGCAATTAAAAATGAAACCTAGCTCAATGGAAACAAGTCGAACAAAAAGAAAAGTTCGCACTTCGCTTAGAGGGAAAAGCAAAATTGTCGAAAGTACTCGTGTAACAGCTAATGGGGAAAGATGCATAGGTAATAATTACTCTTGGACGAAATTTCTAGTAATTGGATTCTTCCACAGATGGCGAGGATGCACAGTCGCCCATCATTTCAAAACCGGCTCCTTCACTACGAACAAACCCTCTGTCAACCACACCGATGACTCCTGGTGGAAACATTGTAGATATGCAGGGGTCAATTTCTAGAGCAACACCGCAGCCGTGTTCGCTTGAAGCTGTGGATATAGCTTCTCCTTCGTCGTTTTCTGAAAAATCAGAATCGGATCAGCCGGAATCAGTACAGAGTAATATTGTGATTAATGTGCAAAGCCCAAAGAGCACGGAAGGTGATGATGGCACCTATAAAATTGAGGAAGCTGAAGTAGAGAACCAGGTAACTGTTGATTTAATTAATCAACTTTGTTGTTGCACAATAAGTTTTCATGACGTGTTGAATTACATCAATTTTTATAATAAAGTGAAACCTTTGCTTACAGCTGGTAAGTGAGAAAGAAACGACAGCATCATCATTAGAAACCAATAATTCAGAGAGTATTAGCCAAAGTGATCAAAACGAGGATGCCACGAAAGAAACTGAAAACTTGGATTCCTACAGTATAGCTTTAACAGCAGCTGCTGAAGCTTCCATAGAAATACAAGATGTGCATCGTTATAGCTCCGAACAGCTGCAAGAGAAGATCCAAGAATATATCAACCCAAGAGGCGTCAGATTTACGCCACAGAACCAAGAAAGTGTAGCTTTAGTACCATATGGCATCATATGTGTTAGAGAAATGTTTAGATTTTTAATCACATTGTGCAACCCGCTCGATAAGCAGAACACAGATGCTATGATACATTTAGGGTTGACGTTACTGACTGTTGCTTTTGAAGTAGGTGCTGATAGCATCGGGAAATATTCTAGTCTGCTGGCTCTCGTTAAGGATGAACTATGTAGGAATTTATTTTCGGTGAGTTTCTAAAAATGTGTTTTTAGAGTATATTTTTTGATCTGTTACAGCTTTTGAATACTGAACGACTATCAGTATTCGCTGCCGACTTACAAGTATCATTTTTAATGTTTGAATCCCTCCGAACACATTTAAAATTCCAACTCGAGTTTTACTTAACCAAACTAATCGAAATCATCACAAGCGATTCCTTGAAAGTGACATATGAGCATAAGGAAATTGCCCTTGATAACATCGTACAGCTGTGGCGAATACCTGGGTTAGTGACGGAACTCTACCTTAACTACGATTGCGACATGTACTGTTCCAATTTGTACGAAGATGTCACTAAGTTACTCGCCAAGAATGCATTTCCCGCAACTTCTGGAATCTATCACACTCATTTGTTGTCTCTCGACGCTTTATTAACGGTTATTGAAAGCATCGAAACACATTGCAGCGAGAAGAACAAAGGAAAGTTGGACATTACTAATGCAAATATAACGGACGAACGTGGGGAAGATAATGAAAAAATAGAAAATATCAATAATTTAATAGGAAAATTATCTAGACAAAAAGTTTCAGAACGAATTCCCACGAGAGAGGAACTGACTGCCATAAAAAATATTAAAAGGGTAAGACAATTCAATGTGTAGAAATGTTTTTTAATGGTTGGTGTCCACATATCAGACTGCTATATTGTAATGGTTTTCTGCCCACGGCAATTCTGATTGCCTAATTAACACAAAAATGCAATATAGTCAGTATTTTACACTAATAAATGCACTTGATATGAGCAGCAGTAACTATAATTTGGGACAGAAAGGTTGGCATTAGAGAAGATAGAATTCAGAAGGGTTACGTTCAGAGTTTCAATCATAATTAATGTTTGGAATGGCAAATGCAGCTTGAATTATGTAGCTGACAGGGTTGAGTTGAATAACGTCAAACAATATGAATTTTAAAATAATACAGAAATTGTATGAGCGTTATAAGTATTAAAGGTTTAGAAGTCACAAACGGCAAGGTAACGGAAGTTAAACAAATGCAAGTTTTGGCGTCACCTACGTCATCTGAAACAAAACAGGTTAGCCGGAAGCTACGTCACATAATTAGCAGCATTTACCTGATGTGGTCTTGCTTTTTCGGTGTTTGTAATTCAATTTATGCTAAATTTCGCGGACGAACAAATCATTTTGTGTACTTACACTAAATTTTGAGGTTATAGACCTGTCAAATGCAAAGTCACGCATCTGCCATACTGATTTGCTGTGATTGATGATTATTTTTATACTTTTAACAGGTGGGGCGTTATTACAATATCTGCTCAATTCCATGAAGTTGTATATCGCATCCAAAACAATTTGGCTGTTTCGCAAACTTCAAGAATTTAAAAAATGTGACTCGTTAATTAATTCCTTTTTTATCATTCTTCATCTACCCACTTCTATTGCTTCACCTGATGCTCTTCCTCTTCCTCGTTATCCAAAATTACGGCAATCATTGCAGTGTCTGCACACTTTTCCGTTTTAAAAATCACCAACTTCAACCCGATTATGTGCATAGGCGCCACTGATACGTCACAAATATCACCGATACTTATGATCTATTTTTCACAGTGGCTCCCAATGGGAACGGAGTATTTCAATCATAAGCCAAAGAAGGGTATTCAATTTTTACAAGAGCACGGAGTATTGAAGGCCGAATTAGATCCGCAAGAAGTTGTCATATTTCTGAGGGAAAATCCCGGTCTGGATAAAAAGATGATCGGCGAATATATCAGTGGCCGCAACAACCTCCAAGTGATGGAGGCCTTTGTGAAAATGTTTGATTTCACCGAGTTACGCATTGATGAGGCGCTAAGACTGTACTTAGAGACTTTTAGACTGCCCGGCGAAGCTCCACTGATTTCATTACTGTTAGAACATTTCGCAGAACATTGGCATGTAAGTACCGTGCGAGTTAGGTGCTGGATCGCTTTTTAACGTATCGTTTCTTTAGAAATGTAACGGGGAACCGTTCGCAAACGCCGATGCTGCTTTTACTTTGGCTTACGCCATAATCATGTTAAATGTCGACCAGCATAATCAGAACGTGAAGAAGCAGAATATTCCTATGACAGTTGAGGGTTTTAAGAAGAATTTGAAGAAGGTCAACGGTGGCAATGATTTCGATCAGGATATGTTGAATGATGTATATACTGCAATCAAGTAAGTGATCACTTTATAGCTAAAATTTATTTTATTCGCAACCATATATGTAATGTTAACATTCCTGACCTCATTTGAGTGGGGGAAGTCGTACATTTCAGCCTGACCGCTGAGTAGGTAGGGACACTGGGAATCTCGTTGATCCATTCATGCGCGTCACAACCTGTCGTATCATAATATAATAATTTTTCCAATTGTTGTTTAGAATGAAGTGGTTGCGAATAAAATAGTATACAAACCTCGACAGGAAGTTTCCTTAGTCTCAAGATAATAGCTGATTTCAACGCTTCGCGTCTCAATCAACTAACTAATCTCTCGACAGTAATGAAACACTTCCCATCTCGGGCTGTAATATACTATAATAACAAATAACTAATTGGAATTTTTGTAGAAATGAAGAAATTGTTATGCCGGCTGAACACACGGGCTTAGTAAAAGAAAACTACTTATGGAAAGTACTACTTAGGCGAGGTCTTTCAAAAGACGGCGTTTACGTTCATGCATCGAGTGATATATACGACTGCGACCTCTTCACCCTTATTTGGGGGCCCATAATTGCCGCATTGTCCTTTGTCTTCGATAAATCCGAGGACGCAAACGTGTACAAGCGAGCAATTAAAGGATTTGAAAGCTGCTCGTTCATATCGTCCCATTTCAACATCACAGCTAACTTGGACATGCTAATCCTAACGTTGTGCAAATTCACGCTCTTCCACAATCAGCCGAAAGCTTTCGGGGCGGTGCAGTTTGGTTCCAACATCAAAGCACAGCTTGCCTTAAAAGGTGTTTTTAATTTGATCCACCAACATGGAGATAACGTACGGGAAGGCTGGAAAAATATCTTCGACCTTTTTTTGTCGCTGTACACTCACAACTTGCTGCCAAAATCGTATATGGAGGCAGAGGACTTTATCGAACCAAGCGGGAAAATAACGTTGGTCTGTGAAATAACCCAGTCGCAAAAGCAAGATACGGGCTTATTTAGCTCTCTGTATTCGTACATGGTCTCATCGTCGGAGAATTTGTCAAAAATTCCAACTCCTGAAGAACAGGAATATATCGAAGTTGCCAAACAGTGTATTAAGGAGTGCAATTTAGATCAACTGATAACAGATTCGAAATTCCTGCATGAAGATGCTTTGCTGGAACTTGTTAAATCCTTGGTGGAGTTGTCGAGAGGTCCGGATCTTCAGAAAGCTTTGGGATACAATTACAATGAAAATGTAACGGTGTTCTTCCTTGAGCTGCTATTGCGAATTGTCATCCAGAATAGGTATGTTGCTCATATTACGTATATTTAATTTAGTTGTTGTTTTAACACAACACTACTATTTTGGCGTTGCCTATTTGCAACTAATAAATAATTCTTTCTTTGTTTTTTCCAAATTAAAGTGCTCTAAATTGATGCTTTTGGTGCTCTTGTTCTATAAATTTAGTGTATTTATGTATCTCTATAATTAAGAAAGATGTTGCACATTATCAAGCTGTTACTTGTGCAAAAATCAAGAATTTTATGTCCATAATTTTTGTTTCTCCTCCGTGTTTTTCTATTGGATAACCCTGTAGCTCGCTTCTTCCAACTTTGCAATTAAGATCTGCTATAATAAAAACTTTATCATTATCAATATCTTCCTCAACTGTTTTTCAAAGAATATCCTGCTATTCCTTCTTGTCATTCTCTGATGGTCAATAACAGACAGAAATGCTTAATCTGCCATTTTCATTGTCAGAAGCATCAACCCTCATCAGTCTTTCTGATATGTACATCCAGTTTTTTATCCACTGCCGAATTACCTTATTCACAAGTTTTATATTCCGACGTCGCTATTGCAGTGGTATGATGTTTACAGCAGTTCTGCTTCCATTGCTAACATACTAAAATGAAAGAAAGATTAAAATAGGCCCAGAATTGGTTTCTATTTATTGCAACAAGTCAATATTAAACATTGGTAGTTACATAAGACATGATTAGCAGCAACTGTAATTTTATTAACAGAAGTTAGCATTTGAATAAAACAGTATCGGCAGGGTTGCGTTCAGCTTATTTTTCATTATTTGTGCTCGTTATGGCAAATGCATCTAATTTATGATGACTGACAGATTAAATATTGTAACGTCAAGACAAGATTATGATTTTGCTTAAATTCAGAGGTGTTTCGAAGAAATGCAAAAGTTTTATGCAGCGTTTACAAGAAAGACTACAATACAGTGGATCAGTGTTTAATAAAACTAAAGTGTAAAAAGCAAGCAAAGTGAGGTTAGTGCGTTCCAGAACTGACATTTATGCAAACCAGTTTAGAATTTAAGGAAAAACATTATACAAACTTACTTATTGTTGATTAGGGAAGCCAAGCCAGAAGCTGTTATCATTTTTGGCTCCCAGAGTTGAATTGATTACTTACATTAAAAGTTAATATTTGCGCCAATTGTTGGTTTTTTATTAATCACCAGTGTGCAGAGTTCATTTGTGCGAATTTTCACAAAGTTATAAAGTGCTATCCAAGAGGAAATTGATTCTGAAGTTTTGCCCACTTGCGTCCGACTTCGGGGCCTTATTTCAGCAAGTTTTGAGGCTGCGGCAGGTAGGAAAAAGTGTACAGCCTGTAGATTGGACCTTCTAGGAAGAAATTACAAGTGTGGAGTCCCTAAAAAGTATAATCCAGGTACCAGGTCCACTTTTCGAGCTCGATTTGAACCGTCAGGGAGCTCCGAAAGGATTGCAGCAGTGTGGTCCAGCTAGGGCAGACATCGTTCATCATCTAGAGATATACAACAACCGCCGGCCACGTTCCAGAAAGAAATTAGAGCCGTGGCGTCACCCAATTGTGCAGAAAGCAGGGACGAATTTGACCAGCATTCAAAACAATTGCCAGTCCGCGTCCCTTATGATGTCAAACACAACAAAAACAGGTTAGCTAAACAACCTCAACTGTTAAATTATATTGCTGTTTATTACCTGGGGTGGAATTGTTAATTGTTGGTAGATTTGCGATCATTTATGCTGAAGTTTGAGTCTTTGTTCCGCTTTGTGTTTACCGTCAATTTTTGAGGTTAGCTGTCACTCGTTTAAAAGTGGGCATTTGCTATACAAGAGTAAAAGTCATACTGTGTGGTATAATCCAACCCTTTGATTTGAGTTCTCAAATATTAGCCAGCGCATTAATTTAGAAATTAGTTGCCAATGAATAAAATACGAAAAAGGCAAAATACCATTAATTATTGCAATTAATAATACAAATCAGATAATAAGCCCTGAGATCAACGATAATTCTTATTAAAACTAAAACTAGTATTTTTTGTAATATCCCACTTTATTTATTTATTGTAATTTATTTAATTAATTAGAATTCGCCTTCGCCCCACGTTGTTGGCGTCAAATTTGTGTAATAAACCCACTTGGAGGCGATAAATAAATAAAATGATATATTACAACAAATATTAGTTTTAGTTTTAATAAGAATTATCGTTGATCTCAGGGCTTATAAAAAATTCTGATTATTTAATTAATTGCAATAATTAGTGATATTTTGCCTTTTTATATTTTACTTATTGGCAACTAAATTAAATTAATTGGCCCGCTAGCTTTGGAGACCTTGATATCAAAAGGGGTTGGGTTGTTACATCCAGTATGAAATTTACTCTTGTATAGCAAATGGCCACTTTTAAAATGAGTGGCAGTTAACCTATAAAATTTACAGCAAACACAGAGCTGTCAAAGACCCAATAATTCAGCGTAAATGATTGCAAACCCACCAACAATTAACAAGTTCACCTCAGGTATTAAAAAGCAATGCAATTTAATGGATCAAGTAGTTTAGCTGACCTGTAATTGTTCTGTTTGATGTCATAAGGGATGCGGACTGGCAATTGCTTTGGATGCTGGTCGAATCCGTTCCTGCTTTCTGCACAATTTGGTGACGCTACAGCTCTAATTTCTTTCTGGAACGTGCCCGGCAGTTTCTGCCTCTCGCTGGACGACAAACGATGTCTGCCCCAGCTCGTCCACACTGCTGTAAATCTCTCAGGGCTTCCTGGCTTTTTCTGCCGGCCTTCAAAAATGGACCTGGTACCTGGATTACACTTTTTAAGGACGCCACACTTGTAATTTCTTCCTGGAATGCTCTCCGTTTCTACTTTCTGGTTGTATGCCACAAGAAAAGCCCAATCTACAAGCTGTACACTTATTCCTGCCTGCCGCAGCCTCAAAACTTTCCAAAATATGGCCCCAAAGTCGGACTTAAGTGGGCGAAACTTCAGGAGCCATTCCCTCTTGAATAGCACTTTATAACTTTGTAAAAATTTGCACAAATGCACTCTGCACACTGGTGATTAATAGAAAACCAACAATTGGCACAAATATTTACTTTTAATGTAAATAATCAATTCAACTCTTCAACTTTGTTTGCTTTTTACGCTTTAGTTTAGTTAAACATTGGTCCACAAGTTTATTTAGCACTGTATTGTTGTTTTTTTTATATTCTTAGGTTGCCTTTCAATTTTCTTTGAATCTCTGTACCTCCTTACACTGCTTTTCTACCCTTCTGCTGCATGATCGATTGCTGGCATAATGAAATTAACACTAAACGCTGCATAAGACTTTTATAATGCCTCGAAACACCTCTGTATTTAAGCAAAACCATAATCTTGTCTTGACGTTACAATATTTAATCTGTCGGTCATCATAAATTAGATGCATTTGCTATAACGAGCACAAATATTGAAAAATAAGCTGAACGCAATCCTGCCGATACTGTTTTATTCAAATGCTATCCTCTGTTAATCAAATTACAGTTACTGCTAGGGTGACCACCTTTCAATTCATACAAACCCTGAGATTCTTCGTGAGTAATAAAAGGTTTTCTTCAATGAGAAAACAAAAAGCAAGCAGACAAAAACAATGTTTTTATTTGAAATGGTTTTTAATTTTTACGTACGGCTTTAAAAGATTAAAATTAACAACTCGTACAAATGTTTTTATTAAAAATTCTTAGCGGACAAAAATTTGGTTACCACCTTTTGAAAACGTTTTTACTTGAAAACGTTTTAGTTTTTTCTTGAAACTGATAGCTTTTCACAAAACAAATACATTATGGGTTGGAATTTCAACACATTAAAGCCATATACAGTTTTAAAAAAATCTTACGTAAGGTAAGTCTTCTGTGGGTACAAAATATGTTCCTGTCTGAATGCATAATGTCATATGTGCAGTTACTAGAGCCATTTGAATTTCAACGTGGAAAGACATTCGAACTGTGCCGTGCGATATCAAGTGACCTCGATTTTATTTCAATTTATTCAATTCAAATTGTTACACGGCTTATAGCCAATATTACAATTAAAACTCATATGAGAGGGCCGGTATGGCCCACCTCCAGCCTCCTGGAAGGATGCAACCCCACAAACACTGCCCCCAATGGCTCTACCAACGCCAATGATGACAACTGACCAAATTGAAATACACAATGCTCAGTTTCTTCAAATGCCAGGTAATACCGTTACACAACCACAAGTAATGCTATACCCCCAACCCTGTCAACAAACGCACCCTACCCAATCCAGAATGCTTCCTTCTCAAACAGACACTAACACATGGACCACAGTCTCACATAAAAGAGATAGAACTTCTCAGAACGATGTCGATATGACCGCCAAACATAGTAAAGTAAGTAAATACTGGCTAGATGCACCGTCCTCTTCCAATCGCTTTTCAATCTTAGAAAACGAAGCCTCTAACGAACAAGAAGATGCTAACCCTGAAAAACAAACTCCATAACCTCCTCCAATATTTGTAAATGGGGCTAAAAATATTACACCTCTCGTACATCTACTTGACGAGAAAGCCACACAGCAATATGAAATCAAAGCTCTGAATGAAAAGCAAACTGAATTTCACACATTTAAATTGAAAGAGGAAAGAAGTTATAAAGTTGTATTGAAAAACATGCACTATTCTGTCGATTGTAAAGACATTAAAGCAGAAATAGAGAAACTAGGCCACACAGTCACAAATATTTGTAATATCAAGCAATGCAGAACAAAATTGCCGCTTCCTATGTTCTTTGTTGAATTAAAACCAGCACCTAACAATAAGGACATTTATATTGTGGCGCACTTACAACAGTGTAAAATAAAATTCGAACCCCCGAAGTACAAAAGAGAAATTGTACAATGTACGAAGTGCCAAAGATATGGGCATACTAAAAATTTCTGTTACCAAAAACCAAGATGCGTTAAATGCGCCGGTGACCATACTACTGTCATGTGCTCTAGAAAAACAAGATCTAACGATGTACGCTGTGTTTTATGCGGAGGAAATCACCCCGCGAATTATAAGGGTTGTACTATCTACGAAGAGTTGCAGAAAAAACAATTTCCAACACTTCGCCCGAAACAGTACACTCCACCCCAACAAATCAAGCAGCACCAACATATTCAATCTGGAATAACCTACTCGGCGGTAGCCCAAGGTCAAAAACAACAAAATTACACTCCCAATAATACAGTGCATATGCAAACCCCACAACCTCACCAACAATCCAGCGATATGGAAGAGTTAAAAAATATGATGAAGGGCTTATTTGATCAAATAGGTACCATGTTAAACCTGTTTCCATCCCTCAGAAAATCGGCCTGAAGATGAAAACGAATTAGTTCAACGCCTAGAAATCCTTTTCCAACTTGAAACACCAGTTCAATGCTTTAAATCAACCGAGGTCGTAGATGCTATAGCAACCCTACACACGAAGAAAGCACCGGGATATGATTTGCTTATAGGAAAAGTTCTCAAGGAACTGCCCCCCCCATTGGAACAAAATATCTTACACAGCTCTTTAATGCTATTCTGCACATTGGCTACGTTCCGGCCCAGTGGAAAGTAGCTCAAATTATAGTAATTTTAAAACCAGGTAAACCACCGAATGACCTAATATCCTATCAACCAATCAGCCTACTGCCTATAGTGTCTAAGTCGAAAAGTTGCTACTAAGGAGACTTCTGCCAATTATTGAGACCAACGAATCAATTCCTGCTCAACAATTTGGCTTCAGACAGATGCATGCTATAACCGAACAAATACATCGAGTCGTTCTGCAGCGTTTTTAGACATATCGCAGGCATTTGACAAAGTCTGGCATATTGGTCTGTTATTCAAGTTGCGTACCATTCTCCTCCTAAATTACTACATCATCCTGAAATCCTACCTTCATAACCGACATTTCCTTGTGAAGTTTGAAACTGAGTATTCAGGACTCTACCCCATATATGCTGGTGTACCTTAGGGCAGCGTGCTCGGACCACTATTATATACATTATACACTGCAGATCTTCCTATAACACCAAACGTGGTAACGGCAACCTTCGCAGATGATACTGCAATCCTAGCTTCTGATAGTGATCCAGTAATTGCTATACAACTGTTGCAAACCAACTTAACAGAGATCCAAGCATGGCAAAAAACATGGAGAATGAAAATAAACGAAACCAAGTCTACCCATGTGACATTTACCACAAGAAAAGGTAGCTGCCCTCCGGTTCATATAAATAACCAACAGGAAGACGTTAAGTATCTTGGACTACATCTCGACAGGAGATTAACCTGGCGAAATCACATATTTACTAAACGTAAACAGTTAGGATAAATCCTTTCAAAAATGTACTGGCTGCTAGGGCACAACTTCAAACTCACTACCGAGAATAAACTCCTGATATACAAAGTGATAATCAAACCAATCTGGTCATACGGCATCCAGCTCTGGGGTACAGCATCTACCTCCAATATCGAAATACTCGAGCGATTTCAAGCAAAAGTGCTGCGCATGATAGTGAACGCGCCTTGGTTTGTGCTCAACACAGTTATTCGTAAGGACCTCCAAATCTCAACGGTCAAAGAAGAAATCAGACGCTTCTGCGTACAGTATAGTGCGCGGCTTAGTGTCCATCCTAACGTTCTAGCAGCGAATCTTCAAAACCAGCCCATAATCAATAGGAGGTTACAAAGACACCTGCCCAATGATCTGGCTACCAGATTTTAATCTTATTTCTTCTGTCAAATGTAACGGCAACCAAATAAACAGCAAACTAATTTGTTGATGCTTTGAGATGATTCAGTAATTTCAAGGCACCGCTGATTTGTCTAAAAATGGTATTTTATTTCTTTAAATTTTCGGTTTTCCGAAATGTAAAATGACAAATTCTGGCTTAAATGGATACAGAATTTTTTTCTCTACAAAAAACTTCTATACAAGTTTGCTCTAAAATAATTAGGGAAGCAAATATTTTCATATGAAGAAATTACCATTGAAATCCCCATGGTGCGTAAAGCATTTCTACACCCTGTATAAGGCGTTTTTGTAAAATATTTTCTTTTTGCAATATTTTAGGTGAGTTAAAATTAAAATTATGATAATTATCAACTGCATGATCAGAGAGGGCAGCATTTGGTTTATTTGGGTTTAAAATTTTTGTTTTTATAGAATTTTTATGTTGAGTTAATCTTTTTTTAGATTTTGTTTTGTTTGTCCTATGTATTTAGCATTGCAATTATTACAATTAATTTGGTAAACAATTTTTGATTCAGATTGCATTTTTGTTTTATCTTTTAGATTGTTAAAAAATTGATTTCCTATTGTATTGTAATTTTTAAAAGAAACAATTTTGGTGTCAAATAGAAAAATTTACCAATATTCCTAAACAAGAATTTATAAAAGTAGTTGAATATATTTTACAATCTACATATTTTTCTTTTAATTATCAAACATACAAACAGAATTTTGGTGTTGCAATGGGTCAGCCTTTGTCTAGTACTATTGCAGATTTGATATTTCAAAAAATTTAATCTGAAATTTCAATTAACTTAAACGAAAAGTTTTTATAAACGATTTGTAGATGACATAATTATTTGTACTAATAAAAACCAAATAAACAAAATTTTTAAAACATTTAATAACTACCACCCAAGATTAAAATTCACAATTGAAAATGAAAATATAAAGAAATCTATGAATTTTCTTGACCTAACTTTAATAAGAACAGAAAATAATAATATTGAAACGAATTGGTATAGAAAAGAAACTAAAACTGATAGATACTTAAACTATAATTCTCAAACATCTATAAAATATAAAAGAAGTGTAATTAATAGCTTAATTGACCGTGCAATTTTATTATCTTCAAATAAATTTCATATTGATATTATAAAAATTAAGAAAATAGTATTAAAAAATAATTATCCTATTGACTTCATTAACACCACTGAAGTGTCAAGGACTACGGTTTATGTACACTCGCATAAATCCCTACTTCATTACATATGACAAAAGCCTTCTCACTGCTTTATCGCCTATATTTGGAAAGGTTCCAGTTTTTCTTTGTACGTCATATCACCACAATAAATATCGATCAGTTCCATTTCTTCTTTTGTGAATAAGACAAAATTGCTTCGTGTTGCAGAAAAAGGGTTCTATAATATAACTAATATTTTTTTTGAAAACAAAACAATTTTGTATAAATAACCAGGCGTACCCCTTGGAACCATCCTTGTATACCCTTAGCTTAGACGTACGCCTACCCCTGGTTGAGAATGCCCATACAACTTTTTATTATACTTAAATATAGGGCATTCTATTTAAAAAAAGAGTAGGTTTGGTTCGCCACACTTTTGTGAGCAAACCTGTACAATGAAGACATTTCATTAATGAGCACCATTTTAGTACCTACAACTTGTATCCAAACAAATGTAACTCTCATACTTTTTACTTTCCCATACCCATAGGCATAGGGAAGTCTTGGAATCATGAAAATTTTGGAAATCGAGATTTTCACAGAAATATCCGTTTTGGGCCTCTAGGAACCCAAAAAAGTGGTTTTTAAAAAATGTCTGTCTGTGTGTGGGTGGGTGACGCTCCTACAGCCGAAAGTATTGCTCCGATTTTGATGCGCTTTGGAATGCGGGGGTGTATCGAAAATTCATCGACAAAATTAGTTTTTCAAAAAATCCGAAACCGGAAGCGGAAGTTACGCATGTTTTTTTGGTATCACTGTTTTCGTGATTAAAATTTTGAAAATTTTATCGCGAATAACGATAGAGGGTCATAAGACAAATCTGTTAGTTTTTTGCCGAACTCGCTAGGTTTAAAATGAAGGGCGCTATGATTTTTTGAAAATTTTGAGTTTAACGCCCTATTACTCAAAAACGGATGAATCGATTCAACTGATTTTTTTTTCTGAATAGTATATGAAGGCTAACATGAGGTGATATAAAAAGTGTTTTGAAAAATATTAAGGGGCCTAAATTACAAATTTTCAAAATATTGGAAATTTTCTAAAAATCATTTCTCAAAAACTGCCCACAGGAATTTGTTTAAACTTCATACACTGATAGACCCCGAAAAGGGAAATAGGATTTTTGTCATTTTACTGAAAATTGGAAAAGATATTACAATTATTATTATTATTAATGCCTTTATCAACTTTTTTTAACTACAAATAACGTTATTGATATTTGTGCAGTATTAGTGACAAAAAAAATCATTAATAGAAATGAAAATTGAATAATATTCAAAAATAAAAAACAACAAAAAATACCAGTTCTTACAACAGTTAAGTAAAAAAAAGGAAAAGGAAATGGCTCTAGTAACTGCACATATGACATTATGCATTCAGACAGGAACGTATTTTCTACCCACAGAAGCTGTATATGGCTTTAATGTGTTGAAATTCCAACCCATAATGTATTTGTTTTGTGAAAAACTATTAGTTTTAAGAAAAAAACTAAAACGTTTTCAAGTAAAAACGTTTTCAAAAGGTGTTAACCAAATTTTTGTCCGTTAAGAATTTTTTATAAAAACATTTGTACGAGTTGTTAATTTTAATCTTTTAAAGCCGTACTTAAAAATTAAAAACCATTTCATAAATAAGCCTTCTACTGGTAGAAAATATTTGCCAATTTTTATATGAATATCCTTTCCCAATTTACAGTAAAATGACATAAACCTCATTTTACCCCCCCCCCCCCCCCCCCCCCGTACAATATCGGCAAGTATTTGAGTTACACCCTGTATTACATTTTTTAACCATTAATAGTAAGGAATAAAAACATTGTTTTTGTCTGCTTCCTTTTGTTTTCTCATTGAAGAAAACCTTTTTTTACTCACGAAGGATCTCAGGGTTTGTATAAATTGAAAGGTGGTCACCCTAGCAGTAACTGTAATTTGATTAACAGAGGATAGCATTTGAATAAAACAGTATCGGCAGGATTGCGTTCAGCTTATTTTTCAATATTTGTGCTCGTTATAGCAAATGCATCTAATTTATGATGACTGACAGATTAAATATTGTAACGTCAAGACAAGATTATGATTTTGCTTAAATACAGAGGTGTTTCAAGGCATTACAAAAGTGGTAATTTCATTATGCCAGCAATCGATCATGCAGCTGAAGGGTAGAAAAGCAGTGTAAGGAGATACAGATATGCAAAGAACATTGAAAGGCAACGTAAGAATATAAAAAAGACAACAATACAGTGCTAAATAAACTTGTGGACCAATGTTTAACTAAACTAAAGCGTAAAAAGCAAACAAAGTTGAAGAGTTGAATTGATTATTTACATTGAAAGTAAATATTTGTGCCAATTGTTGGTTTTTTTATTAATCACCAGTGTGCAGAGTGCATTTGTGCAAATTTTTACAAAGTTATAAAGTGCTATTCAAGAGGGAATGGCTCCTGAAGTTTCGCCCACATAAGTCCGACTTTGGGGCCATATTTCGGAAAGTTTTGAGGCTGCGGCAGGCAGGAAAAAGTGTACAGCTTGTAGATTGGGCTTTTCTTGTGGCATACAACCAGAAAGTAGGAACAGAGAGCATTCCAGGAAGAAATTACGAGTGTGGCGTCCTTAAAAAGTGTAATCCAGGTACCAGGTCCATTTTTGAAGGCCGGCAGAAAAAGCCAGGAAGCCCTGAGAGATTTACAGCAGTGTGGACGAGCTGGGGCAGACATCGTTTGTCGTCCAGCGAGAGGCAGAAACCGCCGGGCATGTTCCAGAAAGAAATTAGAGCCGTGGCGTCACCAAATTGTGCAGAAAGCAGGAACGGATTCGACCAGCATCCAAAGCAATTGCCAGTCCGCATCCCCTATGACATCAAACAGAACAATTACAGGTCAGCTAAACTACTTGATCCATTAAATTGAATTGCTTTTTAATACCTTAGGTGGACTTGTTAATTGTTGGTAGGTTTGCGATCATTTACTCTGAATTATTGGGTCTTTGACAGCTCTGTGTTTGCCGTGAATTTTATAGGTTAACTGCCACTCGTTTTAAAAGTGGGCATTTGCTATACAAGAGTAAATTTCATACTGGATGTAACAACCCAACCCCTTTTGATATCAAGATCTCCAAAGCTAGCCGGCGAATTAATTTAATTTAGTTGCCAATAAGTAAAATATAAAAAGGCAACTAATTATTGCAATTAATTAAATAATCAGAATTCTTATTAAAACTAAAACTAATATTTGTTGTAATATACCATTTTATTTATTTATCGCCTCCAAGTGGGGTTTATTACACAAATTTGACGCCAACAACGTGGGGCGAAGGCGAATTCTAATTAATTAAATAAATTACAATAAATAAATAAAGTGGGATATTACAAAAAATACTAGTTTTAGTTTTAATAAGAATTATCAGGGCTTATTAAAAATGTTCTGATTTGTATTATTAATTGCAATAATTAATGGTATTTTGCCTTTTTCGTATTTTATTCATTGGCAACTAATTTCTAAATTAATGCGCCGGCTAACATTTGAGAACTCAAATCAAAGGGTTGGATTATACCACACAGTATGACTTTTACTCTTATAGCAAATGCGCACTTTTAAACGAGTGACAGTTAATCTCTAAAATTGACGGTAAACACAGAGCTGAACAAAGACCCAAAATTCAGCATAAATGATTGCAAATCTACCAACAATTAACAATTCCACCCCAGGTAATAAACAGCAATATAATTTAACAGTTGAAGTTGTTTAGCTAACCTGTTTTTGTTCTGTTTGATGTCAGAAGGGCAATTGTTTTGAATGCTGGTCAAATTCGTTCCTGCTTTCTGCACAATTTGGTGACGCCACGGCTAATTTCTTTATGGAACATGGCCGACGGTTGCTGCCTATCTCTAGACGACGAACGATGTCTGCCCTAGCTGGACCACACTGCTGCAATCCTTTCGGAGCTCCCTGACGGTTCAAATCGAGCTCGAAAAGTGGACCTGGTACCTGGATTACACCTTTTAGGGACGCCACACTTAATTTCTTCCTGGAAGGCTCAATCTACAAGCTGTACACTTTTTCCTACCTGCCGCAGCCTCAAAAATTGCTGAAATAAAGCCCCGAAGTCGGACTCAAGTGGGCAAAACTTTAGAATCAATTCCCTCTTGGATAGCACTTTCTAACTTTGTGAAAATTCGTACAAATGAACTCTGCACACTGGTGATTAATAAAAAACCAACAACTGGCACAAATATCCATATATATAATAGACTTGTCTGGGGCGCTGGTCCGTCCGGGACGCTGTTTCAGCAGCCAAACCGTAAGAGATAGAGAAAAAAGTTATGAAAGTTATATGTTTGGAATGGTCATGTTAGGTGAGGAACTGAATTTCAGTCACGTGACACTTCTGGTTTTCGAGAAATCACATGATTTCCGTTTGTCCGAGACGCTGGTCCGTCCAGGACGCTGGTCCGTCCAGGACGCTGTTTCAGCAGCCAAACCGTAAGAGATAGAGAAAAAAGTTATGAAAGTTATATGTTTGGAATGGTCATGTCAGGTCAGGAACCGAATTTCAATCACGTTTAAAAAATATTATTGTTTCAATTTAATACGCGTTCTATTTGAAAAACGGTCTTTTTTGTTTTATTAAGTGAGACATTTGTCTCACTGGTTGCTAGTTAACTTTTAATGTAAGTAATCAATTCAACTCTGGGAGCCAAAAATGGTAACAGCTTCTGGCTTGGCTTCCCTAATCAACAATAATAAAAAAACATCTAGGTATCATAGCAACAAGTTAACTATTGTTGTCACATAAGTTTGTACAATGTTTTTACTTAAATTCTAAACTGTTTTGCATAAATGTCAGTTTTGGAACGCACTAACCTCACTTTGTTTGCTTTTTACAGTTTAGTTTTATTAAACACTGGTCCACTGTATTGTAGTCTTTCTTGTAAACGCTGCATAAAACTTTTGCATTTCTTTGAAACACCTCTGAATTTAAGCAAAATCATAATCTTGTCTTGACGTTACAATATTTAATCTGTCAGTCATCATAAATTAGATGCATTTGCCATAACGAGCACAAATAATGAAAAATAAGCTGAACGCAACCCTGCCGATACTGTTTTATTCAAATGCTAACTTCTGTTAATAAAATTACAGTTGCTGCTAATCATGTGTTATGTAACTACCAATGTTTAATATTGACTTATTGTTGCAATAAATAGAATACCAATTCTGGGCCTATTTGAATCGTTCTTTCATGTTAGTACGTTAGCAATGCAACTAGAATTGTTGTAAACATTATACCATTATGCTATGCAGAAATAAATGTTTGCTTTGCAGGGTTAAACAGCCATTCCCATTTCTCAATACCATTATACCGGGTGTCTTAAAATGAATTACATCTAGTATGCTTTGAATTTCCCATGATACAATCCAAAATTTACTTGAAATTGGCAAGACTGTAAGTCTATGTCAAATTCGAGATTAGCAGGTTAGGTTTTGTGTTAGTTTTGACACAAACTGACGCAAAACCTAACCTGCTAACCTCAAATATGACATAGACTTACAGTCTTGCCAATTTCAAGTAAAATTTTGGATTGCATCATGGGAAATTCAAAGCATACTAGATGTAATTCATTTTAAGACACCCGATACTTATTATACAGATTGTTTGCAGATACTATGTACATCGTACATTCCACGCATCCATTTTTCAAACTTTGTCCCTCTGGTTGATTTTATTCACTTTAGTTGCTTTTGCTCGTAAATTAATTTGTCTTGCAATCTCCCTGACTACTTGCGGTTACTCGTGTATACTTATAAAATTGCTTTTGTAAAGTTTGTGAGTTTAAAAAATCTTTAAAGGGCTTTACACGGAACTTCTCTCACATGTGGAAGTTTTGAAACTAAAAATTTTGAAAATATCAAAGGAGAAAATTGACACCTTATGAACGTGCAGTGCTTTTTCGTATTTGAGGTTAGGTTTTCGATGTTAGGTTTTCGATTCGGGCAGATGTTTTGCATAGCTCGTTGAGCATGGCGAGTAGTAAATGACTGAATCACAAATATTCAAATATTAATAGTACATGTTTGAATTCGGCATTGGCCTATTCGTAAATGATCGGGACTTGTGAATATTCGCAATGACTCAAAACCAGCTTAATTGACTTCATATATTTAATTTTTTTTTATTTCTCTATTTCCTTCATCTCATTTCTCATATAATAAACGTGCCCAGCCGCATTTCCAACGACCAGCGTATTTCAAGAATAGACAGCTTTGCCAAGTTCATTTGTGCGCGGAATTTAAATACATTTTCCGCCCTCGGGGTTTACTTTGTGTTGACCATTGAACATTAGCGCCCTGTTTAAGGTGCTTTCATGCATGCAGCGTACAGCCTTTTTATTGTGTATTTTATATATATTTTCATGTAATGTGTGAGTAGAAGCAGCTGTTGCGCTTAGATAAGCAAAGCATTATTAACAGCTTCACTGTATGGTTGGACGTCGTTCATTCTTGTTGTTTTATGTACCTGTATTCTCTTGTATGTGTGTTTTTCTTACAGATTGTATATTTTTATGTAACCTGTTGAGTTTTTATTGCGTAGTGTTGCATGCATCATTTTAGCATTCCAGGTGACGAGGAGCAACTTGAAAACAATATTAGCTTGCCCTTAGCCGCACTGACGATGTTAATAGAGTCTTATACCTCTCCGACTGTTTGAGCTAGCAAACCCAGGGCAATATAAAGTAACAATACAGTAGAGTATAGGGCGAAGTAAAAAGCCGCATTTTATGCTCCCTCTCCTTTTATATTTCTTCATGATAGTGACAGTGTCCCCGTGTTTAGGTGTCTTTGCTGTTATCTTCGCTAACTGCCCTGGTTCAGCACTGCACTCCACATGATCATCACCATCTTTTGCCTTTGACTTCCACACGACCGTAAAATCTTTATTTTCTTTGGAATATCTCATTTTACTACGTATTATTAGTATTTTTTACTCTTTAATTATTATACATGTGCAAATTCCGTCTAACAGTGAATATATGTGCGTCATTAAATTAGATCGTGCAAACAGTCACATGAAAACTGTTGCACAAAATAGCCACACAAAACGTCCCATTCACGCGAAAATGAACAACATAATAACATTTTCGTTTTTGCAGAGATAGGGTCATGACAATTTGGAACATCGTACGGGACCACTTGTACACCCTGGTGATGAACGCATCGCACTGTGACTACCAGTTCCTGCTGGAAAGATCTGTGATAGGCCTGCTGCGACTGGCAATACGCCTGATGCGGAACGAGGAAATGAGTCCCATCGTTCTGCAGTCTCTCCGCATGCTGCTGTTGCTGAAGAGCAACACCCTCTTTCGCATATCAAGGCAAATTTCGTATGGACTGTACGAGCTGTGAAAACGTCTGCGCAGAACATCCACACCAACACGGATTGGTCAATTATTTTCACGCTGCTGGAATGTGTTGGAGCCGGAGCGCAGCCACCTAAGCCTGTTTCAGAAGACAATCAGACTGAACAAGGTACATTTCAAAACGAACTGTCTCTATTACATAATTTCAAATGATTCAATAGTGGTTACCCCGTCATGTGTGTCTTTTAGGTGCCAAATCTGAGGGAGAAGCTCCTGCGAGTAGTGAAGACGAGTTAACTAGCACAGATAGGGGCTACACGTCCGATTCTGAATTAGCTCGTAGCCCTAGGCACTCCGGCTGCGTCTCGGTCACAGAGTCCTGTTGTTCTGCCGTCTCTTCTTCTGCTACACAAATTTCACCACAGAATAGTGCTGGGGGTTGGATATTGGTAGGTGCGATGGTTGGTCTATCTATAATTTACTGCATTTTTGCAAATTGTAGGTGGGCAATGAAGGGGAAATGCAGCCCGTCGTAGGCCGCACTCCTCCGCTGATCAGTACAGTCTGGCGCTTGAACGAAACTTGGGGGCTCACGATCCTAGTGCTCTGGTGAAGTGCTGCGAAAGTCTCGCGTTCTTGGTTAGAGATGTGGCCCATATTACACCGTATATTTTGACAACTGCGTGCATTGTATACGAACTTTCGTTGAAGCTAGTTTAAATGGGAGTAAGTTCATTTTGATATTAACAATATATGGTTAGAGCAGTACAGGCCTTTCTGTCTTGCATTATTGTCGCAGGCTTTAGTTCTTTCAAATCATGCTGCTCATATTCTAACCACTTCTTTTCCGTCTTCCAGCAATATATTTCTTTTTCATTCTTAGCGCAGGATCAATCTTATTCTGTGCCGCTTTATTGTTGCATCAATGACTAGTTTCCTTCCTTCTTAATTAATGTTTTCAAATCAGCCCAATTGAGTTACAAAGTATTGAATATAGATTATGTCGTTTTTTGTGTGAACACACACGTGACAAATGATAAAAATCTGGTGTGATACACTCACACAACTTCCTTTTACAGTGATCTTATAAATAGTCCAAAATTTCATTTTTAATTTTTAAAAATTTGGTCAAACATTTTCAAAAATTACAAATTCTACAAAAACGGTACAAAATAGAGCGTTAGTTGAACAGACAAATTTTCTCTAGAATTTTAAGATGAATTCGAAAATGTAATAATATACCGGGTGTTTTATTTAAAATAGGAGTTATAAAAAATTAGAAAAAAAACAAAAGAAACCCACTTTAGAAGTATTCAACTGGAAAATCACCTATGTCACATCAATACACATTAAAAATGAAATAAAAATGTAAAGTTTAAAAAAAATCGTTAGAGCCGTTTTTGAAAAAATCAAAAAAAACTGAAAAATCACAAGAGTAAACACCTACTTCCGGTTATGCGATTTCTTCAAAAGCTTGCTGTCTCATCTACATAGTACAACAAAACTTATATAGGAAGTTCAACGCCATACCTCTTTCGTTTTTGAGATATTCTGTTCACAGACAGACACACAGACAGACAGACAGACAGACAGACCAATGAAAAAAATATGTTTTTTGGGATCAGGGGACTCTAAAACGTGAAGATCTGTTGAAAACTCAATTTCGAATTTTTGGGGTGAATCCAATACTTCCTTTATAGTAGTAAAAGGAAGTAAAAAAGCGCAATTGAAAAGTAATTGTTTTTTTACGTGTAGCGGCCTGAGAGTGCAGACGTGCAATAAAGTGCTGGCGATAGAATACCTGTTTTCAGGCTTTATCCCAGTTCATACGCGTAATTTATAGTGCAGGACTGTAAGAAAGTGTTGATCTGCGAAGTGAGAGTGAATCAGTTAAATAGGCGGTGAGTGATATATAAAACGGGAATTAGTGCCTAAATAAATCTAAAGTAGAGTGCGAGACCAAGCGATAACGAGAGACAATAAACGCAACTGTAGTGAGGGAGTGAAAAAACAAAAAGACTAATGACAGAGGAATGTACAAGAGTAAATAACATCGGTAATATAATCGAGACGAGAGTAAAAGGAAAGGACAGGAGAAAGAACCCAACGCAATGGAAGGAGCAGCAGAAGCCTGTAAGAGGAACAAGAAAGGGCAGCAGTCAACATCAATTATAAGCAAGGACCCAGAGAAAACAAAGGGAAGAGGAAATAATGGGGACAGAAAATCTTGAGAAGTTAATAAAGGGTTATCTGCCCAGATACAAAAAATAAAAGGAGATACCAGCAGTAATACCAAAGTGACTATAAATAGCATTGGTGAAATAATGAAAAAATATGAAGAGGAAATAAGGGGCCATAAGGAAGAGCTATTAAAGAAGGAAGTTGAATGGGACACAGAAAGAACGGAACTGCGTACGAAAATGGACCTAATGAAAAAAAAAGCTAGAAAACCAGGAAAGGGCAAGCAAGAAAAACAACATTATTATCAAGGATATAGAATTTAACAAAGATAATACCAAGCAAGAAGTTAAAGATTTCCTCCTGCATGAAATAGGCATAACAACGGACATTGAAGATACATTTAAGGTGACTGTAGTTAAACTGAAAAATTTTGTCCAAAAACTTAAAATAGTAAAAGTAGTAAAGAGAAATATACATAGACGGTGATCTCACCATGGAAGAACAGAAAATACAGGCAGCAATGAGGAAGGTTGCCAAGGAAGAAAAAGGACAAGGCAAGAAAATTAAAGTTGGTTACAGAAAAATAGAAATAAACAACATAAAATACAAGTGGTCGAAGGTGGAAGCTTGAAAAAAGTGGGCGACCAGGCTTCAAAAAACAAAAACAAGTACACACACTAAGGATGGAAAAGTTAGACAAACACGGCAACGGAAAGGACTACGAATAAAATAAACAATAAATCAACGAACATACCGATAAATGAAAGTATTAAGGCTGAGATCAAGAATAAAGATATATTTCACATAGGAACATGGAACATGCAAAGCATAAAAGGAAAAGAAGGAGAACTTGTAAATGAATTCGGCAAATCAAAAATGAAGTTACTGGGAATTACTGAAACTAAGATTAAGGGTAGGGGCACAAAGATAATGAATGATCATTTACTAATCTACAGTGGAGTAGAAGTAATAGAAAGAGCCAAGGGGGTAGCATGGCTGATACATAAGGAATGGAAAGACAAAGTACTCTGGGGTAAGACAAGGTGGAACTCAGCCCACAGTAGTGATGGATGAAATAATCAAAAAATGTAAAAGTAAGATAAAAGATGCCACATGGGAATTCTACAAGATGGAAGAATAATAATAAACCATTTAGCTTTTACTGATTATGTAGTCCTGTTGGCTAACAAAGAAAATGACCTACAACATAACCTACTGATTTGGAAAGAAGAACTCCTGAAGCATGGACTAAGCATAAATATGGACAAAACGAAAACAATGGCAATATCAAGAAAACAAGAGATATTTCAGATTAGGCATAGAGCAGGATGAGCAACCTTTTTTTACAACGGGCCAACTACAAATTTAAAAATGTTGTGCTGGCCACATGTAGGAAACCTATGATAATACAAACACTGAATGATGAACTCAAATTATCTCTTTATTAACAAAGTAAACCTAGTATAAAAAATTACAGAAATAAAACACTCATTAATAGAAATACTATTAAAAAACAGCGAAATATATATGTGGAAAAAATTATTTAATGAGAAATAGGGTACAATTTTTGTATCGCTGCTAGTTCGGCTGAATAAAAAGAAACAAACGCAATAACGAGATAGGGCGAGCAGTGTTGGGCAACTCAGCGAGTTCTTAAAAAGAAAAAAAGAAACAACCCAACAAAGATATAGATACAAATGCTGAAGAGCACGCAGAAGTGTTTCAAAGAAGCTAAATAACAATAAGATCGCCAATTAAGCAAGCAGGAAACGAGGTAACGAAAAAAAAGACACAAGAAGCAGGGGAGGAAGAGAAAACAGAAAAGAAGAAAATATGGAGGAACTAAAGAAACTCATAACAGACATGAACGCCGACCTGAAAAACGAAATAAGCAAGTATAATCAGGAACTAAGATAAAACAACGAAGAAATAGGGAAGATGAAAGAAGAACTAAAGAACAACAATGAGGAAATAAGAAGACTGAAGAAGAAATGATACGAAAAAAAACAAATTGGAGAGAGAAAGAACCAACTTACTAAGAGAATAGAAGCGCAACAAGAAATAACTGAGAACCAAGAAAAAGCAAAGAAACGAAACAACATCATCATAAAAGAGTTACAACTAAGACAGGATGATATGAAGAGGGGAGTAGAAATTTTCATGAGCAAAACACTTGGAATAACGCAAAGATCATGGCAACATACAGGATTGGTAGAGAGGAAGGAAAGCAAGCAATACTGGTAGAATTGAGTGAATGGAACCAGAAAAAAGAGTGTAATGGAAAATGAAAATAAGCTGAAAGGGAAAAGGATTTAAAAAGAGAGTGACATGACATTAACGGAACGTAAAATACAGATGCAATAAGAGAAAGAGCAAAAGAAGAAAGAGAGAAAGCTCATAAAACCAAAATAGGATACCAAAAACTAGAAAAACTGTATGTGTGGGATAGCAGAAAAATAGTGCTGCATCCAAAAAACTGAAAAAAGGACAACAAACAGGAACAACGACGACCCAAGCAACGAAAAGGCTAACGATTAAGGAAAATAATATAAAGCAGAAACCAACAGAAAACCCAAGAAAAAATAATAGAAAGCATGAAACCAAAAAGAAAAAAAGAAGGAAAGATGTTATAAGGATAGGAACGTGGAACATAAGATCCATGGTATCTCCGGAAAAAATGACTGAAATAGCAAACGAATTACGCAGATACAATGTTGATGTCACGGCAGTACAAGCAATAAGATGGAAGGGCAGGGTGAAATAAGAAAAGGAAACTTCGTAATGTTGTACAACGGAGACGACAGACAAGAACAAAACTGCACAGGTTTCATCATAAGCAATAAAATGAAAAACAATATAATGGCATTTCCAACCTATTAATGGGAGAATATCTTTGATGAGAATAAAATGGAAAATAACGAATATAAAATTCATTAACGCATACGCTCTGACAGAACAAGCAGAAGAACATGAAAAGGAAAAATTTTATGAACAATTACAACTAGTAAGCGAAAAAGTGCAAAAACATGACACTTTAATAACTCTGGGAGATTTCAACGCGCAAATAGGAAGGAGGACTACATACAGAAGTCGCGGGAAAGGAACAATTCATGAGAAAACGAACGAAAATGGTCAGAAGTTATGCAGCTTGCAAACGCGATGAAAATGAGTATCAGTACTACAAGATTTAAACATAAAAAAGTACATAAGGAAACTTGGATACACTCAAGAACAAAAATAGGCAACCAAATAGACCATATATTGGTAACAAGAAAAAGGGCAAAAGAAATAAAGAGATGCACGAACTTATAGGGGAGCAAACGCAGATACAGACCATTTTTTAGTAGTAGCAACATTGAAACAAAAAATATCAGTGGAAAAGCAAAAATAAACACCTGTAAGTGGGATGTAGAAAATTTCCAGAACAAAAAATTAGAAGAAAACCTAAAGGAGAATCTACAACAGACAACAGAAACATCAGATATAAACCAAGAATGGGGGAAATATAAAAACCGTAATACTTAAGCAGCAGAGGAAGTTATTGGGCGAAAAAGAGAGAAAAGAAAAGGAATGTTTTGATGCGGAATGTGAAGAACTAATTAAAAATAAAATAAAGCAAGACTAAAGTGGTTGCAGTCAGGAAGGTAGGAAGATTATGAGTAATACAAGGAAATAAGGAGAGACGCGACCAAAAGATGTAAACAGAAGAAAAAAAATTGGACTGAAAAGCTAATAGAAGAAATGGAATCCTGTAACAGAGGCAACAATGCGAAGAAATTTTATAGAAAATTAAAAGAACAGAGAAGAAACGGAATAAGGATAAGAGGACTCATAAACGAAGAAGGAATAACAGACTACCATCCAGAAAAGTGAAAACGAATATGGAAAGATCACTTCAGTAAACTCTTAAAGGGAAAAGCTGAAGACACGAATGGGGCAATAGTTGCACCCATACGATGAAGAGAGCTCCAACTATGAAGAGACAATAAAAAATAAATAAAAAAAAATAAAAAATGGAAAAGCAGCAGGTAGTACATAATAAGAGAAATATTAAAAAACTGAGGAAAAGAACTACATGATAGAATTCACAAGCTAATAGTATCAACATGGAAGAAGGAAGAAATGCCAGAAGAATGGAAGAAGGGAGTAATCATACCACTACACAAGAAAGGGAAGAACGAAGACAACAACAACTACTGTGGAATAACACTATTGAATGCAGCGTACAAAATATTATCACTAATACTACGCCGGAGATTAGAACCATACACAGAAAAGCTTCTCGGGGATTACCAAAATGGTTTTAGACCCGGGAGATCAACGACAGACACACCACATACAATGAATCAAATATTGGAAAAAAGCTATGAATTTAACATCGAACTACATATACTGTTTGTGGATTACAGACAAGCTTTCGACAAAGTTAATCGAAAAAGAATGTTTGAAGAAATGGCGACACTATGAATCCCAGCGAAATTAATAAAACTAGAAATAGAAATGTCGATGAAAGAATCCAATGCAGTAATAAAAACACAAGATGGAACAACCGAGAGTTTTGAGATAAATATGGGGGTGCGGCAAGGAGATGCGTTATCAGCAGTGTTATTTAACATAGTGCTAGAAAGTGTAGTAAGGAAAATAGAAGACCAAGGAAATTTAAACACCAAGGGGACGCAAATTATAGCATACGCTGACGACATGGTCATAATAAGCAGGACAAGAAAAGGACTTATAAAAGCGTTTAGAGAAATGGAGCAAGCAGCAAAAAAAGTGGGCCTACAAGTCAACGAACAGAAGACGAAACATATGAAATATTGAAGAAACAATGAAAACCAAAACCTGCAAGTCGACAACTACAACTTTGAGAGCACAAGCAAATACAACTACCTGTGGACACAAATAAGTAACTCAAGTCAAAATAATGAAGAATCCAAGCAGGTCATAGGGTATATTACACAAACAAGTACCTTGAAACAATAAAGAAGCCGACCTGCGATTAATTAATTAAAATTAAGCAACGGTAGTAAAATCGCGGGTCAATCCCCCTATAGTTTGTACACCACGATAGCTCTGAAAAATCTTCACTTACCGCGATGGCCGAGCTAACTCAATTTCGGCGGCCTTGGATCGTAGGTTCAAATCACCAGCTGTGCACCCTGTAATATCTTCAAAAAAGGAAAAGGAAATGGGCGCCAGAAATCAAAAGGTTTCAAATAATAAAGGAAATAAACTGCACGTGACTAGCGTTTAATTAATAAGTAATAAAAAAGTCTTGAAGTACCAGTAATAAATAATCGGGATAATTAAAATGCAAATAAGGTTGTGTACGTTAACTGAAGGTTGCGACACGCATAAAATCAAAAACCCTTTTCAGGTTTTTCTAATAACTGTAAATTCAAATCATTCATGGAATATGCATACCTCAAGTGTGGAAAATGGGAAGACCAAGAAATAAAGTAAGAGGCAGGCCTAGGCGAAAATGGAATGACGAAATAGTAAATCACCTGAAGCAGATGGGAGTGGATTGGCGCAAGGCAGAAGAAACAGCAAGAGACAGAAAACTATGGAAGAAGAAAATGGCGGAAATGTAGCAAAGACAAAACTAATCTCAACACTGGCAGTAGCCAGTAGAAGAGGAACCGTTTATGAATGAATAAATGAAAAGTAAATGCAATTTATCACTTCAGGCATAATCCTGCCACGTCCCTGTCTTTCATTGGTTCACATAGCTCTTCTTCAATTATATCGAGTCATCTGATATCACTCCTGTGTGACCTCTTCCACTCCTGCATTTACACCCGAGTTTTCCCCTGGCACCAGTTCTTCTTTATAACTGTGTAAAATAACGACTGACTTTACAGACTTCTTTAATTGATCCCATGCATGTCGATATGCTTTCTTTGCCCATTATATTTTATAAACCTAATAATTAATTATATTAATTGAAAGCAAAAGTAACCGGTAACGACAAACAAAATTCCGTTTCTAATAACTTAACAGGCAGGAGAACAAGAAGAATATCTGCTAGGGATTCGAGGGTTCGAAAGAAAGCATCATCACGAAGACGTGAGCAGTACGCTTCCCGTCGAAGTCCAGTTGCCAGCAGTCCAGAAGAAGAAAGTGAAGATGAAGATCTACCCAGCGGGTATCATCAAATTTCAATACAGGTTGGTTCGAGATCAGTGCAGTCGCAAGCCATAGTTTTTTTAACAAAAATTATTATTTGCAGCTATTAGACCTTATGCACACGTTGCATACGAGAACTGCCCAAATATTCCGTTGGTGGGCTGAGGAAGGGGGAGAAATTGCCCAGGAAATTTCTTTGTGGACTCAGGGCTGGTGTCCTCTTTTACAAGGAATAGCAAGATTGTGCTGTGACATTAGGCGGCAGGTATGTGTATTTTTGTGTGATTATTAAACGGTTTTGTGTATTATTGGTGTTCAAGTACGGAGCGGTCAATTTCGAACATTTGAAAACTGTTATTTTGATCAGAAGAAATATGCACTGTATATGTGTAAAAGTGGTGAAACATGCAAATAAAGATTAATATCACTGAATTACATATCCAAATTTGTATTTAAATATTTACACTTGCGCGCTATAGCAACTGTAATAATTCAAATTTCCCGCCATTTTGTATTTTTAAAAAATTAGGTTCAATCTATAATTTAGATCTACAATTTTATTTCAAAAATAATTCTATGTAAGAATTATACAATACAATAGACCGTGAACAACAAATTAGAGCATAAAAATTGAAAATAAGTTACCTCTCACCACATATTGCATTTAGTTGTAAGCATATAAACAACATAACCTGTATTTTATATTGTGTTGTATGAAAGGAGAGACGGTTAGCACTCCCCTAGACAAGGATGGAACACACATATGGATAAGGCACCTTATCCACATTTTTTTAATAAATAAAATTAGACAAACAGAATTACCAGGTGTCATAAAATGAATTACATCTAGTATGCTTTGAATTTCCCATAATGCAATACCAATAACAATCTAGGGACACATAAAACTTTGCATGCAAACATAATTCAAAACCTACTAGATGTAATTCTTCTTATAAATTTAATTGTAAATCATTTTCGTTTTAGATAATATTAATAAGATACTTTATTACTTTTAGGTGCGAATGAGTGCAATTACATATCTTCAGAGAGCGTTGCTGGTTCACGATTTACAAACATTAAACGGTCCCGAGTGGGAGGCATGTTTCCATCGAGTGCTCTTTCCTCTTCTATCGCAATTACTACAACCGATTGGACCTCGTGATGCTCAAGCGATGGAAGAAACCCGGATGCGGGCAGCAACCGTCTTATCAAAGGTGATCTTGAAAATCCATTTCCACTTGTAAGTACTAACTAATTTTTTATTAGGTTTTCCTCCATCACCTCACTCCTTTATTATCACTGCCAACTTTCACAATGCTTTGGATAACGATACTGGATTATATGGACAAGTACATGCATGCGGACCAGAGTGATTTGCTTTTCGAAGCCATTCCCGAATCGTTAAAGAACATGCTGCTGGTGATGGACTCCGCTAAAGTTTTCGAAGGACACGAAGGGCCCGGTCAGCTGTGGTCGGTCACATGGGAAAGGATAGCGATGTTCCTGCCCCATATGAAGGAGGACTTGTTCCGGGAGCGAGAGGATGCTTTAGCCAAAGAAGAAATTGTTCAGGTTAGTACGCAAATGGAAGAATATCAGTGATTTAATAGTCTTAACATTCGTCAGTGTTGGCTTTGTTAGCAAAGATTTCTACAAAGTTCTAGACATAATGCTTTGTGCACATGTACAGGGTACTCATATACAGAGCGATCGAAGCCCCATTCTAACTGATAATGTATTTCACTTTATCTGCGAAGCTAGCATGTGCCAATATCTATTTCCAAACAATTTAGCGGCACCCTTTGTGCTGATTATTTGGTTTATGGAGTTTCTATTATTTTGGGGAAATACAGAATCCAAGGGCGGGGTTTTGTATTTGCCGTACCATGGCTGGATTTGGTGGTACGTTCATAAGGAATACTGATGTGCAGCTGTCTGAGTAGGTGGCAAAGAAGTCAGATTGAAAGAAGATTTAGATAGGGGCCTCAGGTTATCTTAACGAGTTTTTGGCTGCGTAAAAAGCTGTAATAAATTGCTGTTCTGCAGCACCAATTTCATTACCTGGGCATAGACACACGTTCAAAACCGGTACAATTGTAGTACATCTGTGCCGATTTTGAACTTGTGTCTAAGCCCGCCTTATAGCGATGGGCGCGTGACGTGAAAACAGTCGGGCCACAGCGGGTCCCGTTGTGAACGTGAGTAATATTTGAAAATCGGGACGTGAACGTGAGTGAAAATTTCCAAGGCGTGATTCACGTTTCACGTTAATTTCACGTTAAATATTTAGTAACGAATAAAAGACTGTCAGGTGCCCCACTCCCTCGTTGCTCGATATGTGGAAGATCTGGAGCTGGGGCAGGACGTCATTGTACTTCTGTGTGGCAGCCTACAGCGACGGAGCTTCGCACGTGTGTTGTGTTGTGAATCTTATGTCTACAGTGAATCGGGTGTCTGCGTCTATAGGCGACCAAGGAGAAGTTACTCTTAGTTCCTCAGACGTAAAATTACTTTTAAACCTAGGAATTAAAACTATTGCCTAGCAACATATACCTTCTTGTACTCGTATCAGTAAAGGAAATGTCAATTCCAATGACAGCTTTTGGTATTAAAAGTAATGTTGTCTTTGAAGACTGTCGCACACTTCTCGTGGCTATTGTTTTAGCACAGCAGTATATAGGACATTTTTTGCAGAGAATTCAAATATTTTTAATATTTATAGTACCTAAGTATTTTCACTGTCAGACTAACAAAAACGGAGATATTGGCGAGAAACTCCAATTCTGCTCCTTTTTTCCAATATGGTGGCCAACGCTCAAGTCTTTCGAGGGGGAAAATTTAATATGTTTATTCCAGACCTTAAATAAAGCGATTAAAGTCATTTGCAGCTTTCCTCTAATTATTTCCCGAAAAAAACCTCTAGCGCCTGGCCCATATAGCCCAGGTATAATAAATAGCACTGCCTCCTACACTTACAAACCATGCTGTTAGACTTGGCAACATTGCATCTCCGGTAGTTGGTGGTCCTAAATTACAGTACTCCCATTTGAAATAATTTTGCTTTAAATAGAGCACAGTTTTACTCCTTATCATATGTTACTCTGTAATTAACTAAATACAGCTTCTGTAATTGTGTAATTTATTTACATACTCGAATAATAGACATATGTAACAGTATATTTATAAAAATAAAACAACTTACATAACACATGGATAAAAGAACATTTCTATAATTATTTTAAAGTTTGTAATTTTCTATACACCACTGTTGATTGAGAATACAACATACATGCAAAAAATATGGTGGTGCTACTGTAAATAATCTGAAATGAACATAATAAACTTATCTGCTCTGTAATATCTAAATTTGTGTGACGTAAATCGTTCCATAAACTTCGAAAAACTGCTTTTGTGCATGTCTTTCCAATATTTGTTTTCTTCTACATTCAGGATTTGTCCTTTCTTGAGGCGCTTTCGACGACATATATGTTGGTAAATTTGGAAATACGCTTGGGACAACATTATCAGCGTATATACATCAAACAAGTAGAGAGACTCATGGCAAATGTTGAAACCTGTCTAGAGTGCCTGGGACGGTGACTCAGGGGTATTTCTAAGCTTGACTATCAGATGGCAGCACAAAGTTCTACCAACCAATCAGAGCCAGTTACTGGCTCTGCTACCAACATGGATATATTAGTACAAGATATGGCATGCCGTTGCTACAGTTGAACAAGACGTACCATCTATTTCTGTCACTCTCAGTGCGTGAATTACTTATAGCACTATTCTTTAGAGAGGTACTTTGTCCCGACATTGAGAGAAATTCTGACAAAATCCATTTAACTCCTATTACATGGTTTTTGGTCTCAAGATGCTGCAAAATGTAGAAAAAAAGTAATGGTATAAATAAACACAAATTAGAAAACATAACCTCAACAGTCAACACCTGATAACCTCACTTGATGAGACTTAAATTATACACTAAACCTTTATTGGTATCACAATGATCTACTAAACTGGGACTAGCGGACTTGGCTGTTGTGGGACAGATCAAGAATTTTTACATGTTGTTATCCATTTATTCTTCAAGAAATTGTCCTTTGGAAAACTGAAATCATTTTTTAAGAAGGTTTTTATTAAACATTAAACAAACCATCTACTTACCACACCGGTGAAAATATACGTCTTCACTTGAAGAATTACAAGGAAAAGAACAAATTATGCACGTTCTCATTGCTAAAGTTCAATTTTCAAAGGTAGAAATAAACTGTGAAATTGAATGACACTTCTGACATTTTCATTTCAAAACTTCCAAATTAAGCGTACGAAACATTGATACAGGTTAGAATGAAATGGGAGAAGGTACCGAACTCCGTGATATGTTATTTTAAGATTCGACGTACGTTTACATGAAGTGAACGTATTCTGTACTTAATATATCCATGGCTACCAATCATGATGTGATCAAGTAGTGGCGCCATCTGTTAGTATTATCGGAAAGTATCCCCCCAGGACCATAGCCAGCTTCATCTGTTCCGCTAGCGCTTTACATAGCCGTTCCAATTCAGTTAAACAGGTTCTGAGAAAGTAGGCCATGGGTACTCCTCGTTGCGCCATCTATTAGACACTTTAACAAGTTAATGACAGTCGACGTTTTTGAAGTTTGATTGCCGAAAAGGTTATTTTTTTCCATTTGTAATTCAAATACGTGCTAAAAATGGAAAAAAGTTGTTTAATTTGTAAAAATAACAATTTGCCCTTCTTCCAAATCCCAGCAAATCCTTTGATTAGGTGTGCGTGGATCAACTGCTTAGAAAATTCCGGTAATTATTTCGTGAATGTGATGAAAATAACAATTTCTAGATTTTTCGGCAACTTTAATGGTGAAAGTCATTTAATTAAGGACCGCCTTCACACTGAGATTTCTCATTTAAAACATCCTGCAGGAAGACTGTGCTCGTTAATCATAGATGACATGTCCATCAAACAAAAAATGTATTACAGCAGATTTGAAAACTGTATTTATGGCCTGGATACTTGCACTTCTAGTTTCATTGAAGAAAGACCTAAAATTACTAACAAATTGTTATACTTCGTTGTACATGAACTTTCTGTAACATTCACCATATGGGATACTTTTTCCATGCATCATTAACACTTAACAGATTTCCATTCCTTGACCTTGGAAATACTAAAATAAGCGACAGATTGTGGGTTGATTGTACTGAGGATTGTAATAGACAATATTTCATGCAACGTAGCTCTATTTAAAGTCATGTGGAGGGTCAATAAAAATTTTTATTAAACATCCAGTGCGCAGGGACTAACGAAAGAAACTGCACATGCACTAGTTTACGTGTGAAATTTCTTTTGCAACAGGCTGGATTCTACTATGTTTTAACTCTCTGTTTTAGGTCTGACGCAGTAGAAGCCACATTTTCGTTTGAAAGGTGGATTAAATTATGCCACAGATGCTAGATCGCGTGAATATGCTTTACGGCAAATTTTACGCTGTGGTATAGTGAAAGGCTTTGAATCTGCTAATTTAGCAAACAGCATTAGTTTCCTAAGTTCTTCTCAACTTACTAGTTCTCTTCCCAGTACTTCTACAGATGTAGAAGGTATAACATTGCCAGATGAATTGAAGCTTAAGATTGAGTGTGTAGAAATGAATGATGAAAGTGACACCAGTATTTATTCTGCATCTGATGCTTTCCTTGCTTGTACATTAACATAAAATTGCAACAGAAAATTAACTGTACAACTTGTATCATGCCTCTTCTTTCTTACACTATTCCAGGACCTTTATTACAATTAATAACTCTTTAAAATCGTGGAAATTTAACATATTTAAATGAATTATTTGTTGGCCTTGTTCAGAAAATATCAAATATAACACAAGCTATGCAATTCTTAACTATTAAAAATACCTGCCAGAAATTTAAAGACATTCTGCGGCCTTGTTTGTTTAAGAATTGTTTAATCGTATGTCCTACACATAAGAAAGAAGTATGCAATTTAATTATTTCGATGGCTATAAAACCAGTATTAGAGAATATTTGTTTGGAGAAAACTGATTCTGTTAAAAGAAAAGTAGTTAATAACAAGCTCCTTAGCAGAAAAGTTTTGAAATTATAAAAACGTTGCTACTAACTTATTTATTCTCTTATTTTACTTACCGGTTTAATAATAAAACCGTTACCAATTATTTACGTGAAAAGTATTGGAAGTGAGAGTAAGCCTATGGCCTACAGCCCGTCTTGGAAGCCTTTGAGTCCAGTACACTTTCAGTACGAGCTCTGTACAATATTTCTTGTTGCATCGTTAAACTGTCTGTCAGAAGATTTTCAAGCTGATACAATAATAAGAGTAGTTTAACCTTCAAGTAGTGGCACGCAGTGTCACAGGTCAGGTGTTTATAATTTTGCCGATAATTCTGAAATTTGTCGAAAGGTAGAGTTGCACAGTTTAGTAGCTGAGACATATGCTAGAAAACCTCTGTGTATCTGGTTATTACTTTTTTGCAGTATTAGCACCATAAAGCAATTCTCATGGAATTACGCACTCGCAGCTACACAGCTTGTTTGTAACTTTTTCCATTTGCTTCTTACAATTCTAGTGTTGTAATTTACTACTACCAAAGAGCATACATGCTCTTTGCTACTACTGTTCTAGTACTACATATGTATGTACTGTAGAACAGGGTAATACGGAATGAAACTTTAGTTTTATTTATTATCAGATTAATTACTAGAACAATTAAAAAAATAAAATTCAGTTTGTTAGTGTACTACTATTAAAACACATTTTAAACACACAACTTTAGAAAAATCAAACTAGGCCCCAAAAAATATATTATAATTATCATCTTGGAGGTGTACGATAATTTTATTTTGTAAAAATTCATATTTCATGTCACATTGTCCCCATAATATTATAACAAGGAATGCCTAAAATACATATTTTTAAAAATGAAGCCTAAATTTGATCATACTTTTTTTTGGGTATTTCGCCACACTACAAAATGAAAAATATTAAAACATGAGCATTTTGAAAGACAAATCTACTTCCGTTTTTGACAATTTACTAATTAAATTCAAAATCAACCAGGAGAAATTATTTTATTTTTAATTTAATTAGTTACTTGTTGAAAACAGAAGTAGATTTGTCTTCCAAAACGTTCATGTTCTTATATTTTTCATTTTGTAGTGTAGCAAAGTACCCAAAAAAATAGCATGATTATTTAAGCGCCACAAAGAAGTTACAGATATTATAAAAATTTTATCAATAAATGGTAAACTATGTAACTGAAACAGTTGCATATTTTGCTACAACTTTAATTAACTTGTGTATTGTATTTTTTATAACAGTACAGTGAAATTTAGTGCAAGAAACTTTATTACGTAAAAATAAAAACTACATTACATTTTTGAAAACCTACGTAACTAAAACACAACATATAAACACTTTATATAAACTAAAAAAAACAAGACGACGGTTTTACTATAATACAGTCTCTAGAAAAGTGCAGAATCTACATTCAGTTTATAATGCCCTCTATTAATAACTGGCTCCGTAAGAATGCACTATTTGCTCTTACTTGTAGTACCATAGGGTGGGTCAATTTTCTAATTTTAAAAGGCCTGTGGTGGGAAAAGTTGTGTAATGGTCTAAAATAAAGTTGCATTTTAATTTTAATAATTTAAATGCACCTTTATTTTAGACCATTACAGAACTTTTCCCACCACAGGTCTTTTAAAATTAGAAAAAAAGTTAAAAACGGTTCACCCTATTGTACAATATATCCTGTTCAATGGAAAATACAAAACAGAGTCTGTTCTCTATATCTCATACAAAAAACAACACTTTTTAAATTTTCAATTACCATTTTAATAATTTAGGTAACAAATCTTTTTTGTTTTTTCGTACCAGCATTGTATATGAACTCTATTAGAAGAAATTTACCTATTAACTTTTAAATTGGATTAATTTATAGAAATTCTTACAGTAGGAAACTGAGGTCTATTTGCCTTAAAACTCCTACTGGGCCCATCATTAGCATTGCTTTCATCTTCAAAATGATTGCTCGTTCTTGCATCAACTTCTACTTTATTATTCCTACTAAGGGATCCGCTTCTTCAAAATCTTCCATTCTAACAGACCTTCTTGGCAGC